>OZ022304.1:11231678-11592044 GCA_963989215.1 Hedychridium roseum | reverse complement strand
TCTAACCCACTCTAACCCACTCTAACCCACTCTAACCCACTCTAACCCACTCTAACCCACTCTAACCCACTCTAACCCACTCTAACCCACTCTAACCCACTCTAACCCACTCTAACCCACTCTAACCCACTCTAACCCACTCTAACCCACTCTAACCCACTCTAACCCACTCTAACCCACTCTAACCCACTCTAACCCACTCTAACCCACTCTAACCCACTCTAACCCACTCTAACCCACTCTAACCCACTCTAACCCACTCTAACCCACTCTAACCCACTCTAACCCACTCTAACCCACTCTAACCCACTCTAACCCACTCTAACCCACTCTAACCCACTCTAACCCACTCTAACCCACTCTAACCCACTCTAACCCACTCTAACCCACTCTAACCCACTCTAACCCACTCTAACCCACTCTAACCCACTCTAACCCACTCTAACCCACTCTAACCCACTCTAACCCACTCTAACCCACTCTAACCCACTCTAACCCACTCTAACCCACTCTAACCCACTCTAACCCACTCTAACCCACTCTAACCCACTCTAACCCACTCTAACCCACTCTAACCCACTCTAACCCACTCTAACCCACTCTAACCCACTCTAACCCACTCTAACCCACTCTAACCCACTCTAACCCACTCTAACCCACTCTAACCCACTCTAACCCACTCTAACCCACTCTAACCCACTCTAACCCACTCTAACCCACTCTAACCCACTCTAACCCACTCTAACCCACTCTAACCCACTCTAACCCACTCTAACCCACTCTAACCCACTCTAACCCACTCTAACCCACTCTAACCCACTCTAACCCACTCTAACCCACTCTAACCCACTCTAACCCACTCTAACCCACTCTAACCCACTCTAACCCACTCTAACCCACTCTAACCCACTCTAACCCACTCTAACCCACTCTAACCCACTCTAACCCACTCTAACCCACTCTAACCCACTCTAACCCACTCTAACCCACTCTAACCCACTCTAACCCACTCTAACCCACTCTAACCCACTCTAACCCACTCTAACCCACTCTAACCCACTCTAACCCACTCTAACCCACTCTAACCCACTCTAACCCACTCTAACCCACTCTAACCCACTCTAACCCACTCTAACCCACTCTAACCCACTCTAACCCACTCTAACCCACTCTAACCCACTCTAACCCACTCTAACCCACTCTAACCCACTCTAACCCACTCTAACCCACTCTAACCCACTCTAACCCACTCTAACCCACTCTAACCCACTCTAACCCACTCTAACCCACTCTAACCCACTCTAACCCACTCTAACCCACTCTAACCCACTCTAACCCACTCTAACCCACTCTAACCCACTCTAACCCACTCTAACCCACTCTAACCCACTCTAACCCACTCTAACCCACTCTAACCCACTCTAACCCACTCTAACCCACTCTAACCCACTCTAACCCACTCTAACCCACTCTAACCCACTCTAACCCACTCTAACCCACTCTAACCCACTCTAACCCACTCTAACCCACTCTAACCCACTCTAACCCACTCTAACCCACTCTAACCCACTCTAACCCACTCTAACCCACTCTAACCCACTCTAACCCACTCTAACCCACTCTAACCCACTCTAACCCACTCTAACCCACTCTAACCCACTCTAACCCACTCTAACCCACTCTAACCCACTCTAACCCACTCTAACCCCACTCTAACCCACTCTAACCCACTCTAACCCACTCTAACCCACTCTAACCCACTCTAACCCACTCTAACCCACTCTAACCCACTCTAACCCACTCTAACCCACTCTAACCCACTCTAACCCACTCTAACCCACTCTAACCCACTCTAACCCACTCTAATCTAACCCACTCTAACCCACTCTAACCCACTCTAACCCACTCTAACCCACTCTAACCCACTCTAACCCACTCTAACCCACTCTAACCCACTCTAACCCACTCTAACCCACTCTAACCCACTCTAACCCACTCTAACCCACTCTAACCCACTCTAACCCACTCTAACCCACTCTAACCCACTCTAACCCACTCTAACCCACTCTAACCCACTCTAACCCACTCTAACCCACTCTAACCCACTCTAACCCACTCTAACCCACTCTAACCCACTCTAACCCACTCTAACCCACTCTAACCCACTCTAACCCACTCTAACCCACTCTAACCCACTCTAACCCACTCTAACCCACTCTAACCCACTCTAACCCACTCTAACCCACTCTAACCCACTCTAACCCACTCTAACCCACTCTAACCCACTCTAACCCACTCTAACCCACTCTAACCCACTCTAACCCACTCTAACCCACTCTAACCCACTCTAACCCACTCTAACCCACTCTAACCCACTCTAACCCACTCTAACCCACTCTAACCCACTCTAACCCACTCTAACCCACTCTAACCCACTCTAACCCACTCTAACCCACTCTAACCCACTCTAACCCACTCTAACCCACTCTAACCCACTCTAACCCACTCTAACCCACTCTAACCCACTCTAACCCACTCTAACCCACTCTAACCCACTCTAACCCACTCTAACCCACTCTAACCCACTCTAACCCACTCTAACCCACTCTAACCCACTCTAACCCACTCTAACCCACTCTAACCCACTCTAACCCACTCTAACCCACTCTAACCCACTCTAACCCACTCTAACCCACTCTAACCCACTCTAACCCACTCTAACCCACTCTAACCCACTCTAACCCACTCTAACCCACTCTAACCCACTCTAACCCACTCTAACCCACTCTAACCCACTCTAACCCACTCTAACCCACTCTAACCCACTCTAACCCACTCTAACCCACTCTAACCCACTCTAACCCACTCTAACCCACTCTAACCCACTCTAACCCACTCTAACCCACTCTAACCCACTCTAACCCACTCTAACCCACTCTAACCCACTCTAACCCACTCTAACCCACTCTAACCCACTCTAACCCACTCTAACCCACTCTAACCCACTCTAACCCACTCTAACCCACTCTAACCCACTCTAACCCACTCTAACCCACTCTAACCCACTCTAACCCACTCTAACCCACTCTAACCCACTCTAACCCACTCTAACCCACTCTAACCCACTCTAACCCACTCTAACCCACTCTAACCCACTCTAACCCACTCTAACCCACTCTAACCCACTCTAACCCACTCTAACCCACTCTAACCCACTCTAACCCACTCTAACCCACTCTAACCCACTCTAACCCACTCTAACCCACTCTAACCCACTCTAACCCACTCTAACCCACTCTAACCCACTCTAACCCACTCTAACCCACTCTAACCCACTCTAACCCACTCTAACCCACTCTAACCCACTCTAACCCACTCTAACCCACTCTAACCCACTCTAACCCACTCTAACCCACTCTAACCCACTCTAACCCACTCTAACCCACTCTAACCCACTCTAACCCACTCTAACCCACTCTAACCCACTCTAACCCACTCTAACCCACTCTAACCCACTCTAACCCACTCTAACCCACTCTAACCCACTCTAACCCACTCTAACCCACTCTAACCCACTCTAACCCACTCTAACCCACTCTAACCCACTCTAACCCACTCTAACCCACTCTAACCCACTCTAACCCACTCTAACCCACTCTAACCCACTCTAACCCACTCTAACCCACTCTAACCCACTCTAACCCACTCTAACCCACTCTAACCCACTCTAACCCACTCTAACCCACTCTAACCCACTCTAACCCACTCTAACCCACTCTAACCCACTCTAACCCACTCTAACCCACTCTAACCCACTCTAACCCACTCTAACCCACTCTAACCCACTCTAACCCACTCTAACCCACTCTAACCCACTCTAACCCACTCTAACCCACTCTAACCCACTCTAACCCACTCTAACCCACTCTAACCCAACCCACTCTAACCCACTCTAACCCACTCTAACCCACTCTAACCCACTCTAACCCACTCTAACCCACTCTAACCCACTCTAACCCACTCTAACCCACTCTAACCCACTCTAACCCACTCTAACCCACTCTAACCCACTCTAACCCACTCTAACCCACTCTAACCCACTCTAACCCACTCTAACCCACTCTAACCCACTCTAACCCACTCTAACCCACTCTAACCCACTCTAACCCACTCTAACCCACTCTAACCCACTCTAACCCACTCTAACCCACTCTAACCCACTCTAACCCACTCTAACCCACTCTAACCCACTCTAACCCACTCTAACCCACTCTAACCCACTCTAACCCACTCTAACCCACTCTAACCCACTCTAACCCACTCTAACCCACTCTAACCCACTCTAACCCACTCTAACCCACTCTAACCCACTCTAACCCACTCTAACCCACTCTAACCCACTCTAACCCACTCTAACCCACTCTAACCCACTCTAACCCACTCTAACCCACTCTAACCCACTCTAACCCACTCTAACCCACTCTAACCCACTCTAACCCACTCTAACCCACTCTAACCCACTCTAACCCACTCTAACCCACTCTAACCCACTCTAACCCACTCTAACCCACTCTAACCCACTCTAACCCACTCTAACCCACTCTAACCCACTCTAACCCACTCTAACCCACTCTAACCCACTCTAACCCACTCTAACCCACTCTAACCCACTCTAACCCACTCTAACCCACTCTAACCCACTCTAACCCACTCTAACCCACTCTAACCCACTCTAACCCACTCTAACCCACTCTAACCCACTCTAACCCACTCTAACCCACTCTAACCCACTCTAACCCACTCTAACCCACTCTAACCCACTCTAACCCACTCTAACCCACTCTAACCCACTCTAACCCACTCTAACCCACTCTAACCCACTCTAACCCACTCTAACCCACTCTAACCCACTCTAACCCACTCTAACCCACTCTAACCCACTCTAACCCACTCTAACCCACTCTAACCCACTCTAACCCACTCTAACCCACTCTAACCCACTCTAACCCACTCTAACCCACTCTAACCCACTCTAACCCACTCTAACCCACTCTAACCCACTCTAACCCACTCTAACCCACTCTAACCCACTCTAACCCACTCTAACCCACTCTAACCCACTCTAACCCACTCTAACCCACTCTAACCCACTCTAACCCACTCTAACCCACTCTAACCCACTCTAACCCACTCTAACCCACTCTAACCCACTCTAACCCACTCTAACCCACTCTAACCCACTCTAACCCACTCTAACCCACTCTAACCCACTCTAACCCACTCTAACCCACTCTAACCCACTCTAACCCACTCTAACCCACTCTAACCCACTCTAACCCACTCTAACCCACTCTAACCCACTCTAACCCACTCTAACCCACTCTAACCCACTCTAACCCACTCTAACCCACTCTAACCCACTCTAACCCACTCTAACCCACTCTAACCCACTCTAACCCACTCTAACCCACTCTAACCCACTCTAACCCACTCTAACCCACTCTAACCCACTCTAACCCACTCTAACCCACTCTAACCCACTCTAACCCACTCTAACCCACTCTAACCCACTCTAACCCACTCTAACCCACTCTAACCCACTCTAACCCACTCTAACCCACTCTAACCCACTCTAACCCACTCTAACCCACTCTAACCCACTCTAACCCACTCTAACCCACTCTAACCCACTCTAACCCACTCTAACCCACTCTAACCCACTCTAACCCACTCTAACCCACTCTAACCCACTCTAACCCACTCTAACCCACTCTAACCCACTCTAACCCACTCTAACCCACTCTAACCCACTCTAACCCACTCTAACCCACTCTAACCCACTCTAACCCACTCTAACCCACTCTAACCCACTCTAACCCACTCTAACCCACTCTAACCCACTCTAACCCACTCTAACCCACTCTAACCCACTCTAACCCACTCTAACCCACTCTAACCCACTCTAACCCACTCTAACCCACTCTAACCCACTCTAACCCACTCTAACCCACTCTAACCCACTCTAACCCACTCTAACCCACTCTAACCCACTCTAACCCACTCTAACCCACTCTAACCCACTCTAACCCACTCTAACCCACTCTAACCCACTCTAACCCACTCTAACCCACTCTAACCCACTCTAACCCACTCTAACCCACTCTAACCCACTCTAACCCACTCTAACCCACTCTAACCGACTCTAACCCACTCTAACCCACTCTAACCGCACTCTAACCCACTCTAACGGCACTCTAACCGGCTCTAACCGCACTCTAACGGCACTCTAACCGGCTCTAACCGCCCGTCGAAACGGCACTCTGAACCGGCTCTAACCGCCCGTCGAAACGGCACTCTGAACCGGCTCTAACCGCCCGTCGAAACGGGCACTCTGAACCGGCTCTAACCGCCCGTCGAAACGGCACTCTGAACCGGCTCTAACCGCCCGTCGAAACGGCACTCTGAACCGGCTCTAACCGCCCGTCGAAACGGCACTCTGAACCGGCTCTAACCGCCCGTCGAAACGGCACTCTGAACCGGCTCTAACCGCCCGTCGAAACGGCACTCTGAACCGGCTCTAACCGCCCGTCGAAACGGCACTCTGAACCGGCTCTAACCGCCCGTCGAAACGGCACTCTGAACCGGCTCTAACCGCCCGTCGAAACGGCACTCTGAACCGGCTCTAACCGCCCGTCGAAACGGCACTCTGAACCGGCTCTAACCGCCCGTCGAAACGGCACTCTGAACCGGCTCTAACCGCCCGTCGAAACGGCACTCTGAACCGGCTCTAACCGCCCGTCGAAACGGCACTCTGAACCGGCTCTAACCGCCCGTCGAAACGGCACTCTGAACCGGCTCTAACCGCCCGTCGAAACGGCACTCTGAACCGGCTCTAACCGCCCGTCGAAACGGCACTCTGAACCGGCTCTAACCGCCCGTCGAAACGGCACTCTGAACCGGCTCTAACCGCCCGTCGAAACGGCACTCTGAACCGGCTCTAACCGCCCGTCGAAACGGCACTCTGAACCGGCTCTAACCGCCCGTCGAAACGGCACTCTGAACCGGCTCTAACCGCCCGTCGAAACGGCACTCTGAACCGGCTCTAACCGCCCGTCGAAACGGCACTCTGAACCGGCTCTAACCGCCCGTCGAAACGGCACTCTGAACCGGCTCTAACCGCCCGTCGAAACGGCACTCTGAACCGGCTCTAACCGCCCGTCGAAACGGCACTCTGAACCGGCTCTAACCGCCCGTCGAAACGGCACTCTGAACCGGCTCTAACCGCCCGTCGAAACGGCACTCTGAACCGGCTCTAACCGCCCGTCGAAACGGCACTCTGAACCGGCTCTAACCGCCCGTCGAAACGGCACTCTGAACCGGCTCTAACCGCCCGTCGAAACGGCACTCTGAACCGGCTCTAACCGCCCGTCGAAACGGCACTCTGAACCGGCTCTAACCGCCCGTCGAAACGGCACTCTGAACCGGCTCTAACCGCCCGTCGAAACGGCACTCTGAACCGGCTCTAACCGCCCGTCGAAACGGCACTCTGAACCGGCTCTAACCGCCCGTCGAAACGGCACTCTGAACCGGCTCTAACCGCCCGTCGAAACGGCACTCTGAACCGGCTCTAACCGCCCGTCGAAACGGCACTCTGAACCGGCTCTAACCGCCCGTCGAAACGGCACTCTGAACCGGCTCTAACCGCCCGTCGAAACGGCACTCTGAACCGGCTCTAACCGCCCGTCGAAACGGCACTCTGAACCGGCTCTAACCGCCCGTCGAAACGGCACTCTGAACCGGCTCTAACCGCCCGTCGAAACGGCACTCTGAACCGGCTCTAACCGCCCGTCGAAACGGCACTCTGAACCGGCTCTAACCGCCCGTCGAAACGGCACTCTGAACCGGCTCTAACCGCCCGTCGAAACGGCACTCTGAACCGGCTCTAACCGCCCGTCGAAACGGCACTCTGAACCGGCTCTAACCGCCCGTCGAAACGGCACTCTGAACCGGCTCTAACCGCCCGTCGAAACGGCACTCTGAACCGGCTCTAACCGCCCGTCGAAACGGCACTCTGAACCGGCTCTAACCGCCCGTCGAAACGGCACTCTGAACCGGCTCTAACCGCCCGTCGAAACGGCACTCTGAACCGGCTCTAACCGCCCGTCGAAACGGCACTCTGAACCGGCTCTAACCGCCCGTCGAAACGGCACTCTGAACCGGCTCTAACCGCCCGTCGAAACGGCACTCTGAACCGGCTCTAACCGCCCGTCGAAACGGCACTCTGAACCGGCTCTAACCGCCCGTCGAAACGGCACTCTGAACCGGCTCTAACCGCCCGTCGAAACGGCACTCTGAACCGGCTCTAACCGCCCGTCGAAACGGCACTCTGAACCGGCTCTAACCGCCCGTCGAAACGGCACTCTGAACCGGCTCTAACCGCCCGTCGAAACGGCACTCTGAACCGGCTCTAACCGCCCGTCGAAACGGCACTCTGAACCGGCTCTAACCGCCCGTCGAAACGGCACTCTGAACCGGCTCTAACCGCCCGTCGAAACGGCACTCTGAACCGGCTCTAACCGCCCGTCGAAACGGCACTCTGAACCGGCTCTAACCGCCCGTCGAAACGGCACTCTGAACCGGCTCTAACCGCCCGTCGAAACGGCACTCTGAACCGGCTCTAACCGCCCGTCGAAACGGCACTCTGAACCGGCTCTAACCGCCCGTCGAAACGGCACTCTGAACCGGCTCTAACCGCCCGTCGAAACGGCACTCTGAACCGGCTCTAACCGCCCGTCGAAACGGCACTCTGAACCGGCTCTAACCGCCCGTCGAAACGGCACTCTGAACCGGCTCTAACCGCCCGTCGAAACGGCACTCTGAACCGGCTCTAACCGCCCGTCGAAACGGCACTCTGAACCGGCTCTAACCGCCCGTCGAAACGGCACTCTGAACCGGCTCTAACCGCCCGTCGAAACGGCACTCTGAACCGGCTCTAACCGCCCGTCGAAACGGCACTCTGAACCGGCTCTAACCGCCCGTCGAAACGGCACTCTGAACCGGCTCTAACCGCCCGTCGAAACGGCACTCTGAACCGGCTCTAACCGCCCGTCGAAACGGCACTCTGAACCGGCTCTAACCGCCCGTCGAAACGGCACTCTGAACCGGCTCTAACCGCCCGTCGAAACGGCACTCTGAACCGGCTCTAACCGCCCGTCGAAACGGCACTCTGAACCGGCTCTAACCGCCCGTCGAAACGGCACTCTGAACCGGCTCTAACCGCCCGTCGAAACGGCACTCTGAACCGGCTCTAACCGCCCGTCGAAACGGCACTCTGAACCGGCTCTAACCGCCCGTCGAAACGGCACTCTGAACCGGCTCTAACCGCCCGTCGAAACGGCACTCTGAACCGGCTCTAACCGCCCGTCGAAACGGCACTCTGAACCGGCTCTAACCGCCCGTCGAAACGGCACTCTGAACCGGCTCTAACCGCCCGTCGAAACGGCACTCTGAACCGGCTCTAACCGCCCGTCGAAACGGCACTCTGAACCGGCTCTAACCGCCCGTCGAAACGGCACTCTGAACCGGCTCTAACCGCCCGTCGAAACGGCACTCTGAACCGGCTCTAACCGCCCGTCGAAACGGCACTCTGAACCGGCTCTAACCGCCCGTCGAAACGGCACTCTGAACCGGCTCTAACCGCCCGTCGAAACGGCACTCTGAACCGGCTCTAACCGCCCGTCGAAACGGCACTCTGAACCGGCTCTAACCGCCCGTCGAAACGGCACTCTGAACCGGCTCTAACCGCCCGTCGAAACGGCACTCTGAACCGGCTCTAACCGCCCGTCGAAACGGCACTCTGAACCGGCTCTAACCGCCCGTCGAAACGGCACTCTGAACCGGCTCTAACCGCCCGTCGAAACGGCACTCTGAACCGGCTCTAACCGCCCGTCGAAACGGCACTCTGAACCGGCTCTAACCGCCCGTCGAAACGGCACTCTGAACCGGCTCTAACCGCCCGTCGAAACGGCACTCTGAACCGGCTCTAACCGCCCGTCGAAACGGCACTCTGAACCGGCTCTAACCGCCCGTCGAAACGGCACTCTGAACCGGCTCTAACCGCCCGTCGAAACGGCACTCTGAACCGGCTCTAACCGCCCGTCGAAACGGCACTCTGAACCGGCTCTAACCGCCCGTCGAAACGGCACTCTGAACCGGCTCTAACCGCCCGTCGAAACGGCACTCTGAACCGGCTCTAACCGCCCGTCGAAACGGCACTCTGAACCGGCTCTAACCGCCCGTCGAAACGGCACTCTGAACCGGCTCTAACCGCCCGTCGAAACGGCACTCTGAACCGGCTCTAACCGCCCGTCGAAACGGCACTCTGAACCGGCTCTAACCGCCCGTCGAAACGGCACTCAGAATCCGGATCTTACCTGCCCGTCTGACAACGGCGCTAAACCCCCCGGAGGCCCCGAGGAGAACCCTCCGGGGGGTTTAGGTCGTCGCCGGATCGATTGCCGCTGTCTAGAAATGCGAAAAAAATCGACTTCTAATAGTGCGAAAACGATTTACGCGTGGCCTTCATTACCCCGGCGACGTCGGGCGTATGACGTGAGTCATAGCGACCACGCTGGGCGGGCGAACCGACCAGCGAGCGTCGTGCTTTCGCATGTACATCGGCGGTAGTGTACAAAATGCGGTGTGTAATGAAGAATGGAAATCGTTGCCCACCTGGGGCACTAACCATCAGATATGTAAAAAATATAAAACCGCGCGTAATGCAGTGACAATCGAGGTAAGAGACGAAAACAGTGATATGTGATCCGAACGATATTACGTCAAACTCAGTTTGAGGTTACCGCGAGCTAGTTGCAGACTCGCGTAAATCGGCGAAAGAATGAAGGAACGGGCCCTGATATCCGACGAGCGCAATTGTGCTGTCCTGAACGAACGCGTGAAGAAAAGAAACGAGGGGAGAATGGTAAATGGTGCTTCTTCGTTCTTTGTTGCGTTATGTTGTCTTCGACGTAAATCTGTTACGAGTTGTCCGTTTCAGATACGTTTCCTGTGAGCCATTCTGTTATGGTGGTTGCGAATATTGTTCCCTGCCACTGCCACAATGGTTCAAAGCTGTTCTGTGAGTTCTCCGTAACCTACTCTATGCTGTGAACTGTAATGTAATGTATTTTATAAAGTAGCTCGACAAAAGGAGAATCATTGAGGTATTGTTGTGACTGTAATATGCGTGCGGTGTTATCAGGGACATGGGTTCCAATGAAAATTCTGTTGCTCTCTTCCACAGTGGTGGCCTGTGTAGTTGCTGCTGTGCCGTTGTGCCCCTCAAGGATGTCCCTGCTGTTTCTGCTTGTGGGAAAGACTTTGGCGTAAGGATTTGCTGCCATGTAGCTATTCGCTACGTATGTTGGCTTAGTGCAGGTGATATTGAGAATCTCTGTCGCAGTGTCTAACATATTCCTGACAGAATCCGAGCCTTCGGTAGCTACTTATCGGGCGGAGTAAATAAAGTGCCAATACTTTTGATTGACTGTTACATTCACAGAAAGGGTAAGGCACAATGGCTTTGGAGGTGAAAAAGAAACGACGGTTGGATTGTTTTAAGGACGGTTTTGCGACAATTAGATTAATTTAGACCGCGTCGTTGGAATATGTTGAGTGAGCATGGTGAAAATGTTCGTCGAAGGTGGGAAAATTATATGGCTTAAAACATTTGTAATTCCCATTTTCACGATATAATAATTTATTTAAACATTTATACACCTATAATGTTCCACAGTCTTCAATGTAGTTGCCAAGCGATTTATATGCAGGGTGATCCACTAAAGGTGTTACGAGTTAACCAGGGTTCAAGTAAGTTGGAGATATCAAATTGCAACACCTTTACTGAATCACACTGTATATACCATGTACACACGCGTAAGGTAAACGTAGTTTTGTAATGTAAATCCACGTATGTATATATATATATATATATATATATATATATTTATAAGTTAATTCGTTTGATATCCTAAATAAAGCATTTCTTTAAACTAGGAAATCAATGGTAGGTTACGTGCCCTTCTGATTCCCTTTGTTTTGCGTTATTCACGGATAAAGATTTCCGACTGTATACATTCTTACTGTGCTGTTCCAGGTGTTATCGACATAAGCACTGTTCTCGGTATCATAAGCGCAATCCAGCGTCTATTTTACTACTTCCCCTGCGTCGGGTACATTGACGACTGAAATGCTTTGAATCAGTCAAATTTTTTGTTCGATTACAGATTGCGTATCATTTCCCTAAATCGTGAGGCAGAAGGAAGATACTAAGAAACGATGACATCGTGTGATCCTTGACGGATGAACCGTGTGCATATAACTGTTGAAAAACAATACCGTGCGTTTGTCATACCTGTATTACGTGTAGATAATGTATAAGGATATCTTGGGGGAATCGGACTCGTGGAAGCTAATCATGTTGCGCTGCGGATATGCTGATCGCTCGAGTACAAGATAAGACCATAATTTCCTATTGTACATGCTCACTGAGTATATTTCTATTATCTGAATACGACGTTCGCACTGTCTGCGGACCGATATGACATTGCGGGGTAATAGATGTTTGATCGAAGTCCCTCTCGTGGGCGTTATACATCTTGCTAAAGGAAATATCAGTCGCGCTTGAGACAATAAAACCTATGATTTTTGCTCGTTCTGTGCGCTCTAAACATCTTAATTTTGTCACGTCATAATTAATCCGAGTAAAATATTTATGTTCGTGCAATATCACTGGTAACATGTACGAGGGTAATTGTCCGTAACACTTTTCACTACCGACGTGAAATTCTTAAGTTTTACCTTCGAAAAATGCAAAATTATGTATCCGCAAGTTGAATGACGATTGACACGAATTGAGACGTTCGCTGTACGTGTTTTCCGGAATATGCTTACGTTACAGTCATCGTTGAGTAGTATTCTACGCAGAATACTGTGCTATGTACATGTAACTGTTGAAATTATAATCCCAATGCAAAAACAACCGCAGTAACGTGAGGACACATAACCGGCAAGCCTTTTGTTTTTGCTTATCACCCCTATACCCGAACAAGGATCCATCGAACGTTTGTCACTCAAAAGTGTAACGAATACTTAATTGCGATTTCTACGACGAATCTTTTTCCTGCTGTTCATGGTTTTGCGCAAAAATTATTGCTCTCACTCTTTCTGTCTCTCCCTCTCTCCCCTTCCCCCTCTAGGCATGTTTAAACGGTTACATTATCCATTGCGACGCACCCCTCGTTTTTCTGGGATAGCGTTGTGCCTGTCTGGAACGTTAATCGTTCTGCCGCGACAGTGATAAGAGAGATAAAAAATTACCGAGGCGACAATTCCTGATTTGCAGTTCGCAAAATTGTGCGTATGATGTAGGTGGCAGGGTGGCAAAGACGGCGAAACGAGTATTTTGAGGCAATGCACAAACGAGTTGTTGCATCTTCCGTTCGGACATGAAGTAAGGAAAAAGTGTGGCAATGTTATCTGATTAATCGAAATTTCCATGGGATTTATTTTGTACGTTCAACATTTCCCTTCCCCTGTCCTTTCGGGTGTATTCGAGGATGTAAACGTGAATCGAAGTGAATGAGGAAAATGACGCGTGAATGAAAGAGAACCATGTGCTGTATCCACGAATGCTTGGCTTTCTTCTCCTGGCGTTTCTCGTTTAACCCGCTTCCGGTTCCCAATGTTGGATACTATGACCTTCCGATTGCACTGATTCGATTGTACGAATGCTGGAATTCATAGACTTTGAAGTGACGATTGAACTGAATATTACGCGAATGAAAACGGTGCCAAGAAGTTCGAGATCAAGGGATGGTGCTGTTCCCAGCCTCTGTTCGATCGAAATACTTCTCTGAGCCGATGTCGTTTGAATGCAAATCAAAGTGCGTCGAAGCAGTAGTCATGTATGCAGGAGTAACGAGATTACACGATCGAAATTGTAAATATCTACGAACGAAAAAAATTGTGCGATTATGAGTGGCAGTCGATGAGCCATGCCTAAGACTAAAATAAATTAAGTACGAAAAGTTATACTACTGGCGCCAGGACGGAGGCGTATGGACGATCGACGCCATAGTGGCACGATCTACGCATTCGCATTTCGCGACGAGAGTCGAGGAGGTCTGTTCGTGAAACTTGAAATCGATAACGACTCGATATGTAGCCGATATGACGCAGGAATCCGTACATGTACGTGCGAGTCACGAGCCAAGTATTGCGGCGAAGTGAAAGAGGCTCTTTGACAGACGCATCCTCTTCAAATGATTAGAGATTATCGTCACTTGTACGGTACAAACGCGATAATTGACCGGTAAAATAATAATCGCGTATGCGATAACTTTTTAACGGAGATTACGAAACGATATGCATCTTGTTTCTGGTTACGTCGCGAGTTGTGATTTAACGTACGTTCGTAATCGTAACTTTACTTCGCGCGGTGTCCACGGCGAGATTCGCGTTTCCTTCGTCGCAATGGGAACGCAGCTCAGGATTATGGTGAGGCTGGCCCTTCGATACCCCTTCGACGTTAATGATATTGTAATGACAGCACGGAGACCGCTAATGACACTCGCCGTTCTATTATTTCTGTTGCACAAGTAGCCGGAAGTAAGAAACACTCGCCGAGGTTGAATATCCAACTGCTATTTAATGCCCGATCACTGTGCCACGATGCAGTACTATACGCATCGTCCAATGAATACTGAATACTCGCGCAATCATTGCTCGTCCATGTGGTACAAAAACGGTGTTCCATAGAAGTCGACGCGTGGCCCGTCTCGGCACTCTGGTTGTATCTTTTTATTAAACCGTTGCTTTGGCGAACGATCGATTGTCTTGTGCTGGATTAATACCAGAACTGATGAAGAGGACAATAAATATGACTGGGCTTGCCAGATCCTATGTTTCAACTGTAAAGGTAATCTATTTTCGAAGAGTCAAGTATGAGTGTTTCGACCAACGTCAAACTAATACGAGACTAAAGCCGTTGACGTATGTACTGCATCGATTTTTGGAATTGCCCTTCATCCATTTCCCGTTGGTTCATCCTGACCACATTGAGAAGGATGACGATTTGTCACATCACGATTGAAAAAAATTCTAAGATCGCGCTACGACGATACGAGTGAACGATGTCCCCGAAGGCTACGCGACGTTGACTCCAATCGCGCTGCTTTAACCATCGTATCTTCGTCGACAAGGTCGACGCCATAGATGGTTGAGGTGTTGTTGTCCCCTGAAACATACATAAAACGCTACTTCTGTAACAACTTTAACGTGAATATTAAGGGTAGAACTTGTACCTTTAATTCTAATTAGTCATAATAGGGGAGTACAGGAATGTTTCAATGCTGGAATACCAAGAAAATAAAATTTACGTTGAATTCATGAATGTTCGCGGGAAATGATAATTAGTGGGCTGTGTAAACCAAGTGGAACGTACACGTGTCAGGCACATTTATTACACACATTTATTTATTTGCGGTAAATCGGCAGCGATAAATGATTGTAAGATGTCAGGAAGATCCTTGTGCTTGGCATGGTTTATTACCGCCAAATTTTTAAAAATAACGATGGAAAGCAAGTACAATGAATGTATGATGATCAATTTCTCTCTATATACAGACGGTTGACCAGTTGCTAGTAATCGCCATAACTGCCAAAAGTATTTCTTATTAAGTGGCTCAAGAATATATTCCTCGGCTGATAAAGCATACGGATCGACGAACCGCTCCCACTACTAATGATTTATGAAATAATTGCCCTTGCTTCGCGGATACGAATTATGCAATGGCCTTACGTAAGACCTTGCTTCTCGGCACTGAACATGGATGCCTGTTGCATCCGTGACACCCCTGCCACAATCGCGTTAAGATGCAGACGCGTTCGATGATGCCTTGTTACTGATTTTTCAATGACATCACCTCTCGTCTTGATCACGCAACCAAATTGAAAATCTTCCGACCAGTTGACGATGGTTCTTTATTTAAACATTCAAAACCCATCCGTATGAGATTTTTTTACTTCTTTTCTGGCATCTCTACGAAACGTCAAAACAGCAACGCACGAAAGGATAATATGGTCGCCCGAGCAACGCGCAACAGGTTCCAGGCGAAGGGAAAGTAGCTATAAATACTGGAGAATAGGAGGACAAGGGGCAGGGTTTATGTTTTCCTATGCCCGAAATAAAAAACCGGGCTACGACTGGAGGAACTTAACTCCAAGGAGGATTAACATTCCCTTCGTGAGATATATTTCACAATAATCGCACATACTCTGGTACTGTCCACTTCTTTGCTCCTAATCTAATGATGACGATAACTATGAATAACGGGGTGCTGAATGGCTGCATTCTCTGAATAGTAAATGTACTTTTGAATCACGTTGAAATTCTCTTCAGCTTCTACGTCCGCGCTCTTCATCGGTACCGACTTCGCCATCGATTAACCTTCAGTGCTGATAAGCCTCACCGGCGGTATCCGTCGGTTTCGTTGTAACGAGGACGGGAAATACGAGTATCATGTACCAATACAGTTTTGTTCATGCGCGCTTTTGTTTAGCTGACAACGTACAATTGTTACCTTTCGTACGAAACTTTCTCTTGCAATGCACTCACCCGAGTTATTATGTGACTATGAAAGGACAGAGAACGTGCGATCGGAGAGTGCTTTGTAAAGCGTAGTGTCTCCGTAGACTAGCGCGACTTTTGAAAGGAGAAGTGAGATGTATCGAGTAACAAACAGACGTATCTTCGTTTGAATGGGAAAAAACTTGAAAACTCACCCATGAAAGTCGGCGGGTCGTCGAAGGCGTTGCAAGGCCCTGCGTGCCTCGTCCCAAGAACGAAACCAGTGACACAAGCATCCTTCATGATATGGCACCAACTGGGGTAAGTGATGTTGTTGGTTGCACAGAGGAGGGTGGTGGAGGGGTCTTTATCCTTCTCGCGATCCGGATTCGTACGGTCCCGGACTCTTTCGCGTTTTCGGGGACATCGATGGGTGCAGGTCACGCAACGGGGTCGCCCCGTGTCCATTTCCGCCAGGCATGTCTGTCCTTCCCGGCAGCGGATGGTCGTACAATCCGCGTCCTCTGCAAGGAAAACACGGCACAGAAGTATCACCCGTTCGTCTTCCAGTCCGCAGAGTCTGTCCTGCAAGATCATTGAATTGGAATCACCGCGTTGTCAATGGACAAAAATCTTCTTTGATGAACCAATTCGTTGTATTCTCCGTGCCAAATGTGCAGTAGTCGTAATTTCCCTTTGTGAATCATAAATTGCTCGACCTTATTAGGCCTAATATTATTAAGGCTGTGGTCTCTGCGCTCATGATCCCTGCCACAGCAGGCGCAAGTAAGGCTTGCGCTACGTAACTACTAACGGTGCCAACGGATTCTTACACTCACGTTTAAGTAATTCAACATTTATTGGCATAACGAGGGCAAGGAGTGTTTAGCATTCTCACGATCGTAATCTACGATGGGTCCATCGGGAAGGACGAGGCGCACACGGTCGTATCGTCGAGAGCACATAACGCGGTACTAGATTAATATTAAGTGATTCACACGGCGTAATACGACTCTGATCACCTGGCTTTACAAACTAGCCCGGCATTGGGCCTCGTTATGGATTACGCGAAGTTTGCGATCTATCGTCCGAATCTCGGAGGTTTTAGTAATTATTACTGGCACCGCATTGATATTATGAACATAGCCACGAGCGCCAACCGTGACGACAGTTACAGTGGAAGCATCGCGTAATAACGAGCTTGTATGATGATGCGCGATTGGGATCGTTGAACCTCGTGACATTGACACTACGTCAGCGTATGAGCAGACGTGCTTGTTACGGCAACACGGATAGACGTGCCGTGCTATTCGGCCCTTGTCCGCCCTATTATTTTCTTCATCGGCAATCAACCATAATGCCATTTAACGAGACGTCAGGCTAGTGAGCACACGTGGTCTCAATCATATAATCCGGAGCACTCCCAAGACAGACCTGCAAATCTACGACCATGTGGACCACTGGATAAAGCAGAAGCGTAGGTTCAGCCGTATGATCCACTAAAAACACGCTGTACACGCGTACAGGATCTACGGATTTGACCGTAATTTATGATGCGTAACAATGCCAAGGAAATATCCGGGTTTGACGAAGGAATGCACGCTGGCTGCCGCACAGACATTGCAGAACTGTTTGCGAATGAGCGCACGTCTGTGCCCAGGGGAATTCAATTTTTACCAGCTTAACGAAGAGAACGAATTTAACTGCAAAGAAACACCAGGCTGACCATTTGCAGTCTGATTCACACAGCTGTGAAAGAACCATTTCGCGGAATAAAAATAGCATTCATGTATCGCTCGGTCAAATGAGAAACACAAACACATAGGATCTGCATTCGCAAGAACATGTGACAAAACGTAATGGCCCTGTTAAACAGCAATAAATATCTCCCTGCCGTCATTCGATGATATCGTTGGATATCCGGCGATTAGGATTTGGCCGACGGGCAGAGCATATTAATTAGCGGCACGACTGCCTGGACAGTCGGTAGCAAAGACCCATAATAATTACTGAAATTTAATTACGGGTGATCGAAGATGGGACTCTATGCGGTCAATATGTTATCAAACGCAAAAAAACGTACAGCAGCACCGTTAACCCTGGTCCACGGGGAGACCGTGTTGGGCCGATATGACTGATCAGTGTTGTCACTAAATATGCGACTCAATTACGGCTAGATTACATGGGCTAAGTTACGACGCACGATAATATCGCACCGTTGTTTCGTTCATATAAACGTTACATTCGTTGAGACTTTTCAACAGATCGCTACTCTTAGCAATCAGCACAACCATGATATTCTCTCACGAGGCTGGAAGCTCAAGAGTCATGGAAAAACAGCCACTAAAAACCATTGTTGTGGCTAGAAAAGGCAGGGGTAATTGATCCCCGAACGGGACACCGTTAGATCACCCATCGTCCTCTCTGACTAATTGATGACAGTAACAAGAAATGATACGTACTTTGGCGGAGTTTCCTCGTCCACCTGCCTCTTTTCTTCTCTATCTGTTAACCGCGTAGTTTTTTTCTCCGCGCACTTTCGGTATGCACCCATCTTTTGGAAAAGGAGAGTACTTTCGAAAGAGGCAGCCAAACTTAATTGTTCATTGTCAAATATTAAATGTGTTGATAAATCAAGACGATGTACCGGCTGGAATTACCTGGAGAACCGTAAATGTCACGGGAGAAAGGGGTACGGAAAAGACAAGAGAACAGAACTCATATGTGTTCCTGTACGCATTTTACCGTCGGTATATTTATGAACACGTGCGCGTTCGCACCTTGGACCCTTATAGGGAAAGACGATTATTTGCGCAGTGACACCTCCTCGCTAAACCGGCCGGTTTACTTAGTTATTTACTTCCCTGTCTCCCGACCCGTCTCCCTACGCTCCCTTCTTCGGCCCTCTTAGTTCTTTCCCCTTTCCATGCTCCTTACGTCGGCCGAAGGTGAGTATTTTTCGCTTCAACGATCCACATAAAAAAGCTAAATAGAAACCACGAAAGAGGCTTACGATACAGCGCTATCTCTGGAATTACCTTTGATTATCAAAAATTCAACTCCCGTACTGAAATGTCTGTCAATAAATCGACAAGAATAGTCCGTCTTTGTAAAATACTGTCACGGTTTACGTACGAGTAAAGATTCCTTCCGTTGATTGTTTACAATATCGAACATCAGGACCACGGGAGTAGCCGCAGAAGATTCGTCGGTGTGGCCGCAGAGTTACTGCCGAAGGGGGAGAGCGAATGGCACGAGAGGCGAACAAGGGGCTCCTCGAAGGACTAACTCTCGGGCGCAGTTGGAGAGGTATTCGACTGAAGAGAAGTATATGTCGGTGAATGTCGATGTGTAGAGTTCGGACGTTGATATGGTTGCAAGGCAGACCATGAAGAAGAAAGCAAGGGCAAGAAAACGAAGGAGTGACGAAAAACGACAGTGTTGTAAAGCGAACAGCGCGAAAATGAAATGGAGATAACAGCGAAGCGAGTGCGAGAAAAGGGGAAAAAAGTAACCAAAAAATAAAAGTAGCGGGGCATAAAGAACAGTAAAAGAAAGTGTAGCATAAAGAAGAGTACCAAGAAAGACAGACGAGGAGGAAGGGGGGAAAGACCGCGAGGTTTTTGATCGGAGAAGGAAGAAAGCCGACAAGCAGAAGGAGTCGGGGAAAAGGAGGCGGCAGATCTTGCACCAGTCCAGCAAAAAGACGAGTTGGCACGGACGGCGCAACATACCGGTCGGCGATTGCCAGACTCCACAGTAGGGCATGGCAGCACAGTGTTGCTCGTTGCTCTTACGGGGATCGTTCGGTGCCGAAGGGAAGGAAGATCTTTTGTGCGTGAATTCGTAAACCGGCTTTCCTTCTTCCTCTTCTCTCGGTGTTCGATTTGATGTGCCTTTCACATCGTACTTCTCCTTCTCAACTTCCCTTACTTCTGCTATTTCTCCATTATGTGGGCATTTCCTTATTATTATTATTATTATTATTATTATTATTATTATTATTATTATTATTGCTATTATTATTATTATTATTATTATTATTATTATTATTATTATTATTATTATTATTATTATTATTATTATTATTATTATTATTATTATTATTATTATTTATTGTTAAAGGGGAAATCTCCCATTAGGTATACAAAGTAGCAATTGCAATTTAACAAAGTGCTTGGGAGTATATTATAGTGATGATGCATAAACAACAGATAAAAGCACGGCGTAACATGAAAAGTAAGGACAAAATGTAGAATAGTTAAATCGAAAATCGAATCATTACTTGTTCACGGAACCTGTTGAAAAATGTCAAGTGAGGCTGAATTCTGATTGTAATTTTGGCAAGACCTGGATAAATTAGAATTAACGCCACATGTTGCTCTATGCAATTTTATTCTTCTTGCGGTACTACAACATTATTATCTGCCGCTCCTTACTTTACTTACTACCCCGAGGTACTCAACCTTGTTTGTATTTAACCCCCCCCCCCCCCTTGCACTTGCATGCATGTTCTTTATCTGCGGATGAACGCTTGAGCCCAACAACTTCAGAAACTCCGGCGATTCATTTGTCCTCCAGCTTGCGTAGCTCAAACCAATAGATTTTAGCTTTGAGCTCTTTAGCTTTGAGCTCCACGGATTATCAACGTCGTTGACCGCTGAAAGCTTGGCTCGTTGTCACACGGCCTTCGTCGCGGCGATCAGGTGCATCGTCCATAAGCTTCATCGATGCGAAAGTCTGTCGTTGTTTGTTGTGCGCACTCGACCGGATCTTCTTTCGTGGGCCAACGTGCGGAAGAAGGCCGAGAGAGGCCGGCACAGACGGAGAAAAAGACGAGAGGAAAACCGGACTCCAAAGTATACCGGACTCAGCGTGATCCTGCTCGAGCTGATCGATGCACGCCCGAATTCAGCGAATGGTCAAGTTATTTTTAGTCGAACTGAGGGGGCTGTAGAGAGTGTCGTAAACGTAAAAGGCCGCGTGTCTCGGGTTCCGAAGCTGAGACACGCGCGAGTTGCGTGGGCGCTCGGCCGCGCGAGTTGCATGCGTGCACGAGGATTTCCTGCGTGAGAGTGCGTACGGTGAACGACCGGAGGGCAAGGACGCCGCAAGGACACGCCCTTACTCAGAGATCGCACCGTGACACGGGCCTACGCGCTGGCTACCGCGTACCCACCTCTTCCCTCTCTTTCTTTCCCCTAATCGACCTTACCACCTCGTTGTCTTTCCCCTCTTTTCGTTCTGCGCACAACGGCACGCTCAGTCGTCCGCTGTTCCTTTTTGTTTCGTGCTTCTACACTGCATGCGGATCTTCATCAGCTTAGCTCCTCTGTATTCTACGTGTTGATACATCTCGCTACCATAAACGATGATGGCAAATGTATCTGATTCAAACACTCCGCGCTTCGCCATCGTTAGAATTTTTCTCCGACACCGGCCAACAATTTCCTACATCCATTTACAGTCCCCGATGTACATCGTGTCTTCTAACGAACACGACAACCTTTCGTAAATCTGCCCGCGGTCTTATATACATCGTATGTTATACATCGGGTGAGCACATTGGTTTGTGCGGCAGAGCGTAAAAGTCCTTCTGGTGATTCCACGTTATCTCGTTGCCGTCCGCCAGATAGCCCATAATCGACCCATCCGTGAACCGTGTTTCACTTGTGATCCATAAAAGATAGCGATGATGTTAATTATTGCAAATAACACATGCTGGACTTGTGTGACATTACTTAATGTAGATTACTCTAAAAACATTAGAGTGAGGCTGCCTCAGTGGTATTCGGACGCGTATTTCCCGAATTTCCCTGGCCTTTTTGGCGATTTTTCAGCGCACAAATACGGGGTCGTGGCCGAGAATATCGGGAAAGATGGGCGAGATTCGCGGTCGTCGGAAGATGGACGACGTGCACGCATGCGAGTTATGGCGGGGTGCGAATACGTACATGCACGCACAGTGGCGTTGATCCGTGCATCGGGTTCCACGAAGTGCATCAGGCACGTCTCGCGAAATACGGACCGGGCCGCGTTTCTTAAAATAACGCACGCACACCCAGCTACACGAGCGTCGGGCAGGTTCATCTACCGAAAGGGTGCCTGCTGCTCCTTGCCACACCGACGCAGCAGGTTAAAGAAGGTTCTCCCTACGTCCTGTTGGTTGCTGAATCATTTAAAAACAATGGCGGCGACGATGAGTGACCGCATAACGCACCCACGCAATCCTTGAGGCGCGACGCGTTACAGTATAATTCCTTGCAACCATCTCCCGATTCATCTCCTCGAAATTCCAATCAGGCCGGATTACAAGTGACCGACGACCGAAGCACAAAAAATACCCAACCGAGAAGGCTCGTATTTCCGCTGTGTACCCTGTAGAACATTTTACACAGACATGGCAATTTGATTTAATTTCAGATTTCGCATATCGTCCAAGTTCCTGCTCTTGATGTATTTTTGGAACGACGTTTTAAAGCTCAACTTGTCACACAACGTTGGATACGAGTAGCCATTAATCTGAAGTAATCGCACCTGCGACGAGATCGGCGGGGTCCATCTGGATAGATATCGATGTTCACCAAATCGTTATTTATAGCAATGCGCGAAGCGAGTAAAACCATCGCGTGACAGGTCGTACCGAATGAACAGAAAACGAGCGAGAAATCACCTGCCCTTTTTTTCGACTGGGCATCTCTTTGTGACCGCATGTTATTTGCCAAAGTTCCCCCCGGAATTACATTCCGTAGTACTTCCTTTCCGCGCGCATTCTCTCTCCCTTTTCTTCGCTTCCCTTGTATGTTCTCTCTCGCAGATTGCGGGATCGTCCTTCGGTCAATGAACTTCCCGGAACAATATTACCATTGCCACCTGGTATTTTTTACTCGGTTCTCTTCGTCCACATTTTCTTCTCCATGATCATGATGATGATGATGATGATGATCATCATCATCATCATCATCATCATCAGCGTCATCATCATAATTTTCTTTTCTTTTCGATATCCACCGACGTAAGATGCACTGGATAATACTCGATGTAAGCGGTATTTCACGAAGACTTATTTTCTCACTGGGACCGCTGCGCAATTGCGAGTTGAAGTATTCGAGTCTTACGGAATGTTTCCCGCTCCTGTCGGCCGTGGAAATCTTTATTCGTATTTCACAACCTTTTTCCTCGTACCGACGTCACGCCGGAAGAATTTATCTCAAGTTTATCTCGTCTATTGGTAATATGCATCGATAGAAAAATAAAACTATACGCCGCAAATGCGAAAAAGACAGTTTTTATAGCTAATATTTCTGTTTTTACTCAAGTATTTTGTTTGTTGTTTACAGCTTAGTCACTGTAAATGATGCTGATAAATTCCACGTATTTCGGGATTTCTTCGCATCTCTGTATAATCGTGCTCAAGAAGTCCTTTTAAGAGACCACGAATACCGTGAACCAATATGTGTCATTTAAAGATTGTCATTATTTTATGTAACATAAAATTGTAACATAAAATTGTAACATAAAAATATGTAACATAAAATTTTATGTAACATAAAATTGACATGCGGCAAACCCGTTACTTCCAAATACATACTTCTTTACGCTACTTACAGCATAACATTTTTAATACTTGTATTATTGTGCGATCGCCATGATGCGTTCAAAGCGCGCGTTAGTTTTAAACAAACCCTGTATATTTGCGTAGTATACGCTTCATTCGCGTATTCTTACAAACACGATTGCACGCGACGAAGTAAAAGAGAAGGAGGCAACGAAGAGAAGGCGTTAGCTACCTTGCGTTTTTCCCCCACTCGTGCAGTGTTTTGTTTTTCGTAAGGGATAATACGAGGTGTTTGCATCGTTGATCTCTCTCTCTCTCGCTCTCGCTCATACACTTCTGCTTTCCCTCCTTTTTATTCCTCTGTCACGAAAGAGTCACTCGAAGAGGCGCACTAGCTGAAAGGGCGGAGGGCCTCAACAACTCCCCACGATTATCTACTCTCGGTGCACGTTTCCCCGTGTCCCTCTGGATTTTATTGTTCCATGCGAACTCCTGTTTAAAGACACCGTCGCTTGGTAACTTTCTGGCACCTGCTCGGAGGATTCAGGCCTCGTACAAAACGGACAACAATAAGATCCATTCCGATGCAAAAGAGCAGCAGGTTTCGCCGCTCGTCCGATGAGGCTCCACTTCCCTTCTTGTCATTGCCTCTGTTTCCCTTCTTCCTACTCCTGCCGGTCTACCTAGTCTCACACCTCCGCAAATGATGCCCGTTATCTGCTTGTATCTTAATATCACGTACTTGGATGATCGCGCGAAAAACAATTCAAATCTAGTCTGTCAAGTTTGCGAAACATTCAGAAAACCTTCCTCAGAACTGAAATTGAATTACGTTGCTGATACTGAGTGCGATGAGCAACCACATAGATACAGAACAAAACATACGGATTAATGAATGATGATCCTAACGATAAACGAAATGACTAAAGCGGGTAGCATGGAAATAGTCCGTAAAATGAACAGCACGGCGATTGAACGTTTCGTCGCGAGCGACGTTGAGGTACCTTCCAAGATGAGATCATGCGAAAAAGATGCAAACTCACGTTTACAGTGCCCCTTATAAGCGACTGGAATGGCGTGGCCCGCGCGGCAAGCGGCGAGTCGCAGGTGGCAGACACTTTTGTAGGTATTTCCGTCGGCCCCGCATACGGGACGCACACCGGCGACTTGGTGGGGAGCTGCCTGGGGGCACTTGCGGGCGCATCTCACGCAGTGCGGGCTCAGGTTCTGATCCAACAGGCAGCTCCGTCCTTGGCCACAGCGCACCCGTGCGCACGAACCTGCTCGACACTTTGTACGTTATTACGCACGGTCGTATGATTGACCCTCCCAACAGACGATCGTCCACCGGCCTTGCCTCTTATTTTCATACAACTCAACACTAAACGACCGCTCCTACTTTGATAATGAACGAACTTCAAAACATCTGCTTATTCAGATCTAAAAAATGGTGGATCGGCGCCGATCCACAGTCTTAGTTCGTCGAATATTCCTCTTCCCGTGCAGGAACATTAATGCTACGAGACCTTGTGCATCGCAGGAGCAATCGTTATGTTTTCAACGAGGATTCATGCAAAGATAGGCCGGTGGAGGGACGATCGCCGTCTGATATACTCACTTTGACAGTGGCCGTTGTAGGCAACGGTGAGATCGTGACTCCCCTTCTTACAGGCCCTCTTCTTCAGCCTGCATAGACTCTTGTAGCTTCTGCCATCGGTGCCGCAGACTGGACCGCCACCCCTTCGCGATTTGCACTCCGGGCTGCACACGCATCGCGGTCTGCCCTTCCTCAACACGCACTTCTTTCCCTCCTCGCACCTCACTCCGGTACAAGTTTCTGTAAGGCAACAATACCTATCTTTCCGCAAATTTGGTTCTTTCTGTGATTCAAAGAATAAATTTATCAAGAATCTACACGTGGCCATTGTAGTTTATGAATTCATACACGTCGTCTACCAGTCAACTTTGAGCTCACTGTACAAGAAATTCTGCAGTTGGTTTGAAATGTATTCGAACATCGTCCGATAGGTATAAAATATAAGCAAACATTATCTTCTAGTGGACATCATGAGACTATTTCTAATGGTCTTTCATTAAATCAGAGTAACGAATTGACGATGGAACGAAAAGCTTACCTCTACAAGGCCTGCATTGCACTCCACCGCCAAGGACTCGCCAAAAGAAGAGACTTCCGCTGTCGAGATCTTCGTCAGAGTATGCCGTAGCGGCGGCTGCATTCGACGCGCAGCAGTCTTCGCGGGTGACACGTTGAGATAACAACTCCTTACAGCGACCGTTGGTAATGGAGGACCAGCATATGCCGCCTGCAACAACCCAGAGAAACAACGATATCGTGTAATCACCGTCCCTCCTATTGCGTGGGATTGAGAGCTATCGCCATCCTTCAGTTACAGTATTGCGCGCGTAATCAACAAGTTGACGACCGGCGTAACATTAAACGATAGCATTTAATTAACAAGGGAAATATTTTTTCATCCGACGTTTGCGTAGATCTTTAATTCGAACTTTCAATTGCGAATTTAGTATGGATAACAGCAAAAAGAATACGCCAGATCAGTTTCACGATTCTTATTTAAAACGTTACTCGGCTGTATGGAGTCCTGCTTAACCGAGGATCGTTATCCCAACGTAATTCTATCGAAGAAAAGACTTACTGGGTCGTTTAGAACGAGTCATCCGCTTTTATTTCTGCCCTTACAAGCCACTTTAATTTAATCGAAGAATGCATTATCTGTGAATTACAGTCGACGAAAGCGGCGTTTCATGTTAAGCCCAACGGCTCCTTGATCCTTATGTCCGGAGTCTCAGGCCCTTGATTGATAATGAAATTTCGCTTTTCGTACAAACGCTGTCGCCCATAACGTTTATGAAAGGTGGACTGTAGACTCGACGTATGGGTTAATGATCTGCGGAATCTGAAAGTCCGAGAAACGTTGTGGCGCTCGAGTTTAGTCTCAAGGCTACTTGGAGCTCGGCAATACATTCTTAAAGCCTCATGCTCCTTACGCAGACGTATAATTTGCCTATCGGCAATCACGAGTAATTTTAAATCTCGAATCTCGAAAGGGTATCTTCTACTCTTTCCCAAGCCGTGAAGACCGATTGCAGACTGTACTGCACATCGAATGGATTGATCCAGCGACGGCACGATTGAGTTTCCTAAATATGCCGTGGCAAAAACTATACCATAAAGGGCCGGGGCAAAGCCGTATATTTCGCCTATTTTTTGTTGTTCATTGTGCTCCGATTGCAATGTAATTGGGTTTGATCAAACCCAAAGGTAAAGAGATTGAAAGGCCTTCCTAATGGCCTGTAAAGAGAACGGACCATGCGTGCTTTGCGCATGTGAATATTTTACTTTCCGTGACGAGGAAATGCGTATTCGTCATACAAATTATGAACAGA
The DNA here is from genome assembly GCA_963989215.1 of Hedychridium roseum. Taxonomy (NCBI): domain Eukaryota; kingdom Metazoa; phylum Arthropoda; class Insecta; order Hymenoptera; family Chrysididae; genus Hedychridium; species Hedychridium roseum. Next base: position 11,564,433 of record OZ022304.1, on the reverse strand, counting down.
GAAAATTGTTTGCCGAACCTTTCAGCGCGTTGCACGATGCACTTAACATTCGCATTCGCGCATTGCTCGCGTAGATCAGGACATGCAAAACATGTATTTTACCGTCTTAGTTCCATTTTTATAATCACAGTCGAGAGCAAAGATACCTAAAAATTTGGCGCGAAAAATCAACATGCCGGAAGAATCAGAACGTCCCTGAGACACAATGGATCGCACCTCGCGGTACTGTGATTAATCACCGGGCGATAATGAAATTGGAAACCGGCCAAGCCGATCGGCTCGTGTGCCCTGCGGTACAAGCGCAACCAGACTGCGTGTAACTATACGCGGAAATTTTCTGCCAACGATAGACGAGTCCGTTTGCTTTCTTCAGCCACTTTCGTCGAACATAAATGCGTTATTTGTACTCACCAAGCTGTCGACTGGGGATTCGTTTATCACGTTTACACGTATAATACATGTACCTCGGGAAGAGATCAATAAAAAGTAACATCAAGATATTCGTCGATTATTTTCTAAATTAATCGTACGAAAATAAGGAACTATAAATGCAGTGAATATATATGTTTGCGAAATTACTTTCGATCCATTATGTGATTGCGCTCAGCCGGATCTCGCGTTACAGTCGCGTTGAAAATAGTTTAAAATAGTCTCCTTGGTATACCGTGATTCGGAGTAAGTTGCAACGAAGCTTAGCTGGGCGATGTAGTGTAATTTTATGGCACTGACAAGTGCAGTGAGGGATTTGAACCAGGAACTTGTTCCAACTATGCTTTAAAGAAGAACTTCTTTACGGCAGTTACGTTAAACTTTAATATGAAATTGTGGGCAGTGTGAATGGTTGAAAATAATATTTTATCGTGTCGTACGCAACCTACGCATCTATTCCACTCTATTGTCTTCCATCGAACTCAAATGGGTCTATAAAATCGGTGGCATGCTCTAAAAAAACGTTTCATGAATTTCTCCGCACAATGCTCATGGATAAAGGGGTTTGCGACCACCAAACATTGAAACATACGGAACTGCTGAGTATAATTGTATCGCTATGGAGATTACCATGCATACCCTATAGCAATCATCTCACGCAATCGTCAAAGAGAAGTGTGTGAGAAACGATAAACTTTCTCTCCATGTACGAATTTAAGCATTCTGACTGACAAAATCAATGGGAATCTAACGAGGGAGTAAAAGAGACTCGCGTAAGATCAAAATAACAACGGTGTGCCATCCGTGCCCGTTGTGGATCAGGATTAAGGTTGGCTCGAGACCCGTCTTTACCACTGACCTCTCTTAACGCACGATGTGAAATGCCTACCGCACGTCCTACACCCGACTGATCATTGCTATTTTTATATCGTCCAAATTGTTCCAACGATTTTTACTTCCACCACGTCGGACTTTGCGAATGCAACCTTAGATGACTTAAGTCAAGTCATTGACAATTAGACGGCTAAAAATTGCGCGTGGAAAGTAAACGAAAACATACTGACCTCCCCCCACCCAAAATCGTTTCACACTCCGATTTTCTAGTACGTTCCCGTCGATTCTTTGCCACCTTCGCCGTTTGGGGCGAAGGGTTCCCACCACCCGTGTTCTTTTCTTTACCGCCTTTTTTCTGTGTGGCGCATACGCCGCCCCATGTCGGCCGTAAATTATGTTGGCGGCGGTGATTCACGCACGATCGCGCGCCGGTTTAAAGTTTAACAGTTAGCCGGTTGCGCAAGGCTAAGGCGCCGTTCACACTGACTGCGCGGGAGGGAGGAAGAGAGAGAGAGAGAGAGAGAGAGGGAATAAAGTGCACGTCATTCTCCTCTGCTTACTGCATTCCACAAGGCCGGGAAGGTCGAACCTCTCGCGTGCAAACGTTGAACGCCGCGACGCATCATTACGGAGATCAATGAGAGGATCTCGAAAACTCGCTCCCCGTTCTCTATTTTCTCGCACAATTTGCTTTTGACTTTCGATTATATCCGTTTCATCTTCCCCTTCTATTTTGAGAACAATACCGATATTTTCCGCTAAAATGACATGCTATCACGCTTTCCAATCATTTGATAAACTGGTCGACGAGTCCAAGTTACAGTTGAATTGATGCTACTTTGGCTTTCGGGTAAAAACAAATTCATAGCGAAATATTAGTATGTGCATGTGTAGCGGGGTGCCGGGAAAGAAAGGCACGTCCCCATTGACGGCAACGACAGCGGAAGTACGGTTCGTTACGGGACGAAAAGGAAAGTCTACTGAACTAGGAACATTAATTCAGAGCCGTTGTGCGTCTAGACCGCGACACAGCCACCGTTTGACCCAGTTACGCCTTACCTCAGCCCCTCTCTCTTCCGCCTCCTTCCCCGTCTAGATTGCCTTTATATCCCTTCCGCCGTGGACTTCTCGTTCCATGGAGAGCCCCCGACATGTTTCGTTCCGTACTGTCTAGAGAGTTTGTTATTTACGAGGAGGTCGAGCAAGTTTGCCCCGAAAAGTTGAACGAAGGTTTCAGCCAAAAGGCTCTTGCGCCATCCTGCATTCTCTGTTTCTACTTTTTCACCTTCCACGTCGAAGACAGTACGTATGATACGGCCATCTGATTGTCCGTCATCTAGGAATTGCTTTCACTTCCGTAAACATTTGTAACTCATCCACCATTTCCATGTAATTAACATTGATGGATGAGCGAAACGACGATTGTGAAATGGAGATGTTGATTAGCGAGTCCTGATTAGACCGTAAAAAGTAAGTAATACAGAAACACGAGATATCGCCTTTCCCAGTTTGCCGTCGCCACCGTCTGCCCAACCTGAACGGATTGAGCGATCGTCGGGGTTTTCCATATACGTGATACTACCGATTCTGCTCAATGTACATCGGCGAGCACGTTTCTCGCACGTTGCTGTCTTCCACAGTGTCAATTTGTAGCAAATGCGCGGATAACCCTGTGGAAAATGCGTCGTCGCTCTTTAATCTTCCGTTACCGTCCTTTTTTCTTCACGCTGAACGTCCTCAGCGTAAAAAGGTCGCACGTGTTCCGGATGCACACACACGCTGATTACCAAGGTCAAATGACGATGCGTTATCGCGATTTACACAGGAACGTATTCCTTGCGAGAATCAGCCAATTTAGGGTCACTTAAAGGTGATGACAGGGAATCGAAAGAATTTTGAACTGCCTAGTCTCCGGACGTGTCGTTGTAACGTTAAACGTGAATTACTGGCACCATGGCAACTGCAAAATACGTGTTTTAACTAGTACCTAAAAGAAATGAACACCTGTACCAGTAATCTGAATAATTTGCTGGACTTTATCTATCTAGTTCTCTGGATAAAAATTTATAATTAAAATGGAGATAATAATATTGTACAGTGGTTAAAAAAACCATCCGCAGCATTTCATGTAGATACTGATGTAGTCATCGGTCTTTGGGATTCGCAAGAAAGGCAGATCACTCCGATCATGTTAAAAGTAAAAATCACATTTACACGGGTCGAAAGAGAAACCGTAGAAAGACTTGTGAGATGACTCGATTCTAGGTAAGCTCGAGATTCCAAGCACCGGACTGGCTAGTATGTGGCGTGGAGAAGATGACAATTAAAGAGGCTCTATCCTTGCAGTCTGCACATACGCCAAATTTCTGAGATTGTAAGGAGATAGAGAAGCTGGTGATGGAACAATCGTGAACACAGTAAGTGTGCATCATCAAGATCGACGTTTGCCACTTCATACAAGGAGAGAATGCCTTACCGTGCCAAGACATAAAAGCCCGGGGAATTGTCGCTTCCAGCCCGACCGGTTCACCAAAACCGCAAACTTCTGCCTCGATCCCTTCTGTTCGCCATCAACGACCGGCCTTCCCTGGCCTCTCGCGAATGTAGCGAGATCGGGTAACCCTAGAAAGTCCCACGGGCCGCCATCCGACGCTTCGTTGCCCTAACGATGCTGCCCTGCTCGACCCGGTTCACCAACGATGGGCTAATAAGTCAACTTATAAACGCACCAGCTAACCCCGTGAGATTTCCCTGCCGTCGCCGTTCACCCGGCTTAGTTGCTTTTATTCGTACGGGCAATCGCAACAAGAACAACTCGACGCTTGTGGTTTTATCGTCGAGTTTTAGAATAGTCGCTCCCCTTATTCGTATGTGTAACCGAGTGCACAAGCGTGCGCGCATAACTCGAGTGCTTTATCGCAACCACCATCACCACAAAGAACGCGCCTTCGGGCGTACCTCGTTGGATTGTTTTTGCTCTTCGATCCGTGTTAAGGATGCATGATGCCTGCCGGCCAGGCCGACACTTAAACCGATACAAAGGGATGATCGACGCCGTGCGTCGGTAGATTACTCATTAACGCCCTGATCATTCCTCGCGATTAACAGCGGGTCTGTATTACAACCTTCAACGATAATCCTCTTTGTGAGAGCAAGTCAACGACGTAAATAAAAACAAAAGCAACGTGAATAGGTCAGAGCAGAATGTAAAAATGGAAATTACTCCCTTCGGAGGACTAATTGGTTCAAAATTATCATTTGACTATATCGTCCATCCTAGGGGCTAGAAAACACCATGAAACAATAACGGCAGTAGTAATGGTGAGTATCGAGGGCACCTTTCTTCACGACTGGCCGAGCCCTTCTGACCCCTCCATATCTGCTTCGTGAACCCTTCCTTCCCTCCCGCAGGTTCGCAGGACCCTTCGTCACGTCTCTCGCTCGCCGGACACTCGCCGTCCACGATGTTGCGTCTGGAGGCTGAAGTACTACTCTCGCGGATGCGGAGCACTGACCCGCAAACTGGTTCCTCCATTACACCAGGCTTTCTCCCTCCGTTTGTCTCTAGCTTCGCATCTCTCTCCGTTACCCTTTCTCAACGTCTTCGCTTCTCCTTTTCCCTTCCGGCGTTCCCCCTCTGTGCAGCGTGGCCTCTTTTTTATCGGTTGAATTGAATGTTAAACCACCGAGGTGCTTTAGCACACGCGCGAGATTTATTCTTCCATTTACACGTGACAAACGCATTAGAATTTACGCATTTCAGACATTTCGGTCGTCTGAAATTGGACGACCGGGCCAGTTGCACTCTCCGATACACTTGTTTTCCTTGTAAAGGTCCTTTTATCGTCCTTCCTCCGGACCATTCGAGCTGTCTCTCGTCTCTCGACGCACTGGGCCGTTAGTGATCGTAGTTGACCAACTCACTCACTTAGCCTTGAAACTCTTCTGGTCTGAGTAAATTACATTTTCTGAAGATCCTCTCAACTATGATCACCTTAATCACTTATTACGAATACATCCTCATCATTCGACAGTGCTTTCTAATGAATACCCTGGACTTCCTCAGCTTGATGATGGTCATGCATCGAAAATCCTGACTTGAAGATTCTCTTTGGAAGATCGGCGGACGCCTTGAATGGTCATTCTATGGGTTGCTCATTGAGCAAAAGTGTCGATCGATGACGCACTTTGAACCCGCCTGACTGCTACGTTGTTTTGGTCGTCACGTGATGAAGCGTGCACATTCGCTTGATGTACGCGCGAAGCCGTACGATTAACGGTAATTGCCGTCGTTCATGTCGTACGGTGGCGCGGGAGCGAATTACTTTGCGAAGCCGAAGCGATCCACGGCAGTTCCTTCCACCCCATAATAGCCCCATTGTGTTCAGTCCTACGGGCATGTACTATCTATAAATCTATCTTGTTACAAGACTCTACGTTACTGTGGATAAACGAACGAGTGCCTACGAGCGGTGTTCTATTCAATAGGGGTCTTTAAGGGGTACACTACTGGCCGGCTACCGAGAAACTCCATTGCGTTTTTGCATTTGTAACAGTTGGACCCCAGATCCTTTTTATTCGGTGAGCCTGTTGATATTTTTCGATCTCCGTTGTTGTAGATGCATACACAAACGGTTCAAGTAGAAACTTTGCAGCAATGTACGGGGTGAACGCTGAAATATTTGCGTCGGGAAATTGTGGTTCTATATTAAAGTACGATACCGATCGTATAAATAAATCGACGAAGTTGTGGCTAAAACTGAGTCTCGGCGATGCCTAAGTCGAAAGTGTAACAGAGGCACCACGCGATGTTTCGTATCATGTCAGTGGTGATACTTAAGACACAAACGTCGGCAACGGCTGGCGTATGTACGTGGTCTACACCATGCACACCTGACACCTGCGATTTCCATCGACGAGCAGCGAATTACAGATGCTAATGCGACCGGTCTTTGAACGCATTTTGTCCGTTGCACGCATGGCGAACCGGAAGTCGAAAAATGTTCAGCTTCTCGGCAGAGAATGATCGAACCGATACGGAACCACGATCTCAAATATATCTCTATATAGATCCAATCGTACGACTTCAAAATGGATCAATTGGAGGAATCTTTTAATTACACCCGCTAATACTAATAATAATCATCATCAAATTTCATTAGTCATACGTAGCTATAGAATCGTTTATCACGAATTACTGCTGAGAAACTCAGATCTCAGAAAACAGTCGTAGTTACGCCCAATGAATTACCCGTACCGTTAGTGCCGCAACCTTGAACGATTTGAGTACTCCAAAGTATCGTCAAACGCAATTTACCTGTACCGGGTGCATGAACGGCGGTCGTTTTTCTAAGGAAACGTACATATACCGAAACGAAATTTTCGCCGTATGTGATCGTGTTACTGCGACGGCTTAATTAATTCCGCGTAATACGGCAGTTTTATTGATCGCTGATTTTACAACGTCAGCCATTAGTATTGCACATTTAAGTTCATTAAAGCTTTGAACGTAGTCTCCGGTGCAATATAATACTATGGAACGATATGTGGAATAAGATATCGCAGAAGCCGTAATGATGGTTCTTGTCGTCATAGCGCCGCGAACGACGCAACGTCTGCTTCTCTGGCATATCGAGTACATCGTGTCACGCATACTGATTCGAATGCCACATCAACGACTGCATGGCAGAATCGGTAATTCTTCAGTGACACAGTCTTGACCTCTTAAATAACTTCCGTGCAATTACAAGGCGAAACATTACTCTATAATGTTTATCACAAATTTGTTGTAAATCGTAACCCTCAATGACTTAATGCAGATCGTGGGAACAAATCAAGGTCAATAGAATTTTTTTAACCCCGGATTAACGCAGCTCTTCTTTCGCCATATTATACTCCTGTATTTAGTATTGAGGATATTAACTTTGAATTCCAGTAGAGAGCTAAGGATCATTACAAAAGCGAATCCAAGATAATCATAGATGACATGGCACGTTGCAATCGCAAACATGGCTCAACAGGATGATAATCTCCAACAGGAGCCGTATAGATTACTATTGCGATCTCGATACTACCCTGGCCATTCAATGCCAGCAATTCTGTGGCAATAATGTGTGGCAAAAAGAACAAGAAAGATTAAAAGCATTTGTGAATTCTCATCGGACATATGGATGTTGAATGCGTAATACCACCACGTTGCGCACATTTAAGTCCAACGTCATTTAATCGAATTAAATATGCAAAGAAGAGGAAATGGGGAGGGTATACCACCCGCAGAATTTTCATTGGGTACTGCACGGGGACTAATGGACGGTTAACGATGGAGCAGCCGGAAAGATATTCCCTATAAAATTTAATTATCATCCGTGAGATTGAGCGCATCGTCTTCTCTGTTAATTTACCATTATCTGTCGTTAAATCGATGCAAGTGTGATGCAACTTTCGTTAAAAGACAAAAAAGTCAAAAGCAAACTATTCTTCGCAGAAAGGCATTATACTAAATCAAATTTTAATAGAGACGAATAATTCGCAGATTTATCGTTTACTTTTACGAAATTATGCATTCCGAGACTCTGCTTTGCATCCCTGACTGAATTACCATAACTAACTGAAGACGTAAAGCTAATGTGGCAGAATATAAAGATGATTTCTCGTAAGGGATGATCACTTCTTCTCTTCGTAGGTAAGATACTGATAACGTTAATGGAAGTTACGATACAACTGAGAAGTTGATACGGATGATTAGATGCGGCTGCAAAGACCATCCCTATATTTTTCGGTCTTGTGATGACGTTAATGCAGATTTAAAGCTGCCCTCTTGGAAGACGGACTGATGGTCAGCAGGTCCTTGGTCAGTCGGTGTGTGCCAGACAAAATTAGCGTTAAATTAATTCGCGTTTCATCGCTTGACCAACGAACACACCCGCAGCTTGACTCCGCCCGTTACCCCTGCGGCGGCCGCAGCCTATGGTCAGCTGTTTCATGCATCTTCGCCGGTAATCCCCGCCCGTCAACGGGACTAATTTAATTGGCACCAAAAGGATAATTGACGACGGGGCTCGTGGCTGGCACTGCGGGCCGTCTCTCGTCCCTTCCCACGCTTTTTCGCATATCCACAAACCCCGCGCGGAAGTGACATTTCTAACGTCAATAAATGCTCTACTGTTTAAGAGCAATGTAACGATGCCTCAAGCTAATCAGTTTATTGGTGCGTGCTATGCGCATAACGCAACATTGACTTATAACAGTCCATGCAACAAGTAAAACATTTTACACGGCCCGATGATTATAAGTGAACGCTGCGCGCACGTTTGGTGCCTTCCCCTTTTTATTTTTCAGAGTTAATCGAAATAATCGAAATGTACTTTACCAATGCTAATGTCCTTTAAAAATTCCGATGAAAATGTTATAAGGATTGAACGTCATTGATCGACGTAATTACAGAGGAGTGGGTCAGGCGAAGGATCGGTCTGTTAGCAAATAAAAACTCACCGATGGCTATCTGAGGCTGTTGTAGGAGGCTTAGCAGTGATAACAGGAGGATGGTGTTGTACCGGGGTGTTGTGGTGACCCTTTGCAAAGCCGTCATCGCAGGGCGGCCCGCTTCCGACGTTCGCGGAATTTGCCTGTGCTTCTGCCTTCTTCGATTTCGCCAGCACCTCAACCAGTGGACTTCGTGTTTCACATCTCATCTGCCTACCGACTCATTCGGTGTCGCTTGCCAGCGATTTCTGACCTTTTGTATTCTATTCCCCTAACCGCCGATTGCTCCTCCACACACAGCTAATTATTAACTTGCCGTCCTGCTTGACAGGAGAAAATCGTCGATGAATACTTCAATAACTACCATGAATTGCTGTAAAAGGCAATACAGATGTTACCCTAATCTTTGGGTTAATCTAAACTCCTACCTTCTTGCACTGTTTTCTGTTATTGAAATTGAATGTAATGCAATTTTTAAATCCTGTGACTGAAACAATCACGGTCAGTAGATATGGTCTTCACTTTCCGTGACAATAAAGTTTTTTCCATGTAACGTCGAGGAGTTGGCACTAGTGGGGTTCCTTCTGACGCAAGGAGGAATGTCGTGTTGGATCGAGTTTCACGAAGTAGGACCTCGCTGCCTTCCCATTCGTCATTCTCGTACATTGACTTCCGGTTCAAAACCTTAGAGATTGACGAAACTCCGAGAGCACCTTTACCAGTACCACGCGGTGTTACATGCTAGTTTAGCAGCGATGACATTTTTCTAACGATTCAGGGAGCGCTGGTGACCACTAAAGATGAGGTAGGAAAGTTGTACATAGAATATTCAATACTGTGTTTCCGATTGGTCCTAAAAGGAGTGGGAACTCGTGTACCTGCCTCCTTTAAAATTTCTCGGTGATTTCTGATGGGACTTCCATGACATGACAATGATTCGTCTTAAAACGATAATTTCTCACATTGCCTTATCATTACGTCATGATATTCATTGTTTATGCTATCACGTGATTAATTCACGAGTTCCCATCCGATTATTTCTCTGGAGCACAGATACGCAGCGAGCATCACTCTCGGTCAATGCTCGAATTGACACGTGGTGCACGAAGGCAACCGATTATCACCTCCACGATCTTCTTTCTGCCGTCAAAAAAGTCTTACGTTCTACCGAATGGTTCAACGTAAAACAATAGGCGAAGGGTATAAATTACAAGAGCGTCTTGAGGAAAGCAAGATTGCAAGAGTTCCTTATGGTAATTCGGGCGGTTCATTCGTCCCTCGTTCCCTGGGGATTCGGCGATCGTACGGAAATAGTAAATTCGCGAAAGGTTGACACACAGATCAGTCGTCGGAAACCAAGCGCGCACGAGGCCGCCCGGCAGACTGAGTGTAGTGGTCGGCAGGGAGCCGAGCAGAGCAAAGCCGAACGGACCAGCAGCCGCGGCAGAACAGCGCCGGCACCGGCAGTAGCAGAGCGACAGCGCGGTACAGCAGCGGTACGTACTGCGGAGCAGCACCGTGGCCAACGGGCAGAACGAGGACAGACAACGATATACTGTATGAGAGAAGCAGCGGAAACGACGACGACCGACGATGATGCAAAAGCGAGCTGGGTGCACGCGGTCGCAGGCTCTCTGTGTGTTACGTGTCCCCACTTCCCTCTCACGAGCGCGCGATCACCGCTGCAACTCGCCTATCTGCCTGCTTTACTCGCCTGCACGCTCGTCTTACTGCCTGAGCGCTCTTCCTCCTTTGGCTACCCCCCCCTCCTGGCAGCCGACAGCACCCCCCTCCGGCAGATCGCTGTCTTTCCGTCTACCCCGTAGTCTCTGTTGTCCCTTCCTTCTGCATCCCTTCTCTTCTTAGCTCCCCCCACCTCCTCCGCTCCCTTCCAACACGCATCTGCTGCTCACTCAACCGCCCGTTCTTCGCCTTCCACTCGTTCGTTCTTACTTTTCAAACTCTGCACGCGCGGATGTCTTCGCGGGCGTCTTCTCCGTCGACAGCCACGCGTCAACTACAAGGCCACCTACGCTTCTTTCCATACGTTATGTACATTTCTGCTACGCTTTTCGATGGGCTGTTATAATACCCGGGCTTCATAATTCCTTATAACATGTCTATTTCGACCGTTACCAAGTTATTCAACACCAATTATTACCTTTTCACATCGCAATAATCCAGAGGTCGGAGCATATTGGTTCTAGTTGGTTTCCCAATATAATATTGTCATTCAATCGTATTAAGTGAGCTCTTACTCTTGTCGTGAGACGTGACATCAGAAGGTAATAAACAGCAATTATTTTTCGTTGAACGAAGTACTGCCCGGTGCAAAAAATCCAGACGACCATTTAGATGAAATATGAAATAAGAATAACAAGAAGACTGCAATATCTAATTCGCGTTGCAAAGAAAGGCATTCACCGGTATAGCGGCTCTTGTGGATACTTCGTAGAGAGCGAAGGTAATCTCGCTTTCAGTCGCCTTCCGCGAGACGACAAAAACCGCGCAGGGAACATAATTATAAGATCGTATCACGGCTTATCAGAGCCCTACGAGAGTGAATCTCGCGAATCCGGTCTAGTTACGCACCGGCAAGAAGATTGCAGTGCGTTCGATGTCGTTGAGTCTGCGGGCAATGACGAGGGCAAGTGAATCCGGTCTGTATATGGTCGGGCCGGGATCGGCTGTCTGCCATTCAGTCAATGGACATGATTCACAGTCGCCAGACGGAGACGCGTCCTGCTACTTTAGAAGCAGCAAACGCCGCAGTTGGCAAGGAGCAAGACAACTAGAGCCAAGGGTAGCAAGTGAGAGATGCAAACAGATACGTGAGACAAAGGAAGAAGAAAAAAGGACAATACGATAGGAAGGATGATGGAAAACGAGAGGAACGGAAGAAAAAAGTCGGATCGTAATGGTGAATCGTCTGACTAGGAACGAATCCGCAATACCACGAGCAACGTCGAAAAAACAGATGTTCTTTTTCTACATCAAACGCGATCGCGCTTTGGATCTCCGGCCGTGGAAGGGTAAGAAGGAGACACGAGGAACCGACAAAATACCAGCGCAAATGCCGACTCGAATCTCACCAGCCCGACGTAGTGAGCATTGGATAAGACGTAGGAGTTATCGCACCAAGGAATCCATTCACGTTATCCGAATGAATAATCTAACCGCACACTGAGCAAATTGGTCAAATATTTGGCCGATGATGCTTAATCGTCGAGCAAAAAAACTTTTGCCGGGATCTCAAACTTTCGGGCAAGCAGATTACTGCAGGCGAGTTAAAAGAATATATTTGTGACGATCTCATGCTCGATTTGCTTTCGTAGCAGTTGGACAGAAGGTCTCGGAAAATTCTTCGAAGTACATGTACAGCTTAAACGGCAAAACAGAAGAAACACTCGCCATTCAGCCAGTAAACGATCCACCAGTAGAGCTAGTCTGTATGTAGTCGGACCCAGCTTGTCTGCCTGCGCTTCAGTCAATGAACGCGATTCATCGTCGATGGTGAGCTGCGAATCAGAACTGAACGAAAAGCAGCAGTTACAGCAGAATATTGTCGATTCGAACCATCTACAGCACTAACAGAAGAAATGCACTGACGATGAAAGAGATAGAAACAAACGGTAACGGATATTACGTGTAAATTGAGACGGAAGGTGACCTTTTTATCGTCTTCTTGTGTCACACATTGCCATACCGAAGCAATACTACACGACAATTTCCGACCGGTGGAAAAATCATCTTTCTTCCTTCGAACTCTGTCCCGCCATTGATTGCCTTTGATGGAACGACAAGAAACGGCTGATCGATTGAAGGAGCGTCATGCAAAAGACCGGCGAGCGTTTAGGCCGACTCCATCTGTGGCTCTCTTCAATGGATAAAACCGGCGACGTTAACGTATCAACATAACGTGTCAAGCAATAACAACACGAATCGTAGGAAAAGTTTGTATGTGACAAGATACCGAAAGTAGGACTATCTCTCAACGGCGACGTTAGATAGGACAGAATGTCTACCGATTGTATTTGCAACGTCCATTGCGCAGCACGATGATTTATGGCGATCCGACGGCATGAATCATAGTCACCATTCGCTCAAACACCAACAGCGCACATAATAGTCGTTTACATCGATGCGTTGCGATGCAAGCGGTCGCTTTGGGAAAAGACCACTGTTCGTAGCTAACGATGCCGTTGTAATATGTAAGCTAACAAACGATGTATCAAACAGACAGTAAAGTGGAAAACAGTTTACCCAATACTAAGTGTGGGCTAAAATCCGAAGGCATCTGTTGTATTTCTCCGCTGGTCTGCTTCTATTTTCACTGACATGTGATAGAAAGTTTCCGAGTTCGGATTATGATTATCATTTTCACCGAAATGATACCCAACAGGTTCATGAAAGACATCACTTCCTCCTGGCAGTAAGGACCAATGTGATTGTGTGCAAATTTTTTTAATCGGCAGTTCGAATTTTCCGAAATGACGTTCAATTGTTTTTGCATTGATTCTACAAAGAAGATCGGGATTTCTCAAGGATCTTTGGCGGTGGCTGGACTATCGACTGCGGTCAACACCGGTTGGCTGCAGTCGATGCACTCTGTAGTCCCTCTCGCTCCCTCTATTGGTCTGTCTCCCTCGGCCGCTCCATTCATACACGGCAGCAGCGACCGGAGGACCCGCCTATCCGGCCTACTCGATATGGTAGCCGGTTCATGCCAATCTGCACGCCCAAGAAAAAAACCGGACGGTTCTCGAGAAAACGAGCGTGATCGTCGGCGACCTCCTCGCCGTCGCCGCTGCGGCTGACTCGCTCGGTTTTGCGGTCAGAAATCGAGAAACGAGAGTGAAACCGCCCGATGTGGATCCTATAACGGCGATCATGAAGTAATTACTCGTCGTGCAAAGGAAAACACAAGATCAGGTGGCACGTCGATTTCTCCAAGATACCTCATCACGCTGGAAACACCAGATAGCCCGACAGTTGCTCGATTTCTATTCATAATATTCACCAATTTATGGACATCTCTGAACACGACATATCGCTCCGTAAACAGCGAATTCCCAGTTATTAACTGGTTACATTGAATGGCATTTAACGATACCTCATCCGAAATCAGAATCGGAATCAACCATTTATTTTAGTCCCGAGGAACATTCCCAATAATTATGTGAACAGAAGGAAATTGTTCTCCACCGTGAAACGATTAACAGGTGGTAAAGAGCGTTGTAAGGGCGTTGTAGATCCGATAGAATCAGACTGAATTCTCACCTGGTGTACCAGCCGGAAACGACATCGAACGGAAGTTGGCCGTCGGAGTTGGATATCTAGCACAACCTAGACGTCATTGCTCTCTCACCGGGAGCTGACGAGAGAATGGCATTGTACCCAGCCTTGCAGCTGCTTCTCCACCCTACCTCCCCCGTCCTTCCATCCCGTCTTTCTCCGAGAAGTGGAGAGATAAGCGATTACACGCGATACACTTCGATTTTGACGAAGTCCTGTTTTATGACCATCGCAACGTAATTATTTGCGTAAATACGCTCCATGGTTAATCAGCGCACTCTTATTGTGTCCTTATGTGTCTACCGCTCACCCACGAAAAAACAGCCACGTAATTGAGGTCAGAGTAAACTGTTCTCTATGGTTTCGTAGAGACATTTCTCTATGTTATTTATTTATTTCTTTATTTATGTAATCAGTAACGGATTAAACCCTTTGGGATACAATTAATAGTAACACAATTCGCTGTAGTTGCTATAAAAAATGATGAAAAATGAAAACGAAATGTGAAAATTTCATAGAATTTGATTCTAAACGAATGAAGAGAAATATTAACAAAGCTTCATCGAGATTCGAAATTCTAGATCGCTAGGCACATAACCCTTAGAAAAGACTTGAAATGAGATGAAACTATATGCACCGTCATTTGAACTCATTAAGCGCATTCAACGGTACCCAAACATTTGCACTGAATACCTCGGGAAAAAAGGAAACGGAGATAGGTCTCCTCAGGCTTAAGACTTGTCGATAGATTTACAAAGCCAGTGGTACGCGGTTCGTGCGGTCGTTCGATCGAGGAAACGATCGATTCTCCCTGTTGAGGAATAAATCACTAAAGGGGGAGCGTAGTGTACGGTCGAAACAAGTACCATTTACCCCACGAAAATAATGACGCTCATTAGCATGGTCGTGTACGATTTACTCACAATATGGTCGTTCCGCGGACCTTCCTTGTTTCTTCGCTGCTCAGATCCTTACGGCTGGAAAATGGTCCCCGTTATCGAAGGAAACGAGAAAAACGCACGACCGATGCTATCGATCGATTTACGAAATGGTAAGAAACGAAGACGACGACGACGACGACGACGACGACGACGGCTAGTGGCCGATCGATCGTGCAGAAAGAGGCAATCGATTTTCTCTTTTCCCGAGCCGGACGGCTGGTCGGCCGTGCCGATACAATCGACAGGATCGACGAGCTCGCGTGCGTGTCGACCCTCGATGTACGGTTATTTATATGACATATAATACACCGAGTGGACGCATCGCTCTCACCTGGTATACATTGTGGAATGTTCCTTCGCGAGTCCCTAGCCCGAATCAAAGCCGCTTTACGCTACTGCGCCAACAACATTGTTACGTATATTACCCACCAGCTTTTGTAGATTCAAGTTACAAGCAAGAAATCCTCGGTGGGCGTTTCGCGGTTTCCTGGAAGATTTCGGATCCACAGGGAACAGGGCGATCATCTTCCTCTGCATCTTTTGCTAGTTATTCTGCGGCCGATCCCTCAGACTTTGCAAAGGTACGTAATTACAATCCGGCGCAGTGCAGCAGCATTACAGACAGCGATTTCCCCGCTGAAGGTAATCAACAGCGATGATAGTAATCAAATAGGAACGTCGCGCTTAATAATCGTGAGGCAAGTCTCGTGCAAACAATTGTTGCAGCGTTTGTTGGTACATGCGAAAACCGCTATTCTTCGTGAGCGTCGTATCGACAAGTCCATCCTGTTTGCCATTCTGCATCTACGGTTGAGTGAAATATGGCGCAAAATGATTGCCGGTTTTGAGCCGATAATTATACTTCGATAATCAGTGAATAAAATCTCGTGTATTCCGAACCGCGAATAATTTTACGTTTAGTAGAGGGAAATGACTGTCAGCACCAATACTACAGCGTGGCTTTATCAATGTAAACATGATAGTCCTCACTCACTTATTGTCTCACTTTATTTTTCTTTTTTACTGTATGATGGTGTTCACCGTGAATAAATAAATAATAATAATGATCACGATTGAATCGATCGCAAATCGTGTGAGATTTTCGGCAGCGACAACTATTTACGGCCGGCCGACAAATGAATTATAAATGGCGCGACACACTCATGATATAGCTGCGAATCTGGTCTACCGTAAACATATTATGTGATTAAGGACGACATTAAAGATTAAATCCAACCATTGGCAAATACCCGAAACAAATAATCTTGCAAATTTACTAAACATGTAGTGTGGTCTTCCGATCGTTTGTTATTTATATTTTTAAAAGGTGCATAAAATAGTATTTCCGACGTCCGCAATGATCCAACACTCTTGCTTAGCGCCTTGAAGAATTGTTCAGGGAACCGGCGGCAGTTTTTTCTACACTCTTGCCCTCTGAGACTACATTTCAAATAAAATAGATATTTAGGAAGAATCCCCTGAGCCAACCGTACAATACTTATGCTCATTGCTTGCTGCAGAGAGAGTGATATCTTGCCACTCAACAATGATTTCTTACGACGTACCATTTTTCAGTCAGCCTACTGCGGTTACAAGGGGTAGATCCAGAATCATATTTTACGCGGCGCACATGCGCAAATAGACCGAACAGGCGATGTACATCTGTATATGCTTAAACAGAACGTCATTCATTATCAGAACTGAAAAATTGGCCGAAGTATAATTTCAATAAAATTTTCGCTGACATAACATAAAAACAATTGTGTTGTTCCCGACGACTTAGGGCCAATAAAACATTCTAGAGACACTCGATTTTTTAGACTTGGAATGTGCAGAGTGCAACGTTAGATAATGCCGTAGCGATAATGGCCGACAAGGCATGTCGGTTATATGCCCAAGACGATAGATTCGATATGGCAGTTGCATTTCGTAATCGTCGCCTAGACGATTACTAAGCGTGGCGAAACCGATTGCCCGCTATGCTTTAAAATCCCTTCTCTTGTAGCTTCCGTCCCTTGTATTCTCCCGGCAGTTGTCCATCATGCGTCTCGACGGCATGCTGATCGGTTCTGCATCTTGTGTCGCTTGTAAGATGAGGCACAAAGTGTACAGCGGATAATAAATCAATCTCCGGCACCTCGTTGAGCTTGTTCCGATGATCTTTGAAACATGTGTCCTACGTGCGGGCTACATATTCTTCAACAATTATGGATTATACGATTACGAATCTATAGACTTGAGAAAATGGTGTTCGAACATAGCTACGAGGAAATTACGAATATTATTGATTCTAAGGATTTGGATTACGATAATAGAATACCGTAATTCGATTGTTGTTCTTAAATATTAATGTTTTATTAACTGAAAACACTGATCTGTATTGGGAAAGTGCGACAGCCTGCTGCGCGATTTCTTACTTGATGAGTCGTCCGGATTGTGGCCAGTCGTTGTCAGGGCTAAGCCGACTAGTCGCCACCAGCTGCATCAGTCTCTCCGGCACAGCGAATCGTCGTTTTGCTGCGTCTGCTGTTGGTCTAGACGCGAGTCCTCGGAAGAAAGATAGGTAGAGAAAGAGGGAGAAATAGAGTGGGAGGGGAGGCCAGACGGAGACGACAAGAGACGCATTCAGCTAGCGGTCGCGCGATGCTACATTACTAGAGAGTGATCTCACTATTGTGACGACGGCGAATGCAGCATATAAAAGTGTTCTACTGCTGCAGGAGTATCGCAAACCGCACAGACGAACAACATGCATACAGGTACTCAATTGACTCAAAATTCGATTTGCGGCTATGCATTGTTGGCAAGAGAATAGCCCTGTTGTCGATCCTACTTTTTCAGAACTCAGAGAGCGGTTCAGTTCATTAACATCGATAGATATTCGATCGTTATGACTCTGCCCAGCGAACAGGGCTGTTACGAAATTCTCCAGCGTTGTATGTGTATACAAAAATCTATCTTCCAGACAAGTAAATAGATACGGTATACCTTTGCATTTCAATTTATGTAGCTTCTGATTACCACAAATCCGGTTTTACGAGGCGCAAGCGTCGTCCGGAAGGAAATGAGGATAGATCAAAAGTACCAGACCAATGGACGACACGATGAAGATGAAGGGGCTCACTCCGATCGCTCAACCTTCTGTGCCATTGATGCAGCGGCACGTGTCTTCGTTCTTTTGCCCCGTCTACCGGTAGTCTAGACTCTAGATCATCATCGCTCATCGTACAATGTAACCGCATCACCGACATCGGACAACCGCCGCCAAGTGAATTCACATTTACACCACGGCATGGCCAGATAGAGAGGACACCGACAAGCGAGGCAACAGTCGGAACAATCGAGTACCTCATCGTCCAAGCATTAACGTTGTAATATCACAGGACCATCCGCTGACGCTGTTAAAAAATGTTCCATGTATCATCTTCAAGGATGTTCGAGTTATCGTGACTCGCAAAACTTTGGCCGGTTCTATTTTTATGCCTTTCCCACGGACTATACCGAAGTGTCCCCCGTAACTGTATATGCTACGTATGAGTAAAAGAATAGAACAAAGGTTAACAGTCACGTTTGAAAATTTCGTTCGGCACCTGAGGATTGCAATCCGCCCCTGCATAAATACCGAGAATGGATAAAGAGAAAGGCAACCGGTGAAGAGGGAGCGACGGTGGGAGAAATGCAAGGGGGCGTGTAAAGGAGCAAGGGAGAACGGAAGGACGTCAGAGTGTGTCCTGCAACGACGGTGCAGCGTTCCAGCTGCATCAGCAATACACCTGCCTCCCTCCCTTCTACGCCGTACCTCTCGCATGAGAGACGAGACTTTCCAAGAAACTCAACCACTCGCTCACCATTTTTCATCAATTGTTCCGGCCGGTACATTCATGCATCTTTCTACCACCCTCCGGCCTCGCATCCACCGTATCCCTTTGACTCTTGTGCTTTACTACTTCTCGTAGACGCAATGAAAGATCTGATAAACGCCTTCCTCTGGCCTCTGTTCTAAGAAATTCATCGGGAATATTCGTTCTATGGCCCAACCGCAATATTCCAAAAGTTTTCTGTTGCTGATCTCCTTGGGCGAACCTACGTAGATACACAGACGCACAAAGAGACAAACGTGCGGGAGACGGCAGTACAGGCAACCAGCCGGGAGGTATCGAGAATGTCGACGAGAGTGGCAAGGCCGGGGCCGAAGCGCGCTCGAAACAGGGTGAAACAATGAAGTTTCGAAGGGTTGAGTCGGGCGCGAGGGATCAAAGGTTGTACGTAGGGTGGATGGTCTCAACAGCCCCACTGAGTGGCTATTAGGCACCCCCAAGCCAAGCAAGAGCAATTTGCTATAATCATTACCATTCAGATCTCCGAGCTGAGTGAGAGGGGATTCGTTTCTCCCGTCTTTCCCAAACCAAAAAAAATAAGAGATCGGAAAATTCGCGCCGTTAATCAGTATTGTCAATTCGGGACTCCATAGCCTTTTACAAGAAAAAATTTGAACGCGAAAACAGGGGGCGGGCGTGATATATTGGACCGACAGCCAGAAAGTCGAGGTGTTAGAAATAGTAATATAGGAACAAAATGGATTATCGCGGGAACGTGGCACATCGGACTGAGTGACGTGGAACCGATCTTCCTCACAATCCTTTCGGGGCTTTGGCCTCTACGGGAGTCAACCGGAGAGCCACTGAGAAGAACTGGCGCGCCGGCTCTGACCATCTATCCACGTCCCGCCTGGCCACCTGCATCACTTGACAGCGGGTCTAACGTTGCACATACTGCGTCGTAGTTCCGCGCTCCTCTCCCGAGAAAACGAATGAGTTCTCTGTTCGATCTACAGGACGGTGTCTTTCGCACGAAACCGATGTTTTTTAAAACTACTACCTCGCCATACCAAGACTTTAGACGAGTGAATTAGCTAAGTTTAAGTCGAAGAAAGTCCAACGACTTGGCCGCAAAAAATTGCATTTAAGAAACTATCACTTGTCCCACTAGTGCGTCACTACTGCAGGAACAGGATGTGGAAAACTGAAAAGCACTTCTCGTCGGGGACTACAGGACAATGGACCTTTTCCGTATGCGTTCTCTCCTCTCTTGCGACCCGTTGCTCCGATTTTCCTCCCCCTCCTCCTCCTCCTACTTCTCCTCTTTTCTGGCTCTCTTGGCCAGCGGTCGAAGGTTTTCAGCACCCTAGTGGTCAATTTCCCACTCAGACGGAATCATTAGTCCATGGCTATGCTCTCTCAGGGTGCTCTTGCGTTCTCTGACGAGAGAAGTACTCTCGATGAGAGGGCGAGCGGTCGAGCGAGCAAGCAAGCTTACTAAAAGCAAACTGGCAGGCATAGCCGAAGGGACAGACAATCTGATCCAGCTATCCTAAAGCAGTACTCCTCATGACTCCACCCTAGGAAACAGTGTTCTTTCTAAAAAATTAGACTGAATAAAATTTACAAATAAACCATTTCTATACAGTATGCAGGCCCTGATTTACCTCCAGTCATTTTAATTGGGATTCGTTATAATCCGCGGTATCGAAAGTTTACCTATTTTCCAGTTCATAAATCTGCTGACTATACATCATTCGGCTCGTTGTCCATCCTCTGAACTTCCAACCGCAGTTGCTCTGTTTGTAATGGTATATTAGGTGTGATATCGTCAGAGTTTTCGGTTTGCTCCTAAGAGCAACGAAACACGAAACCAGTTTATTAGATCTTCATGTTTGAACTTCTTACTGGAATGCGCGGTACGAGACGGCGCTAGAAGCACTGTCGCGTTATTCGATTTCACGATTTCTCGCGAGGAACATTTCCTTTCGTTTTGACAGACGGTCAGCCTCGCGCGCACCCGTCAGCTTTTTCCAGCACACACAGATCTGCGTCTATTCCAGACACTTATTTTATCTATCTAGCGCGTAATTGTAGGACGACGCGCAGATTATTACCCAGAGCAAGCCTTCCCCACGAATATGAAGATGTATTCAGGTCAGGACGATAATACGGCTGTTTCCCGCGATGGAAAGTACGTAATCTTTTACTTCCCGAAGTGTTCGTAAAGCGAGTTTTAATGCTTGTGGAAAGACTACGATCTGATAAGATATCGACCTAACATTGGCCCGTAAAGACTGAGTAATGAAGGACCAAAGGATATAGCGACGGACGAACAGAAAGTTCTACCTTTGAATATATTATGTATTAACCAGGATAAAATTAGAGTGGATTCATCGGACTGCTAGTCAATTACAAATATATATCGTTGTCCGCGTCTTCCAATGAGTCTTCCGCATACGCTCGAGGATTACACCACACTCATGCGATGGTATTTTTCAGAGGATACCCTTCTCTTGGTTCAGTTAGCCTAAGCAGTGCATGAGTGCAGTAAAAAGAAGAAGCCGCCGTGGGTGCTGTATAAAGCAAAATATATGATTCGTGCGTGCGACTTTCAGTTGCGGGACGCACTTGTCCTTTTCCCCCTCACCCGTATTTCGTTGTTGTACCAGCGTACTTTTATACGCCTGGCTTTACTCGCAAACTGTACAGTCCCACTGCAGACCTTAGAGGTGCGTATGCACAGGACATCGGCAGGCGTGAAGGTACACGGCCAACGACGGGTGCGATGACGTTGCCAGTCTAGACGGCCGCCAGACGTATTATTGGGTCCGCATAACTCGCACTACACAGCTCAGGCATTACGCGTACAATTACCGTACTGACCCTGCATGCATGTGCCATATACTAACGACCGATAAGAACGACTGGCAGGGAGAAAAACATTACTGAGACATTTCACCATTAATTACCAGGCTGCCACAATGGCAACATCCATAGTTTCTCGATCTGCATACACCACTTTCTAAATTCACGTTTCACTGTGTACCCGCATAAGTAACAGATTTTTCCGACTTCATTTTCAATTAACTGCACGTGTACGAGTGAAACGTGGCGCGAAGGGTCACTAGAGCGCTTCCAGGCACACTTTCCATACAGACGTCAACGTTCTAAATTAAGGGGCGGCTGATTCTGCCACGTTGTGAATTAAAATGCAACCACAGTCCTTGCTGTCTCCCTGTGAATTGAGCTCACTGGCCGTGTTCTGCTAAGATCAAAATTGTTACGAGCGGGAGCCATTTTCCCGATGATTCCACTTCAAATGGAGTATCGCACACCGCCTTTCATTAGACTCGTAGTTTCCGTCCGCCGGCATCTACTTCAATTGCCGTAGTCCTTGTCGAAAAGCACAAGGGGCACCCAACAACCGCCTGTATGTCGATTGTATTTCTTGTGAGTACAAAGGAAGGTCAATCCAAGGAAAATATCAGTCGATCATATAACGTGCATCACCCATAACTCATAGCTAATGAGTTAATTTTAAGTCCGAATCATTAGCTGTGCTGAAATAACGTCAGCGTGGTAGTTTTAACGTCATTATCATCTCACACAACTATGGAGCTGAACGACCGTCGTTACTAATATCCTACCTCGTAGAGACAAGTATCTGCTATAATATCCATGGTTTTCACTTGTCGTCGTGAATTTACACGCTGAATCTAACCGGACTTCGAGGCCAACGTTTAAAACGGACTGCGGCCGGAACGAGCAGTAATTATTCACTCGACTAGTTGAGTAGTTACATGTATTTCAAATAAGCGACCAACCACTGACTAATGGAATAATAATGACTTCGTTGAAATTACGACGTCGACTGACGAGTAATCTTTGCGAAACTCCTGCCATGAACACCCTAGGAAATTCCCAGCGAAACAACCACGAAAAGGTTCCTTCGGTACGTGTTGGCATAACGATTCTAACCTGCAGTAATAGCCGCATGGATTATAGGTCGTTAGGTAAACCATGAAGGGAACTGCACCTCGTTTAGATAAGACCAGACTACGTCCTTTCCCTACATCAAATAACATCAAGGCTACGATAATCAATCTTCGTAAGACTTCTTGTGCTTGATTGGGAAATGCACTCCGACACGGTCCAATACATCAGCGTGTTCACTCAAGTAAAATACTCCGTCGTCACTGGTTAATTCAAATTCCACCCGACTGTCGTGCGGGTACGACCATCCCTATTCTCTCTCACGCAATATTTTCGACACTAACTAAAACTGCTGAAGCCGCGAGTTCTCCACTTCCCTGCAATCTGTTCATGGAGGCACCGTTTAACTCTTTATAATCACAAATATTACTATATAAACAAATATCGCACTTCCAACTGAATTGAACCTACTCTTTTGCGACCTATCTCTCGCTCTTCATTTGTTGCTAATCTCTCTTCCTTGCTCGATATTAACAGATTCCTCCGGGCGTGCAGACCTACTGATTACATCATTATCTTGTTTATGTGATCGGATGTTCTCGTGCCGTTCTGTCGCTAATTGCGTTATGGATATGTTTTGTCTTGCACTGCACGGCTCAGACATAACTACCGACATTACGCTTCCTACATTCATGATTATGATACGGTATGTTCCAGGTTCACGTCGCAGGCTTAACAAATGAAAGGAATAAACCCTACATTAGCTTCTGCAATGTAGCTCTTCGATAACAGCAAGTGATCATTGATAGCCGCAAAAGAGTTAATACAAATTTGAATATAATTATTCATTCATACAATAACAGTTTTCCCTAGCTTTTTGTCTTACCAACGGATGCTCTCCCGCCATATGGAATCATTGATTCTATAAAAAGTGGGATATCTAAGTTGCGATGTTTCAATTCGCCAAGTTTTCGTTATATGTCGCACGAGTCCAAACTAACGGATAGCCAGTCGAGCACGCCGTGTGCTAATACAAACACCCGTAATAATACTCACTTACAGCTCGTGCCATTGCCATGTTGTGCAGTTGCCGAGGAATCGTTTAATCTACTGTTCGAAAGAACATACGTTATGGTTTTGTAAAGTCATTTAACAGTTTTACTTTGTCATCCTAATTTGACGATTATAAATATTCTTATGCAATCGACATTGTATAATACAATGACTTATCTCGTTTATTGTTCGCCTGGCAAAACTGCCATAACGATATGCCTTTGAGAAAAAGGGAACAGGTACTCCATGTTTGTGTCGGTAGATATTGTTAGCGGTGATTGTCAGGCAATGTATGCAAAAGAAAAAAGCACGGCTGTTACTTAAATGTGTGGAGTTTGACAATTACATATTTTCGACGAGAGAGACTTGCAGTTCGTCTAAATAACTCGGCTACTGTACAAAACAGGAAGATCCACTTATCACAGATTAGGCAGCCTTTTCATTGACAAACGTGGACCTATGAATTTTGCCCATTCCTCATGTAGCCCATTCTCTCTCAATCCACTTACACGCATCCTAGATTTAATGTAAGATGGGATAAGATAGAATTTCATCCTATATCATGAAGCTGTTATGCTAGAGAATTTTCGAATTATCACGATAACAGAATAACGCAAGAACTTCCCGACTCATATGGCTGCCGTTAAAACGACAATGTATATCGGTCGGGTCGGTGGTTTTGTGGAAAGGAAATGCGCAATAATATAACAACGCTTTGGACAGCTTATGGGGATCGTCGGTTAATTATATCCGCTCATTACCGGGAGATACGGCGGAAATGGTTCCTGGCATGCGGATTTAGGACAGGTAATCTTTCGTATGTGAAAAGAGGGACGGAATCACTCATGTCAATTGCCAAGCGATAACAAGGGAACAGGTATACGAAGCGGTGGGGGACGACGGACGAACGGGCGAAACAAGCAAGAAGACCGGAAATTGGCGAGGCTAGAAATAATTAGTGTGATTATTTGCGAGGCTCTCCTCGCTTTCAATTACGTATTTCCGGGCACGGAAATAAACCCGCCATGTCGCTCAAAGATGAGATTGTGATAGGCGGTTTTTCAGTATCTTAAACTACCGCAAACACCATCATGCTTTGCTAATATTTCGCTTACAGAATTTAGTAGATAAATTACCTTCTGAACACACTTGGATTAGTGTTTCAGGTATTTTATACTAGTGATTGCAAGGCGAGGACTTTTACGGGAGGCGTGGAAGGCAAAGGCCTTCGCCGCCGAGATAAGCTGATAACCTAGAATCCAATAGCGCCCATCGTTAGTGGTCGTTGAAAGCCGATGCAGTCAGGGTCTGGTAGAATCAGTCAAGCCTAGCTGACGGCACGCTCGAGTCAAGTCGGTGCTAACAAATGGCCCTCGTTTGTCCCCTGTCAGCCATTTTTCGGCCCCTCTTTTACAGCCAATCCCGTTTGGCCTTGGCGAAGCCCCTTCTCAGCCCACGAGACGGGCCAAATGAGGAAGGAAGACAGTGGAAAAGACGGAAGGAGAGACGGAGAACAAGAGAGGACTCAGTCTCGATATCGGGCTCCTAAGTTCTTCCTTTTTTCTTGGACCGCCTTTCAGCGGCAAGCCTCCCCCAGCGCCAGACTGACAGACCTGTCAAAGAACACTCGTCACGCACAGATCTCACCACTGCATGATCAAACGACACTGTCGGTAAGTTGATAAAAAGTTTGGTACGAAAGCAATATGAGGACATGAATTGATAGGATCTCGAGCCATCCGACCAGGGCATCGTGAATCTCGATAAACATGGATTAGTCAGTTTGGAAGCATCAACAATTTGACCGGTTTTAATATACTTGTCCCTGAAATTCCATTCTCTTATTTCCCTATTCCCTTCAATTCAACTCCGATTCAACAGACCATTGGCGATGAATGATTCAATGGACGAGAGTACTCATCTGCAGAAGTAGTGTACGAGATAGCGAAGGAAGCGAATATACGTACGGACATAAGAGCCGCAGCGAAGCAAAAGAGTAATACGGAAGAATGAAACACGGAGGTGATATCCAGATAATGACGCGAACGAAAATGGTGAAACGAAGGAATGGGAAGATATGTAAATAAGAGATACGAGAATAAAGGTATATGAAGAATTTATGGCAATGAAAGAAAAGAAAAATTGTCCGTAGAGTGACGAGGATGCGTGCTGTTGCCATGCAATTTGACTACCTGCGCTCCGAGAGACGGGCAGCTCTCATCTCGCCCGATCTCTCAGAGGCATCTTCCTACTTGCCCCCGTTTCCTTGAAGATGATCGACATAACGAGATGTAGGTTCTCAGAATGTTAGCTTGTCGGCGTTAACATCCCGAGGTGACGCGATCGTTCCCAGAATAGATTCCCGAGGTCCATTTGAAACTTTTAAAAATCACAAAATCATCGTCGTAACTACACTAGAGAGTGAGGCTCATTGAACGCTAATCAATTTAAACCTGTTGACGGGCGCACAAAATTATCTTTTCTATGCAAGTATATTCGAAGGACAGATTGCTAACATTTGCCTGCATATTTATCGGTTTCATGAATGAATTTAAGGTGACATAGGAATCTACAATTCTGCAAGGACAGCGGTCCTGCTATTAATAATTCTTGATTCTTCTCTTTGACTCTTCTGCTATCGAGGATCCTTGCGATTCTGTTTTCATTCGGGCAAAGGTAGCGAGAGAGTGACTGAGGTGGCAAGAAAATGAGAACATATTGCATATCGTCGTCTCGTGACTCACGTATCTTCTGTGGTCTTTTCTTTCTGGCTCCTGGCTCTTTCTTCCCCCCTCTATCGGTCCATTTGGTTTCATCGTGGCTCTGTCCTGAAAGCAACGGACCTTGCCAAGGGTCTCGCGTACCAAACAGCGAGCCATACACTGTGGTGCCATTTTTATAAGCCCCATAAAGTTCGCGACGACGACGGGGAAAATAGTTTCGGCTGGGCCGGGGGCCTCAAACAGACGCTATTAGCCCGGCACCGGGGATATAAAATTGACTTTTTATCGCGCGAACCACGCGAGAGGCAAACGGAAAGAGAGAGCACGGAGGGGATTGTGTGCGAAAAGGACGACAGATATCTCCAGGACTTGGAGGGACGGTTAAAGACAGCGACTGCGAAATTAATCAGCGACGGTTCCGAAGATTCCACGGACTTTCTTTTGTTCTCCTTTCGTGAGCCGAATGCCATTTTACCGCTGTGTTTCTCTCCATCTGCTGCTCTCTGTCTATCATTTATGTGTCTTTACCCCTCCTCAACCGTACTTCCCCTAGTCAAGTCCCCCACTACCAGTGTCGGCGTTTCTTTCCCTCTTTCTTCCCTCCCAGACGCGGATAGGATTCTTTAATCCCTTGTGTCCGCCTCATACCACGAATATGCTTCATAAGACAACTCTGAGAGCGCTTCACGAAAATTGATTCAACGAATCCCTCTATGCCGGCTGAAAAGAATCACGATTCGATTCATTTTGATCCTCTGTCAGCAAGACACGTGTTCCGTGGTAACATTATGTCAACGAGCCATGATGTCACTTACTTATTCCCTTCCCACTTCTCTCGTCCATTGTCGATCTGCGAGCTTTGCAATGCAGAATTCTCTAATACTACGTAAGGTTTCTTTCCAAAAATCGGCAATCAGTAGAAAACCTGTCAGTTAAGGAAGTCAGTTTACAACTTTCAAAGTATACTTATCACCCTTATAATGTGTAACGGTGAAATCTACCGTATGTATCGAGCAATAGGAGAACGGTAAACTTGTTAGCGCATGCACTTGTCCGTGTCGTTTAATTGTTTCGCGGTGCACTTGCAGTGCTCCCCGAGTGATTTACGGCCTTTAAAATAACGACTGCAACCTGCAGACGTTGTCGTCGATAGTTATACCAAAGATAAATTCATCTTACATTTCGAAGATCAACGTCGCTCGTCGTCAGCCTAGCTGACTTAGTAATGTCTGAAATTACAATAACCATTTGGGAAAAGGCTTCTTAATTATATTGCTCTCAAAAATATAATGAAGGGTAATTTACGTTTCGGAATTGAAATGATCACGTAAGGAGTACTAATAAGTGTGAGAGGTCTCATAGGGACATCGAAAGCCTTCGATACATCGTAATAGAGTTTACAGATGTACTCTGCAGCCCTCATGCCGCTATTATCGCAGATTTGCACATGGCTCTGCCTCGTAAATTCTCTTGTAATTTTCCTCGGGAGGGGGGGGGGAGTCAATGCGGAAAGGTAAGGCACGTGGAGTTTTGGAGGGAAGGGTAAAGGAGATTCCAATTAATGCAACCATCAAGCCAATCCTGAAATGATGCACCGCCGGCGGTGACTTACACGCCCATCGATATACCGCGTCCTCGAAAGTGGGAATCTCTGCTCGAGGAAGATTTCATAATAGACATCCCCAAGCATCACAGAAAATTATGGGGATAAATGGTGTTGTATGCATCGTATGGAACAACCGCGTAGCAGTGCTGACGCTGATGGTCGCTGATATAATGTAACTTCTCGTTAAGACCGACGGTACAGCAATAATTATTGTGAAGCTTGCAGCAGACACAAACTACCACTTGTAGTTTAAAGACCGATCACCTATCGTTATAATGCTATTAATTTCTTAATTTTCCGTTTTGATATTTACGTCTGACCTAACAGTGAACATATGTGGTGAACGTATGCAGGCAGAATAAGGGGAGGGACATGTGTGTGTATATAAAATTGTGTCATAATAATTCTCTTCCTTTCGTACCTCGCGATCTTGTCCTTCACTTTAAACATCGTCGAACGCAATGAAATTTCTATCTCCCATTAGTTTGTTTCGTTTCCGAACGCCTTCTTGCTTCGTATTCTTATCATTTTCGAGTTATTGTATTCGCACCTTATCTTATTCGTAACCACTTCGGCCACTATACACGCCCATCGTTTCAGCACGGGGAACTCGTCAAGATCTCAAGCTAACCCACGACTGGTCTTTTAACCAGCTTCACTGGTTTACCAAGATAAATTCTACGGCACATCCGATACAACTATTACATTTCGATCTTCTTATATCCAGACAAGGCTGAGCAGTTACTGCACCTACTACCAAGCGATCTACTCTATTACTCGCATTGCAGTCTGTCGAAAGAAGTCTTTCGCTGCAGCAAGAAAATCTTGTGCAATGAAGGCTACGCTAATCGGATGATACTCTGCGTAAATTGCGACGGATGTAACGCACAATTGTATCAGATACCATATTAGTGAAACATGTCGCATTGACCAATTAATTTACCCAAGTCAATCTTATGCGATACTTTATGTCGTTTGTCTCCGTGGTGTACGGCACTTGTCCGTGGTTAAGCGCGATTACCAGCATCTCTACGATTCATCTTATTAATGCCCCGCACGAAACACCGCAAGCTGATTATCTATTGTGCCTTGGGACTCATCTCAATAAGAAGTGGCATTCAGAGCTTACAGCTTATCCAAGTATTTTTTATTTAGTTCACAACCCATGCAAACTGAACATATTCAGAAACTGACAAAGCGAGTATTACATGTCATTATGCAAATGTTGAACTTTAGGAGCTCAATTAAAAGCGCAGTTTATTTATCATCGTCTGCAGTTAGAGAACGCACAACAGGACCGATAAATTCGCACTGTCGTTTTGTAAACGTAACTGCGGTACACGGTCCGAAGGAGTTGATCCTCCTGAGTTAAGGTCTTGACCGAAACTTCCGTTTTACTTTGTAGTCCGGAGGTCTTTGCCCAGCCAAGGTGGCTGTATAAATACCCACGAAGCAAAGGCAAATTACGCGAGTAGCAAAAATGCGATCGCTGATACGAAAGAATCCTTCGCGTAGATTTTCCCTCTACGACCTTTACATAACAGCACAAATTAAATCCAATTGGCGGTTGATCTTGTGTAAAGTCTAAGAACTTAATTAAACGTTTAAAATCGTGCGAAAATTAACGGAAAGAAAATTAGTAATAGCTTTTGTAACGTAAATCGATTAGTCCACGTTGGGAATGCCGTGTTCGTAGACGCATACAAAGCTTGAGGCGATTAAATTCTGAATTGCGGTTCCATACAGAATTACCAATACATAACTGCCAAAATAGAGCGTTCAGTCGGCTATGTGTTTATAACGCTCCTGAGTCTTTCGCCAAAGTGCTTGCTTCTTTTCGGTGATGGAATCTACCTCAAGAAGAGAGAACTCACCCCCTGCTGATCCCAGCCCAGCTTTATTGTGATTGCTGCCCAGCGTCACCTGGAAAAACAATAATGATTCATCGAAGTAACTTGCACGTTTAACGGTTCGTCTGATTTTATTTAATGCAATGAAGCCAGCACCACAGTTAAGTGGGCGAACAGTATGCGACATTTATAACCCTAAGTTTTTGTCAAGAACATATTGCTGTTACGACTATTACACGGGATCAGAGTCGAATCCGTCGGATAAGAGTCTGGATAAAAATCCAGACGTTTCTTCACGGTAACGGAAGCGAAACTCGACAAGCCACGATGGAAGACGGAACGGGGGAGATGTAGCGGAGATGTAGAGGTCGGGGGTAGGTAGAAGCGTTAATATGCGCAGACTGTAAAACCTAATGGTGGCGGGGACGGGATATCTATGCAAATCCTGTGCTCGACCGCACCATACGATGTTGATAAAGTAGTGTCTGCTCGAGTCTGGGGGGAAGCAATCAAAGTTTCCTGCTTCTACGAGTAGCTCGCGTTTCTCTTCACGCTTCTCGCAGACATACGAGTCTACAAGCCCAGTGGGACAACTGAGAGGATATGCGACACCCGTTGTTTTTCCTGTCCCTGCAAACCTATTCTCATCAACGTAATCAATATATTATATGGGCCCATAATTGTGAAAGGGGTTAAGTCAAAATTAAAAAAAATGAAATTACATTGAATTAATTTAATTTGAAAGAATGTGATCTGAAATAACTAATAAACTTTTTTTTTTGACAGACCACTTTCGTAATTATTGGCACATATGTAAAATACGGAAAAAAGAAAAATTGTTTTGAATGTATCTGCGCAACACGATGTCGATAAACGTCACGACGAAAACTTTGTAAATATTGTCTTCGCGAAGTATCGTTCTCAGCTACAATGTTTAATAGATAGACATACAGTGTTCGTTATTACATACTGATAGGGAAATACGCAGCTTCGCTAGTATTTTTTGCAAAACGAAGAAACGAAAGATCTACGAACATAGGGGTGTAAGAACTTCCGGTGATCTTATCGGTCTGTTGAAAGTGGCTTGCCTACAGTTCCGTCGGAAAGGCACCGGGGGATATTCTGCCAACCGAGCGTATGTGGGCCAAGTGTCGCAGCCGTCTGCACTGTAAATGAGAGTCTACTGTCGCCAACATTGTCCTCACTTGACTTACTTCCCCGGAAAGCCAGGGCCAACAAAAGAACTGCAAACAAAACGGCGGACTAGTGCATGCAACAACCGATTATACAACAACGTTTCAATTACGAAATTTTTGGCTGCAGAGTGAGAAAGGGATGATGATAAAACAAAGACAGGAAAATGATGGAAAGCCCAAAAGAAATCACAAGAAATGCGTCAGGTCAAAGAAACGGAAAGTAATGGATAGATAGATAAGAGAGGAGGACGGACGATCGATCGGGAGGGTGTCTTGCGGACGACAATTAATCTTTCGCTTCGCATATGAAGATGATTGTAGCATCTGCATATGTAATAGAAGACAGTCTTATTATAAGATTTTCCAAATTTTTTAAAGATGTTTCAACTTTTAGATTTCTCTTATGTGCGCTTAATAGACCTGTGGTTAAGTATTACTCTCCTATTTGGTTTCCATACAAAATACTTAATTAATAATATTGAACATATTCAGTATAGATTTTTCTACGTGTAGCTGCTGTCTTTATAGGTATCCCTATGTCGAGTACTTGTCACGATTATAAACTGGTACTACATAGATTAGGTCTTCTTGATCTCTCGGATAGGACTGTCTCGGATTTGATACTTGTATATAATATTCTTAATGGGCATGTCTCATCTCATGATATATTTTGCAACTCTGTAAAGTCAAAATTCCGCTGAAATGTATGCGTTTACATCACTCCTACGTGTGTCCTTTAATCAGTCTCGTTACCGCTCAGAAAACTGTGTTAATAATCACATTCGTACAATTGCCAACAAATTTAGCTCAATTGATCTTTTCGTGGTTTCCCGCCTTGATCTGAAACACTCTTTGCATAGCAGGTTTCTCTAATCCCCTATTCTTTATCTTTCTTCTTATCTTTTATTTACCTAAGGGGCTTATTATTCCCGTCTAGATAAATAAAATTAAAATTAAAAAATTAAAAATTAAAGTGAGAGAAAGGAAAGAAGATGGAAAGTGCGCCTCGGAGATGAAAAAACAACAGCAAAGACGACCGACTCAAAGCGCATACAGCCTCGGGAGAATCGAGAGGTCAAGTACCAGCCGTACCGACTGAGTTGCGGCTTTTACTGGTTTTGCGCTTGGTACCACCTTCACGAAAATGAAAAAAAGCTCAGGCGGCTGAAGAAGACGACTCAGAGGCAACGGTCGCAATACACGCGACAAATGCCGATGCAGACGACCAATGATACACATATATTGTCCGGCATACTCGTTGTCACCGGTTCGAAACCCCTCCTGTTCGAACGCCCACGAAAATGAGAGCGAAAGCAATGTATCGCCGACTAGTCCACTCCTTGTCCACATTTCCTCACACGCATGATGATACATTTGTGCGAATGAGCATCCGAATGTGCTCTGATGACAAATTTATGTTAACAACAAACTTTAAAAAACTCTGATGAGGCTAATTAAATTCTTCAATTTTACGATTCGTTCCATAGTACTATGATTGCACGAGAGTACGTTGATGATTTCGCTTGTGGAAGGAGAACTAGTCCCTTTTTATTTTACTAATGATAGGGAACACAATGGGATAAGGAAGGGGAAGGGTGGGGGAGTAGAAAACAGGCAAATACAGTAGATAAAGAACATGCATTGCATTAGCAATGAATAATTATTGCCGATTAGCCAACAGTACTCCGTTGTGAGGATTACCCCATCTTAACCCGGGTGCCTGTTACATTTGTCGGGGACGGTGGTAATGAATGCGCATGCTTCAATCCCCAACCGCGATAAGTAAGAGTACAAAC
Source organism: Hedychridium roseum (assembly GCA_963989215.1). Classification (NCBI taxonomy): domain Eukaryota; kingdom Metazoa; phylum Arthropoda; class Insecta; order Hymenoptera; family Chrysididae; genus Hedychridium; species Hedychridium roseum. The sequence goes on along the minus strand of OZ022304.1, from coordinate 11,531,474 downwards.
ACACATAGTGTTCATGCATGAATGACGCTTAACGCCCCATTCTCGCCTGCATTATTCTTTGAATCGTCTGTGTGGCAAACGGCGGGTGTATCTGATGATATTCGCGCTGAAGCATACTTCCTCGTTCACCTCGTGGAAAAAATCCTTCCTTGGGAGCAGTGCATATAGGTATCGCCTAATAATTCGCAGTTGCAAAGTTAATGCAAATCCAGAAGTAAAATTATTCTTATAGCGAGATTATGTCAATATCGAGTCGTCCGTGGGGCGTACGAAAATTATGGTAATGTATACGCGGCGTCGAAAAAACGAAAATAGGCCATTGGACGAGCCTGTAGCCCGCCTATGCATTTGCAACGATGATAGCGAAGGGGTAGAGGTAATGCACGATGATTACCGATTGTACTAGTGCAGATACGTTGGCCCAACAATGTGTGCGACCGTTTGTTCATTCGTGCTGTCGAACCTCCATTTGCCGGTTGCAATGATCCTGCTGCGTCCACACGCCACAGACACGATCATCCCGTGCAGGCGTGTACAACATATACGATATACGCTGACGAAGTCACAGTTCATGCATCGCCCATCAAGCCATTCCACCGTATGATATAACTTGTTCTACCTCGCGCAATGACCTCGCCACCGAAGCGCGCCAGGAGTTTTATCGCGAAAGTAATGTCACGCGATGAACCGTAATGTCGCCTCCACGTCAACTGCGCAAACCCATCTATTAAACAGGTTATTCTGGCAATAGAATAAAAAAATTATGCAGATGCTCGCGCGAAAAGCAGATACAGAATACATCCTGTAATCCCAAGGTGGGCAGACGGGTAATTTGGAAACGCGTCAGGGTGCGAAAAGCCGGTAGTCGACATGTCTTCCGCATTATGCATCTGCATTTCCGGGAGAGTACGTGCAGTGGGGAAAAGCATTCCTGGATCGTGAGGCGAGACGACGTGACCGATTGGATAGGGGAACTCCGACGCGCGTGTCTCGCCCGACATGAATATATTGAGAATTTGCTGGATATTCCACGATGGTAGGGAGCCAGACAGTCTGTGCCAGTTCGAAAGTTTGTCCCGGTTTGCCCGTCCGTCGGGAAACGTTGTCACGCACACACGCGCGTACCGCCTTGTCAGCTCGAATATGCCCGGCGCAGGGCGGAACGGAACATCAGCTTAGAAACTTCGCTCGTTTACGTCAGTGTGTGTCTCCGCCAGATCCTGCCGCCCTGCTTTTACCTATGTCTCTCGGGGCCACTCCGAAGCCAACAATTCGACCTCTATCCACTTCCCTTTGGCCGCTCACCACGTGTTCACGTATATGTTGTTGGTAAAACGTAATAGAGGATTTTTCAACTGACTTCAGACACCGCGTACGACAAACTATAAACGACTAACTAAATAAATAACATTAAGCACGACGAGATTTCTCCTCTCTAGGTTATCTTATATGCTATAATGACAACTGACCTATCCAATGATAGCAACCACAGATGAGCAGCTCTTTTACGGTTGCATATGGAAACGTTGTCCGTATTCACGTACACTAAAGGCACTAAACGTAAATCAGTATAGAGAAAATGTGAATAAAAATAAAGCAAAAATAACCAAAAGAAGATATACGGCAAAATATTCCCCTTTTTCGAAATGGCTCGACATCTTGGTAGCAATCATCGATGATAGCGCCGACTAGTTCTGCGAATCGAGACGTGTTTGCTCGGCATTAATTAGTTTGACCGTTTGTAAACTCCCAGAATACCCAGTCTAATGTAAACCAGATAGACCATGAGCCTGACCACTAGAGGCATTCCATTCTCCAGCATGTATCTTTCACACACAGGACTACAGAAGTAACTAATTCGAATCCCTAGGAAGACCCGCGTACTCCTCATTCTCTTGCCTAATAATAAAATACTGAGCTATCATTTATAAATATACATATATATATATACCCATTTTTCCCCTTTCATTCGATGATTCTTCTCTTCCCGTTTATTGGATTATTTTTAAGATTACCTCGCGAACCTGTGGTTTCACATTGATCACATTATCGTAGGTTGCGTCACGAAGCGAGTACGTGCTTTGGTATCGTCTCACATACACGAAAGTATACACGCACAGTGCAGAATCCAGAGAAAGGCAGATAAACAAGACAAGGGGGTGAAAGGGAGAGAGCAGTGCACATAAGTCCGAGAATACGCGAACGTAGTCGCACGATAATCCTGTGATGGATGTTCCGAGGTGGCGGTGTAAACCCTTAACTGGGCGCGTTGAGCATCGGTTGTTTACCCAGACGGAAGCTGTTTAGCGGCGATAGGGTAAGCGACGTCCACGTGTGGCTCTGATCCCTTTTTCGATAACCATGCAGGCAAGCATTCCTTAGACAACAGAGAAGATTCAGAATACTCACAGACTCGTCATCCCGCCAGGTAAACTACTTTCCTCGAAGTGAGGTAGTCATTAGGATTACGTGAAAAACGAACGATCTACCATAAATCCTCCAGGATTTGATGATTATGCTTGGCGTTCTTTAATACTAGGAGAAATGCATAGTTAATCATGAATTTGGCTATCCAGTATTAGGGAAATGTGTACGAAACAAGAATGCGAAAGGGTAGTGAGCGACGAGTTGAGCGTTGGTTCGTAGGACTCGAATGAAATACTATGAATTAATAATGTGCCGCAGCAAATCAAGTGCTCGGCGCGTTAATGTGTTTACCGGAAGTTGTCTGTTGTGATAGAACGACGACCGAATATGCCGACGTAGTCCACTCGACGTCCCTCAAGTTGTATCCTTGCCAATTTCGGAGAGAAACTCCGCATACGTTCTCTGCGGCGGACGCACGATAACGGAGATTGAAAATATACTGCACAGGGAGTGAGCAGTGAACGACGACTTTTAAATTCAGTAGGATAACGAATCGGGACAATATACAGAGAAAAATATTCCTACAAGTAGTGAAATAAACAAATCACAGATCCAGCTTTCATCTGTTGAGGAAGTATTCTTTCTATTAAAGCTGGAAGTGCGTTTAGCGTAATAAATCGTGGCATAAAAGTCAACGCTGAAATGTATGCACGGATATGAGATCAGACAGACTACGTGTAATCTGACATTGTGTGTTCTTCGTGAGTTCCTGTATGCATCAACAATGTTTCTCCTAGATTTGCCTATAGCCGACGATTTTCTTGCAAAGCCTTTAGCATAACAATGCTAGTAAAGCACAACACATTCTCGTCACCAAAATAGCAGCTCTTATATTCCTTTATCGATATATCATCGCTCTTGTTTCTATCTACCTTTGTGCCGGCCCGTTCCTTCTTCCTCTCGATCAAGTTACCTTTTCCGTGTACGATCAACCATTTACAGCCGGTGGCTTCGTACACGACGCGTCGACATATAAGTTGTAATTAACAGATCTTCCTGTCTGGTCGTCTAACCTCTTCCCCCTTCTAATATTTCCCATCTTTCCTCTTGTGCCACATATCTCGGGCATCTCGGTTCTGCTCACGCGTCGCACATATTTTTGTTCGGGCGTCGTGTAGCTATGTGCATAACGCACACCTCGTCTAGACCGATCGACCGCCCCAACGCTGGATTGCATGGGCCCTCTCTGCTATACGCTGACCGACGTAACGCACGCAAACGGTCAGCGGGTACATTAAACGTACACGACTCTGCACAAATGCCCGCCGCATCAGTGAGGACGGCAGGAACGGCTCGACTCTCGCGCGTGCATGCACCTCCTGTGTGCACAGCATAATGTACCCCGCATCCGGTTCCTCCTGGCTGAGCTCGGGTTAATTTCGCTCCGTCTCTGCGCTTCTCCGCAGAGAATTGCTCAGATGCATCGGCGCCTGTCTGGACGATCCGTCAACTTCACAATATCAAGTCTATTTCGATGGCGGAAGGGCGGAATTTACGATTATCTCGGTAATTACCACCCTGGTGAGCTAGTTATTGCATCTGCCCATCGTCCTTGCTTATTTGATGACCTTTGAGGGATAATACGTCCACCGCAACATTTGAATTTCAATCCATTAATGACAAGTACCATTTCATATTCGTTTGCCGACAATAAATTTCCTCTTATGTGTATTTATGCCGTTGAAACGCATAATCGTCGAGCGGTCAATGGAATCTCCAACGAGGTTATCGAGCCTGCGGTCTCTCTGAGGTATTATGTGCTTATACGCCGTAATTGACCGCAGTGTAACGTACACTTGTGGTTGACGAAGACCACCGTGTAATCACGATCACTGTTTCAGGCTTTCCTTTCCTACCAATAACGAGGAAAGCGGCCGATCGAATAAGATACACTCTACTACGACAGTCGATATGTGATATTATACTGTGGGATTGTCTTTACGCAAGCTGTAGTTGAGTTTCTAAAAGCTGTGTATGGCTCTGTTCATATATTGGTAATGCACATTCCCCATTCGCGACTCATTTTCATTTCCTAGTTTTTCTCGTAGTTATAAGTGTACCCAAGCAAATTTCTCCTGCACGTTGATTCCGGGCTTGTCTGACAATCACCTTAACATTAAATCCGATCGGTGATATCACCTATAGCCCTTGATTGGGACTGAAATTACTTTTTCTACGGGAAAATATTCCTCACCAGCCATCCAGGGGTTTTCTCTTGAGTTTTCATTCCGGAAAGCGAAACCCGTCACAAGTACCGAAAAGTGCGCGAAACTTCTAGCGAAGAAATCTAGCCGTTCACAATCGTAATAAATCTGACAGTTACATGTTCTACGCAGTTCTTCCCTGGAGAACATAAAGCCAAGTCTAATCATCGGATTGATATTGCTATTTGAACCCAGAAGGTAGAAATGGACTCTTTGCTTACTATCCCTGTGTAGGAGAAAACATGGTGTATGCAGTGTACAAATAATATAATACCGAAAGCTATCCAAAGATAACAGTAGAACGATTTTACATCAGCTCGAAGGAAAAGACGGGGTGAGAAAGAAAGACATAGGCGGATGCATTGGAGCGACAGCAAAGAAAGGAGGAACAGAGAGCTAATACGTTAATTCGGTGTTCATGGTTAGTCAGCGGATCGGCATCTAGACGGTAGGGACGTTTGTGTTGGATTTATTTGTGACTGCGGATTGTTCCCACCTGTTGCCTCCCGCACTCTCTTTCGAATCTCGCTAGCTACATATCACTCTTTTCCTTTTTTCTTTCGTGCCCTCGTCAATTTCCCTCGCACCACTTGTCCGTATTACGCCGACCCTCCCCTTCACCCCTTTTCTCTTGCCCATCACCGATTCACCCCTCACACATTCGTGCACCACGAAACCCTTACGTTGATCAGTCACTGTACCAGTTGTTCGGACACATTCTCGTCGGCATTGCGGCATCGTACAATGCATTGTACAAAAAGGCAGCCTACGGAAGGTTCACTAGTGCCGAGGGTGAATTAGAATTCTGTCCTCGATGGGAAAAAGAAAGTAACGCAATTCAAAGGAAAATGCGGCGGCCAACGATAGCGGTATTAGGTTTCGTTCCGTGCAGGGATGAAGCGACAAATATATTTCAGCTAACTTTCTCATGTCTCAAATGTCTATGTCCTCGTGTCAATGCGTTGTGAATGTAAGGCTTTGGTTTTCCTACGACAAGAATCGCGACTTTACATGTAACAGTGAGTTTCGCTTATAGGCCGTTTCCAGGACGGCACAAATCTTAGCCAGCAAACACGTAGGATAACTTCCTGTGAAACGTGGAAACGTGGAAACGCGAAAACGTAGAAATTCGAGCATGGAGAACATCCAGATGGTTGTGAGTAAAATGTTAAAAGAGCCGGACCCGTTGTACTAGCAAATTGCCAGCAGACGCGAAGAGCCGTAGAGAAATATGCGCGAAAATACCCTCCTCACCGTGCAAAAAAAAATCGCAACGTCGAGAGACGCGCTCGAGCATGAAAATTATGCACGGTGAATTTCCTCTCTCTTTCTTTCCCTTTCTCGTACTGTCGTTCTTTTCCTCTCGCACACTGACTTTGCATGCATGCCGGTAAAAATCGGCATATCTGCATAACGACGATACGAAGATGGCGGAGATAAAGATTCCGATTTTTTCCGCATACCATGATGCCATTCGGCCGTGGCGAAGGCGCCGCGACCTTATTAAAGTAACGTCCACGTAAACTCGACGCGATATTGCCTGCCCTACATCGCGCTTTTTTCCATAGAGCATGGTGAATACAGCTCGTTATCGACCGGCGGCAACGGCCAGAATCATGAAAATTACTGTCTATCGTATCTCCGAGTCGTAACACTTGATTAACTAGCCGATTAACTAATTTTCCTCAGGAAGAGGAACCAATTTTCTTCTGTTGCCGTATGTTCGATCCCGTTGAAATCTGAAAAGCGGGGAAGAACGAAAGAGGGAAGCATGGGCCCATCGATTGCACTATGGCGACTGTACTTTTTGGCATCATAAAACAATGAATCCCCGGCCAGTTGGGGTAGACTGCATTGACCTTACCATATCTTCGCGCCTCGTCTCACATTGCATAATATCGAAACGATCTTACGTTACATCATACACCGCCCGTGGCACAGCTGCGTCACACGCGATCATCTCCTACTTCGGCGGCTTCCGCTCAATATTCTCCGCCTTTTCTTTTTTTTTATCCCACCTCATGTTTCTGGCGTGACTCGGGAGACAAACTTATCCGGTTTTGTCGAAAACTCCGAATGTCTTTTCCCACCAATAAGGACGATCAGTTTCACGACGAACAAATCTTTCCTCAAGTCATTCACCCCTCCCCTCTGATCGCCACCGCCGGGAGTTAAGGCAATCTGTTTTCCTATGTTCAGCCAACAATTTCATGACACCTTGCACGTCTGGACTGTTCATTCCTGCACTAACGTCAGGCTCTTCTTCGCGTCGTTTCTTCTTTTTCTCTAATTTTCTTCGTCATTTGGTATACAAAGTAGCCAGCAAAAATCGGTGAAGAACGGATATCGAGACACATTTACGTCGTTTCATCGAAGTAGAGTAACTCCCGGTTTATTCAGTTTCGGATAAACCATTCTCATACTACAAGGCACGCAACCTCCGACTACTAGCCCCGCGTGTTCATACAAAGCCCGGTCTACGTATTCGGTTCGCTTTGTTCATATGATCATAGATATTTATCGTGAGGTGCATATTCAAGCGGTTATTTTCAACTGCTACTACGAATAGAACGGTTACATTAGATAAAAATACTAATTTGATCTTTACCACGATGTGGAACATGATTGATAGATTTTTCTATTTTTTTAACAACGCTTCATCAACCATCGTAACAGTAAATGTCAGTAAATCTGACGGCAAGGAAAAGTCGTGCTATGAAGATGTGTCATACATCACATTTTAAAGACTCGTATCTCGAAGATTCGTTTAAAATTATTACGACGATATACTCCAGGTTCGCAATCGCGAGCGATAAAGCGAAAAGGACCTTCAGGAATTCGAGCCGATGGAGTTTCACATCCCTCCGGAGCCGATTCGGTCCCGTTAGGATCCTCGTATTTCAAGGGACGGTTTATCGAAAGTCGACGAATCCGCAGCGAGCCCTCGAATGGTCCGTACAGCCACTGCATTATTTACAACGTCATTAATCAGCACGACGTTGGACGACGTTCAGCGTGCGACGGCAAAGCCGCAAACAGATGCAATATGGAAATGGGTGTGAATCGTAAAAGGCGCCATCGGTAGGTATGCTGGCATTCGCGTTCCATCTGGCAAATGGTCCATGGCTGTCACTTTACGAACGGAGTCTATAAAACGGAATTGTTGCAGCTGACAATGACATGCAGTGAGCCCAGCAGCCGAATTGTCTACATGGTATCACATCGATCGTTGTAGACTCCTTGATGTTGAAATTGACCTTGCGTCCCAGATATATGTGGAAATCACTTTTAACCGCGAAACTCCGCAAGCATAGTATTTACATTGCGCTCTCGTCGCTAGTGCCACAGCGTAAATGAAAGAGGCGAAGGGAGGGGGATAGCTGAAATGAGTCGCCCAAACGTACCCTGAGTTCACTATTAATTATACATCATAAAGCGAACATAAGTGGAGGGAGTACAGGATAATACGACGAAGGCGATGCATGACGAGTCGTAAAGATGATTTTTTAAGAAAATCCCCAATGATTTATAAAAGAAGGAATGATTAGGTCGAGTCATAAGTAACTTCCGATACAAATAATAGATTCTACTTAGCTGCATCGGAAGTTACTTACGACTCGACCTAATAATTAAATTGCAACGAACGCGTGATGGAAGACAAAGCTTATATTCTCTAAAAAGCTAAAGCTGATAGGAAAAAACTTAGTAGCCCTCGGCGAAGACGCACTCAAACAAATGAGTTCTCCGCAGATTTCATCCTCGAAGACCTACCCTCTGGTAATCCTTTACACTCGTTCTGCCTTTACTGGCAATCTTCATCCGCGTGCTTTACAATTTCCGGTTTATTGGTTTCTTCTTCTTCCTTCGGGTCTGCCCGCCGTGCACTATTCGGATTTCCGGCAGTGCTAGTTCTCCTTCTGGGATGACATTTACGATATAGGTCACGTCCCCGACAAGTGCAATGCACTTGGCAAACGTTTCCGCGAGCGCACCTGGCCTATCAATCCACGTAAAACGAAGGACGACGTAAAAACCTGAGTGCTGTCGTTTTATGCTGACCAGGAGGTCGTACGGTCACTTGTGTTTAGTAACTACCGAAAAGATGTTGAATCTGGTTTACTGGTGGGGGACGATTTTGTGGTGATTTATGATTAAAAATGCAAGGAAAAGAGACGGTCATACCGATAGCAATAATATGAGGTGCGCTGCGGTGAACAAATTTGCCAAAAATTATGCTGAAAAAACCATAGACGACGAAGCTGACAAAGGACGGTGGCTGCCGCAAGAAAATAAAAGTAAGCCTGACGGAATATCATTAACGTGCAATGGGCCATACGATGCGTCTAGACAAAATAATGATTCGAATTTCAATACATTTGCATTTATTACCCAGGCGACAGACGAAGGGACAGAAGGGAACTAATGTTCGTTCTCTCGCTCACGGATTGGCCCCATCGGCCTTCATTCATACACACCCTGTAATCGGCGTGTCCTTTCCCCCCTACATTTCGCAGTGCCTTGCAGGTTACCATACAAGTGTCCTGTTCTAATGTCGTACTTGACACCCATCCCATTGCCGTTGAAGCGCAACGACTCCGCTCTGCCAATTTCAACGCAACCGGCTCGACCGGAATTGCGTACCGCAAAACCGACCTTTCCAGCAATTAGCAGTAGAGGACTTTGACTTTTTTTTAATGAACGCAATTCACCGATGTACATGACTAATGCATTGTATACACTTACGAGAATTACACATTGTTGGCGCGTGGGTGGACATCGTCTATGTACATTCAGACGAGTTTACGAGAAAGCTTACGAAACCGTCGTGTTAGCTTTTTTCGGGTGTTGTGCAAAAAAGTATAGATTTCCTTACGAAAGAAAGGGAAACTACTTGTATTACTCCTACTACTCATACTCGTATGTAACCCGAGGTGTTTTTAATCGATTCAAACGACCTAGGACTGTGGCCCTCCGCTTCCACGTTCCTCGCCGGATTCAATGAACGAAAATGGAAGAAAAACATCGAGTTAAATTGTCAAGGACCGTGGCGCGATCTATCACGGAATAGCGATAATTTTAGGAATGCTACGTCCTGGTCGTTGGTTGGACGGTAATACTTGATACGTATATACATCTCTATACAAAGTAGGTTACCGAAAATTGTACGGTGGAACGATAGAAAAACTTACCGGCTCTGTCCTGCCATCACCATCTCTTCCCAACGATTGACCCTCAGACCACCCCATTTTTGACAGCAATTTGAATCCCTTGTTGTCACTCGTAATTGAACTGTAATGAACGGCAAAATTTACATTGCACACCACAGTCATACAGTAAACATTATCATCACAATATAAAGGTTGATTTGAGAACACTAACGTGTCTAAAGAACTCTGCTGAGTCTTAGCATGATGATTAGAGGATCCGATGAATTCTCTTCTTGCTTGCGCTCTGTCTCGGTAACCGACAGCAAGTTGACTTGCAGACACAATGTTATCCTTCTCCACACCAAATTTGTACTTTAACCTATTTAATTCTTGTTTGTAGAGGTCCCTTTTCGACGACTTATTCTCTTCTTGTGTTGCATTATGTTGCACGAGTCCCGGCTCGCAATGTCCACAGGTTGAATTTCCGGTGTGTATGTGACACAATAATTTCGTACTACCCACTTGTATAACAGAGCCGTGTGTTATTTCATGTGGATCAGATTCTTGTTTGGCAACTGATAATCTCTTGCCATTCAAGATCGTTCCATTTCTCGAAGCCATGTCAATTATCTGATATTGCCTTTTATCTTCGTTATATAAAAATCGAGCATGATGCTAAATAGTCGTAACGTGAATGATTTTACATCATTTGGATTCGCGTTAATTATCGTAAAAACTTAAGCAGAATACTCAATTTACCTTGCTAATGTTTATGTCTTGTATAAGTACTGAATGATCACCTTCACGGCCTAATGACCCTCCCGTGCATGCTACAATAAATAGAGAGCCTGCTCTTAGTTTGGATACATTTGTTTCTCGCACGATGATCCTCATACAGGGGGGATATGTTTTCGCCAAATCTGAAATGACATTATGCCATGTCACCGTTTTTATAATATATATGTCGCTCTATATTACTAACAATAAGACGCGCGAGTACGTATATAAACATTGCCGCAAAATATACTCTGCCTTTTTTTTTAACGCTATGCAAGCCATTCGACGCAAAATTGATGAAATACACCTTCAAAGAAACTTATTTGAACGGAATAAAAACAAAACTTGTAAAAAAAATGGTTAAACCTTGCGCATCTTTGCCCTCATTATCGCTATTGGAAGATGACTCGAGTGAATAATCAGAAGAGCATTCGTCGCTATTGCTGCCTGAGCATTCACCCTCCTCAGGTTCCTCCGTGTTAGAGCCCTCTCCTGGACCCTTGATTTTACGTTTTTTGGCCTCATCCTACAAGAGAGATAAGTGTGCGTACTAAAGGTACATGGTAATTACCTAAGGCTTGGCTTCTGTATCTTTGAACTGATATGTTTGAAAGGCCTGTTACTAATTCATCTACCTCATTGAAAACCTGAAATCAGTTACATGGAAGAACTTTAAGAAATTATATCAATATGTACACTAAAGTATCAATGTAATTCTAACTATACATAATTATTACCTTATTTGCTTTTTCTGTTCTCCGCTTCTCCTTCTTCCTTATCCTTTTATTACTTTCAGAAGCTTCTCTAACAAATCCTGGTGCTTGACTGTGAAACTGATAAGACTGACTGCCTTCATCATAAGAGTAATATATTCCTGAATTACCATCATAATACAATCCTTGGTTCTAAGAAAAATAAACAAACATTATGATGTACATGACTTGTTTCCTTGTGACTTATAATGCATAGGATAAACAAAAATCTTAACGTACCGCATCATAATAATATCCACTTTTATAATCATAATATAATCCAGATGTTTCCTCATAAACAAAACCAGATTGCAGAAGAGCAGATTCCGCTACCTGCTTTACTTGCTCTTCTATGCTCTTTGAACTGCTCCTATTACTTATATCCCAGGAGACAGGAATGTGTTGCACTTTTTCAGATTCTAAAGGATCTGTTTGCATACCACAATCAACAAAGGTTTTTGTTTGTGCCAAACTTTCCCCCTTCTATAATAACCAAGGAATGAAATTATCATTACCATAGAGCAAGACAAGAGGACAAATAACAATACCTGCGCAACCAATTGGTTTCTCAGTTTACTAATCTTTCTGCGCTGTTTAACAATGTACTGATGCATTTTCTGTATATGTTGTTTTAAAAGATGTGGCATATCCTGCAGCACTTCGAAATCATCCTCAAAATCTGTACTAATTTCTCCTTTGTCGCTTTCACTGTAAGTGCTACATTCGAATGGCTCCATTTTTCTGGAATTTACATTCCGAAGATACCGGTTAACCGTCGTTATTATTCACCGTATGTTGTGAAAAACAAGTGGTTAACAAGTGATTTATTCGAATAGAACCCAGGAGCTATACATTTACCTTATATTGGAAAATCATAGATAAGAGGCTCGTCAGAAACATCAGAGAATGGATGTTAATAAGAACCTGTTAATCCATGTGAGGAAATGGTGTTATCCTAATCTGTAATTCCTTCGAGAAATACAGCATGAATTTTTAGTGAACTCGCAATACATTCGAACGATAAACGCCAGATGATAATCGCAAAGACGCATCTGTAATCCACTGGGATATGGCCTAATGGCGAGAAATGGTACTATTATTGGTCAGTGCTGGCATCTGGAATCAGCTGTTCGTTGACTGTTAACACCCCGCACGGACATCATGGCTGCCCCCAGGCTAATCGAGCAGTTGAAGATGACATTTAATCGGTGAAATGCGGCGAAACAGTGCTTGAATAATAATTATTCGTGGATAACTATCTTGCGACACTCCGGTTATTCTATCGCAATTAACAATTTGTACATTGAACCCGCCGATGATGGTATTCATTTAATTATAATCCCCGTGGCAATATCTTTGCTATGCCATTTCACGCATACAACTAGTATATAGTGTGTTTTTGAAAGTTTATTTGAGAAGATACAGTCGTTGTACTCTGATGACACGAAAAAATGATGCCGATAAAGGACAACCAGGATGTGGCATGTTTTCTGGTTACCAAGCACTCATGGAAGGGAAAGTAAGTACGGGTTTCGAAGGATCATATTTCTTCGCGACTGTTCCTTATTATCTGGACATACACATTGAAAAAACGTTATAACGATATCTATCCAACCATTTGAGAACAATAGAACAGAGATTTCGAGCAACCGACTGCATTTGACATACGCGAATTGTTTAACCTAATATTTCAGCTATAACTGTCGGTAGTGTAACGCACGCTGATCTCCTCATATTTTTGGCCCCAAATACTTTGAAATTTATATTATTAAAATCGTTACCTAATGGTCACATATAAATCATTGTTACTTATTGTATTTTAGGTACAAACGAATTTTTTCTATTGGGTCCATGGGCATAACAACGTACAATCCCAATAATTTAGAAGTGACCAACAAGTGGGAGTATTCAGATTTCATAAGCGTTCAACCAACAAGCAGAACCCAGTTAGGATCACATGAATTTAACATTACCATGCGTAAGGAACGTAAAACAGATACTATGAAATTCAGTTCAGAGCACAGAGCCCATCTGTTAACAGAAGCGCTGAAGTATAGAAATCAGTTTGCTGATAAACCAAAAGAAATTTTGGTAAGCATCGCTGAATCTATGTAATATGAGCTATTGGATAATATATCAGTGGTGCCATGTTTATCATATTGGCCATATGGTTCTTGCATGCTGTGTAAAAGTCAGGAATACATTTGTTATATCTTCATTAATTCTCTAACATTCTATTTTATTATTGCTAAGGAGCGCAGCAAACAATTTAATTAATGCCATCATTCCTATGATTAAGCTATACTCATGAAGAAATATATACATATACAGTATTGTTATATTAATGTGATATTTTCTTTTGAATGTTAGAAATATCCGGCATACAAACATCACTGGTCAGACACTAGACTGCCAGTAGTCTTGGAAATAACTCCATACAGTTTAGACCAGTTAGACCCTGCAACCAACATGGTATTGTCAAGCTATTGTTACAAGGATTTTGAAGGCCTTGCCACTATGAAAGATTATCCTAATGGGTTTGTACTTGTTTGGGGTGGCTTTGGACGTTTACATCTATTTGCTTCACAACACATGGAAGAAATCAAGAAGAAACTATTAGAGTCAGCATTCAACAATTTGGGTATCACCATAAAGGTGCTGAAAGAACCAATCAAATTAAATGATTTCATTGCTCAGCGTCTGGGCAAGTATAGCAGTGATGAACACGTTACGAGTGTGTCAGAATTCATTGTCCATAAACATTCATCCAGACATCTGGATTCTCAGAAAAGGATCCTTTGTCTCTCCGACACATGCTTATTAGAGAGGGATCCGCAAACATACAATATTTGTACCCTCAGACCATTATCCGACATTTTCACTCTCGTGCGAGACAACGAAAATCCGCAGCTGTTTACAATTCAGTATCTTAACGGTCAAACGCGAAGTTATACAGCAACGGACAGAGATTCATTATTAGCATCATTGCTGGATGGTGTAAGGGCTTCGGGCAACAAGGATGTACACATTAAAATGTATCCGATTGCCAGGGGTAAAAGACTCGGACCGTTAAACTTACCGGTTGACGAAGAAGTGGAGATGACACATGTTAAGTTTCTCCAACAACCACCTGGTAGTCGAACGTTCGCTGAAGTATTAGAAAGATTTAACGCGAACATTCCATACAGTGGTCTGAACTATTCCATTTCTCAAGATGTAAGATAAATTTTATGTTTTAAACGCATTATAACTGTGAACAATGAAAAACTTATCCTCAGTTTTATAATATAAGCTTACGGTACATTTAAGCGGTTGGGGAGGAAATATGTTGTTGTAAACGGTGGCTAATGTGTCATCGATGAAGATATGAATGTACGCTATTCGCACGTACTTTGGGACGGCTCTGTAAGAGAAACTGTTCTTCCTATTTTTATGTCTGTGTTGTAATACTAAGTAGACGCATTCTTCAAGCATTACAAATAATAGACTGATAGCGTCGTTTACATTTTTGTCTTCCGCCAGTTTTCTTATAGAGCCGTCCAATTGCATAACCGAAGGGTAAAGCATTAGTAAACTCAGATTTCCTTTTTTGTCCAGGATGTTACACCGCTTGAATGGACTGTAACAACATTACAACTTCAAGTATACACTATGATGAATGACTACTTACAGGGACTTTTTACTGAAAATAAAGACAAAATTATCCTTAGCGCATTGAACGCTCTAGTTAATAAGGACCTCGAAACGAACAGTGAAATAGAAGCACAATTTCATGCTTTACGAAGATTGGTTGCTAGTAAAGTCGGTTTTACTGCGTTTACCACTCTTCCTGGATTGCGAGAAGCGATAGGTCTGAAGGTCGTAAAAGCGCTAAAAAAGCAAGACTCCGGTGTAACGCAGTCGGCAATCGATTGTATTTGCGCTCTTATGCAACCAATGCACGATGATTGTGACTTACGGCAGGAGCAGTTAAATAAAAGTAGCCTTCTAAGCAATAACAAGTTCTTAGAAAGTTTATTAGAAATGTGGGTCAATCACATCGTAAGTGATTATCTATATGATTCTGAATGGTCAAAATAGAACGTTTATATTAAATAAACTTGTTTTACACTGTTTGACGGAAAAATTTCAGAACCATGGGACAGGTGCTCTGGTGGTCTCTGCCATGCTTGACCTCCTGACGTTCGCTCTCTGTATACCGTACAGTGAAACTACGGATGGCAAACATTTCGACAATCTTTTAGAAATGGTGGCCGCTCGGGGAAGATCTCTCTTTAAGCTGTTTCAACATCCATCGTTGGCGATCGTTAAAGGCGCAGGGCTTATCATGAGAGCAATAATTGAGGAAGGTGCTTCCGAAGTTGCGGCAAAGATGCAAGAGCTGGCTCTTGCTGAAGGGGCTTTACCCAGGCATCTGTTAAACAGCTTGTTTACCTCCGATGGTGATGACAGATTGTTAACACATCGGCAACTCTGTCGTCACTTGGTTGGCCTTTGGGTAACAGGCCATCCTACTGCAATGGGGCTGTTAAAAAGAATTATGGTATCCTGCCATCATATATCGAATGAAATTACAAAATGCTTTTACATGCTGTGCGGACGTGTCCAGGTTATTGTGTCGTTTTTTTTGTAGCCGATCGGCCTCCTTAATTATTTGGATTCAAATGAAGAAGTCCCCGATACGTATATCGACGAGGAAAGATTGAATAATCGTGACAATTTGAAAATGGCGATAGACCATGCAACGAAGAACAAAAAAAGCCCACAATGGATGTTGATACAGCGTCACATGCGAGTAGTTGAAAAACACGTAGAAAACGCTTTCCAACATTGGGGGGCGCGAGTCGGCATCGAACGACGAGAAAAAATACGAGAAAGGCCGATCGTATTAAGGAAGCGCAGAGAGAAGATCAAGTCAGAAAAAAATTGGAAATTATTCTATTATAAGTTTAATCAAGACCACTCACAGCCTAACTTAATATGGAACCATAAGACCAGAGAGGAATTGAGAACAGCTCTTGAAAACGAAATACGGGCGTTCACTTCTGATAAGGATTTGTCTGGTGGTACATTAATTGCATGGAATCACAGAGAATTCGAAGTGCAGTATCAATGCCTGTCCGATGAAGTGAAAATTGGGGATTACTATTTAAGGCTGTTGTTAGAGAAAGACACGCCGGACAGTCCCATAAGGAAATCGTAAGTTCGCTAACGATGGTCTCGTTAATTAATCTACGTTGGTGCTGTCATATTAAGACATTTATTATAAAATTCTTTTCTCGTCGTAGGTATGAATTTTTTAATGATTTATATCATAGATTCTTACTGACTACGAAGGTTGAAATGAAGTGCCTTTGCTTGCAAGCAATGACTATCGTATACGGTCGGTATCACGAAGACATCGGTCCGTTCTCAGACACAAAGTATATCGTAGGGATGCTGGATCGTTGTACAGACAGAATGGAGCGAGATCGTCTGGTTTTGTTCATAGACAAATTGATTCTGCATAGGAGAAACGTAAAAGACATAATGGATCAAAATGGGGTCCGGGCGCTGGTAGATCTACTCACACTGGCTCATTTGCATACAACACGGGCCGTCGTACCTACTCAAACGAATGTGATAGAAGCTGGTCCTGGCCAGGAGCGGACAATAGAAAAAGAATGGTATTACAATGATGGGGATCAGCGTAAAGGGCCAATAAATTTGAAAGATCTGAAAAGCTTTTACGCGTCTGGTCAAATAAATCACAAGACAAAAGTGTGGGCGCAAGGATTAGACGGTTGGCGTATGGTATCTCAAGTCCCGCAATTGAAGTGGACCTTAGTCGCACGTGGAACGCCGGTCATTAACGAAAGTGAATTAGCCACCTTGATTCTGAATGTTTTGATAAAGATGTGTGAATACTATCCGAGCAGAGACCCCGACGATGCAATAATAAGGCCATTGCCTCGCGTCAAAAGATTGCTCTCTGATCTTCTTTGCTTGCCGCACATTGTCCAGCTCCTATTAACTTTCGATCCGGTTCTCGTGGAAAGAGTTGCGACTTTACTCTGCGAAATAATGCGAGACAACCCAGATGTTTCGAAAATCTATCTCACCGGTGTCTTTTATTTTATCTTGATGTACACTGGTTCCAATGTCTTACCAGTAGCTCGATTTTTACAAATGACACACACCAAGCAAGCTTTTAGAGGTGATGATGTAAGTATTATATTTACATGGCGTCTTATAATATAAGGTCGGCATTCATTAATCGCAACGTGTTTATAGAATGTATCGTCTGATATTATGCAACGCAGCATTTTGGGTCAATTGCTACCCGATGCCATGGTTAATTACTTAGAAAATCACGGAGCTGAGAAATTTGCACAAATATTTCTGGGAGATTTCGATACCCCGGAAGCTATTTGGAATGCTGAAATGAGAAGGACTCTCATAGAAAAAGTCGCCGCTCATATCGCCGATTTCTCACCAAAATTACGTAGCCATACTATGGCTAGATATCAGTATATTGCTATGCCAGCTGTGAGATATCCGCAGCTGGAGAAGGAACTATTCTGCCAGATATTTTATCTCAGGCATCTCTGCGATACCGTCAAGTTTCCACAGTGGCCTATACCCGAACCTGTGAGCCAACATCGTCTACCCGATTATCGCTCTTATGCTCTAAATTAATAACATGAAATTTTTCAGATCAAATTATTAAAAGACGTACTTGATGCATGGAAGAAAGAGGTTGAGAAAAAACCACCTCTTATGACCGTGGATGAGGCATACAAAGTGCTTGGGCTTTCCAATGGGAGCCAGCACAATGAAGCGACCGTTAGAAAATCGTATTATAAACTAGCACAAATGTATCACCCGGATAAAAACCCACAAGGGAGGGTAGGTCTTACGTTCTAAGAATCACCCCCATGAGAAATCTGATTTTCATTTAATCTGTATTCACAGGATAGATTTGAAGCGGTTAATCAAGCTTATGACTTCTTATGCAGCCGCAGCTGTTGGTCGACGGACGGTCCAAACCCAGATAACATTGTCCTCATTTTAAGGACTCAGAGCATTCTTTTCCACAGATACGCGACTGAACTGAAGCCATACAAGTATGCAGGTTATCCACAGCTGATTAAGACCATAAAATTAGAAACTGACGACGAGCGCCTCTTTTCGAAGTCCGCACCTTTGTTAACTGCCGCGAGTGAACTTGCGTATCATACTGTACACTGCTCTGCCTTGAATGCCGAGGAATTACGACGAGAAGGTGGCTTGGAAGTTTTGTTGGACGCTTACACGAGATGCGTATCAGTTTTGAATAAATCGAGCAAACCAAACGACGTAGCGGTACAAGTGTGTACACACATTACAAGGTGTTTCTCTGTTGCTGGTACATTCAGAGGCTGTAGGGATAAAATTACTGAATTACCGCAATTAGTAAGGGATCTATGTAGAATATTGCATTTCAAGGTGAGTCATTTACAATTGCCTTATTAAAATAGCTCTGTTCAGTGAAAACAGTGCTGATTATTCAATGTGATCTTGATTGTAGCATTTAACGAAATTATGTTCCGTCGCCACGGAATGTGTATCGTCCCTAGCAACGGACAGTGTATTACAAATGCAACTTCTTCAATCCGGTGCTTTATGGCATTTACTTCTCTTCATGTTCAATTACGATTACACTCTCGAAGAGGGCGGTGTTGAAAGGAATCAAGATGAAAATCGGCAAGAAATTGCAAATAATTTAGCCAAACTGGCGATCAAAGCATGTGCAAGATTGGGTGGTTATATGAGCGGTGAGGACGAAACTCCCGTAAACCCTGTGACAGTCGCAGCATTGGAAAGCCTTTTAACGCCTTATCTTGCAAGGCAGTTGTCTAAAAACAAACCGGGAGAAATATTGAAGATACTAAATTCGAACTGCTTGAACCCATATTTGATATGGGATAACGGAACTAGAGCAGAGTTAAACGAGTATCTTGAATCCAAACGGCAAGAGAAGTGGAACGGGAATGGAAACTTTGAGCCTGATTTTAGCAACTTTAAATATTCCGCCCATGCTGGAGAACTCATTATAGGAGAAATATTCGTTAAAATTTACAATGAACAGCCATCGTTCCCTATAGAGGTAATACCATTTACGCGTAAATGTGAAGCAAATTTTCCCGAAATACTGACTAACCCCCCTCGCTTTTCGTTCCTTCTTTTAGAATCCTAAAGGGTTTACTATAAACTTACTTGAATTTTTATCAAAATCTTCCGAGTACTTAACAAGTCTGTCTAATATTACATTGTCAAAGAAGAACCAAGAAAGAGTGGGATATATTATTATGTCCCTTGAGGCATTGAAAAATGTGATTAAAAACAATCCTGGAATAGAACTTCAATGTATCGGTAATTCCAAATTGTTATTCGGATTATTGAGTTGTCATAATTTTAAAATGGTCCAGAAATGCGCACTTGAAGTAATCAGCAACATTACTACAAATGAAGAATGCATCAACGATATTGCAGCAAATGATGTGATAGTACATATGTTGCTATGCCTGCACAATTTAACTGAATACCAACTTCTTGCATTGGAAACTTTGTATGCTCTGATGAGCACTACGAAAATTGTGAAAGAAGCACTGGCTAAAGGTAATAACACTCGTACAGTTTTTTTGACTCGTGGCCAGAAGTCAATAAATATTTTTGATATGTGCCTGTTACATTCCAGGGGCTGTTATATACATTTTGGACTTATTCTGTAATTCCAACAATACCCAGGTACGGGAGGCAGCAGCTGAGTTGCTTGCAAAAATGTCATCGGATAAATTAGCTGGGCCAAAGGTTAAATTAGATATATCTAAATTCTTACCTAGATTGTTTAGCGAAGCAATTCGCGATGCGCCCAAACAATGCGTCCATATGTTCGAAACGAAACACGAGAATCCAGAATTAATCTGGGATGATGATATTAAAAGCCGAGTTTCGAGAGTTGTCGGGGATTTAAAAGCCGAGTAAGATGAGTGATCATACAGTTATTTACATTTGTATGTCCATTTCCTTCTTTAGACACATATAATTATGTTTCAGGTATTACGCTCTTCAAAAGCACAATCCTAGTGCTGCGTTAAAATTGCCCGATATGCCAAACAATATTGAAATTGCCACAAACGAACCTGTCGTAGGAGGGGTATATCTTAGGTTATTCATAGCTAGTCCGGCATGGGCTCTTAGAAAACCTAAAGAATTCTTAAGCGAGCTTATGGATACGATTTTATCGTTAATGGCAAGAGAAAAACCCGATGTGCGTATTGCACAATATATGTAACTATATTCCACACTTTCGACACTTCGTAGAGAATATTTTGCTTTTTCAGTCGGATATGTTAGAACTCACGACACAAGCTTTAGTATGCTTACTACAAGCTCAACCGAGCTTAGCAGACACGGTACCCTCATTGGGCCATATTCCCAGACTTTGTCGTCAAATGGCGCTACAAAACAATCAACCATCTGTTTATAAGACGGCCATACAGATATTGCATCAGTTAGCTACTAGCGAGGTCAGTTATAACATATGCGTGTCATTCATGCGTAACTCGACTAATTTCTCTATTCACGTCAGGTTTGTGTATCATCAATATGCCAAACGGAATGTATTAGTCCCCTAAAACATGCGATGCAGTCGAGAAAGGATATGATAGCGATAGCGTGTGAAACATTGAACAGACTGTTTTCTACTAATGAAGACAAACTTATAAAACAAGTAGGTTGATTACGTGCGTCGCAGTCACATGTATATTTATAAAGCACATACAAATACTGCTGAATTTTCTAACTGTATGCAGGCATTGGAAGCAGACATGGTACCATATCTTCTGAATATACTAGAAGGACGGCTCGATATAGTCGAAAATCCCGCAATGGCGAAAGCCCAAATAGTAAAGGCATTAAAAGCCATGACAAGGAGTTTACTTCTGGGAGAGAAAGTCAATGCTATCCTTGAAAAGTCAAGTGTTTGGGCAGAATACAAGGATCAAAGACACGATCTGTTCATCTCTAATACCACAAACGCCGGTTATCTTACGGGTGAGAGAATTATCCTATTTTACTCATTTGTGAAAATCGCGAATTTATCATTATGTTATGTATGTTAAATCTAGCTGGAACTCCAGTGTCAGCTGGTTATTTAACGGCGGGGCCAAGCGCAAATATCACAACAGGTCCGCCACCGGTTGATAAGGAAGACAGTTTAATTAACAGAAACGACAGTATCTGATATAGGTAGCACCTCAAATTGTACAAAAGACAGTGAAAATATTAGTTGAGGGAGATGATACAGAGAGACTACGGCATCTGTGATTTTTGCTCTTTAAAACTGAAGAAATTCATCAATTGAATAAGGGGTTTGTTAGCTTTATATTGAGATTACTGTACAATACTTCTTTTTATTAATAATGTCAGTATGAACGGACGTTATAATTAAGAGAATATGAGAGAATAACGAGTAACATTGTATTAGTTATATAACATCAATCGTAAGTCTTTGCAAAGACACTGATGTACCTAAAAACAATTAAGCTGTTTTTTTGTCAAATTTTTTATTATCTCATTCATTAATACCATTACATTACAGTCAAGCTTCAATCGATGCAATAGATATCATTCTAATTTTACCGACAGACTGTTAACGCATAGTTAGCATAATTCCGATGTATGCCCTTCGCCCTTTTCGACAAATGCACCTTGGCCGTTCGTAATAAAAACGGAAAATTTCTTAGAGTAGTGCAACAAATTTCTCTGTGATAACAGACTGTGAGGAAAAACTTGTAATGGACAAAATAAGCCGTAATTTTAACTTCGTAGCTATTAACGGAAAAGAAGGATTAAGATAAACAGCCAGTCTTGTGTAAAAGAACACAGCATGCTTCTCCTACGTGATGCATTTGCAGTATATTACATCGGTAGCAGTAATATTAACAAAAGTATTAAATGATTGTTGCATGCGTGATACATTTCATATTAATTTTAATTTCGTCGACTAAACCCTTTAGAATCGCCACCACCGGTCCTACAAAATTGGATCTAACTTTGAATTTACAATTACCGTAGACATCATTAAATGGAAAATCTTCCTTAATACATGTTTATTTCAACTGTGAAACCGTAACATATTATACTTCATTTCTAAAGGATAAACGTATCATATTTCACATCATGTTATTCTTCACAACGCAATCTATTCATATCCTACTATCGTCGTATTGAAATCTAAATATCTTGATCACCCTTTGTTTCTTACAAAAGGCGACGGACGAAAGTAGTAATTACAATTTTATGGGTATTGTTCGACAAAATTTTTGTTATAAAGCCTAATCACCTGGGAAGCTGTAATCGAAATGTACATAGTTTTTTAGAGAACGTACTATCCCTTACTGCGAATATTCACGTATGTTTAATGCACTTTTTATAATCGCCCAAAAGACTAATTCGTACAAACAGGCGATACTGAGCATAGATCTAACAATCCGGATGAGTTCTCCATACATAAACGATAGCACGATTTCATATCAATTATTAGTGTTATAATAAAAAAATAAAACTATTTAGTACGTGTCGATATTCCGTAAATTGTGAATAACTTGCCATCCAAGAAGTTTTAATACGTCTTCACAACTTGGGTGATCGATGAGTCGGCTGGCGCAAACTTCAAATCATGAATAAGTGAAAAGTAAAGTTCCTCGTTATAGAGCCATACAGATATAATATATGTGCATTTAATTCCACGAATTATTGGAACAACGTACGAATCAACTCCTTGTAGATTTTATAGCCACGCTCGCCCACTGTACTGTGGTATGTATATCCGCAAACAGTGCGAAAGCTAAGCTCGTCGATGCCATTCTTCGAAATAAACGCCGGGAACTATCGCTAGAAAACAATTCCAGTAACAATTGAAATTGCTAGCATGTTACTGCGTGTTTACATCAACAAATTGTTACTGACATTTCGGTAATTTTAACAAAACGTCAAATGGTATAGTGGTACCTACATGCGTTTATATTTGACTTATTGATACTGAAATTGAAATATTGTATATACACTCATATGTATATGAAAGAAATTATATACCGCAGATTATTGAACGTATGAAAAAAAGAAATGAAATAAACGATTTTGCACATGAAGTATTATTTGAAAAGTCGTCGATATGTTTTCTTATCGCGACAACACACAATCTTCGTACATGTTTTCCACAAACAACTGCTCATAATCCCCGGAATCTTCCAAAGCACCCGTAAAGTCCGTGTACATATTCCCAAAGTAATCGCTTAAAAACTTGTCTAAGCTTTGTTTTAAGTCAGTGAAGGAAGGTCTACAGTGAGGTCTGACGTTCCAGCATGATAGCATCAAGTTGTATCTAAAAAAAGTGTCATGAAGGTTAAATATTCTATGATGTAGTAACATTGTGAATGTTACGCACAGCTTTATACTACAATTTGATGGTCTTTCCAGTCTATAACCAGATTTTAGAAGTTTCAACATTCCATTACTAGACTTTCCTGGATAAGGGGTGACGCCCAGTGTAATTATTTCCCAAAGCAAAATACCAAAGGACCATCTAGCAAGTGAGAAAGTACAAAAGTCAGTGTATACCCATTTTAATCGCGTATAAACGTAATTTCTAAATGTGTCTGTGGAAATTCAGAAAAGTCTTACACATCACTGTGAATTGTATACACTTGATGCGTCAGAGATTCAATAGCCATCCATTTTATGGGTAATTTATCGTTCCCTCGTTTTTTGTACACGTTTTCTTGATAAATATCCCGGCTCAAGCCAAAATCAGATATTTTCACCAATCTGCCGGCGCAGACTAAAACATTTCTTGCAGCTAAATCGCGATGTACTATACGATTGGACGATAGATAATCCTAGAAGAAATATATGGTGAATATATTGATTAGCATTCCACCTAACGATGTTTTCATCGCATGATTGTTGCAAATGCAATTGATTTACCATTCCGGCTGCAACTTGACGAGCAAAATTAAGTAAGTCAGCCGCAGTAATATTTTCTATCGAGTGCATGATATCTGTGGAAGTAGAAAGGCATTAAGACATACGATATTATGGATGATGCACACATATACTTCATAAGAGATCAGACACCTTCCTGGACATCATACAAACGGTTGATCATGATCCCCATCGTTTCGGCCCGTGCGTTGTTTATAACTACGTCATACAGAATATATGTGTAAGACTAAATAATGATTTACCGTCTTATAAATGTTCTATAAAAAAGGAGAAGCATTTCTCGCGGATAAGTACCGTTTAGATAATCGGAGGCCATGTCCGTCGATAAGTCCACACCAAATAAGAATTGATTTCGTTGATCATTAACGAGATTAATCGTACTGCCCCATATCTGTGAAGAGACCAGATTTAAATGTGTAAAAAAAGCAATTTCCCGAAAAACTCACTTTTCTCAGATATGACTGCAAGTCACCGTTGCAGCAGTATTCTACGACCAAGGCTGGCCCTTCTTGCAATGTGCAGTACCCAACTAGGGACACTATGTTGGGATGTCGGCCAGCGCATTTCATTATTCCAATTTCTCGGTGGAAATTCTTTATGTCTTCTACAGTCGAATCTTCTGCGAAACCATAGGACAATATTTAACTGCAAATTTTCTCCAACGAAGGTTCAGGGATTCGAAAATGTACAGACGTGGACAATTTTAAATGTTCAAACCCGTGTTCTACATTCGATTGTCAACAGACTGTCATACCGTATCTTTGTTTCACAACAATCTTGTGGGGCAACTGGACAATTAAATAATAAATTGATGGTCGTTGTTTACTACTAGTTGACAGAATTGTGCGTCAACATTACTCCGTTTCAACCTTGCAAAATAAAATCGCAACGATGCCGACATTTTATTGACCATGAATACATCAGGTTAATACATACTACAGGTTAATTGTTACTAAAATTTTTGACTATAAGTCGGACTCTTCTCTACATGATTATTCCAGTGTGCGCTTATGTACACATCTGCATGTGTGTGTGTGTGTGTGTGTCGTGTGCGTCGCGTGGCGTGTGCATGCATTCTCGCTGCTTCACCTTTTAAAGTTTTTACTGCAACGTCGACGAGCCTTCCATAATCGTCCCGCAACATTCCAAGTCTAACGATTCCGTAAGCACCGCTGCCGAGAACGTCTCTGATTATAAGCCGACTCGGAGACAACTGAAATTCGTCCTGTGGCCGGAAAATATTCTCGCTGATATTTCCACGACATTTATCGTCTTGTCCCTTTACCATTTCTATGAGAATATCCTTCTGGCTATATCTCTGTATGCAGTACATATGTTATTCTGAACATCTGAATTTCAAACGAGAATTTAATAGCAGACACAAGCACGGCAAAGTAGAATGTCTCATAATAATAGTTGAAAAGCAGTATTCGCTAAGTACGACAATGTGCGCAACAGCGGACGGTGTAACAGTATTAGGCAAAATTACACAGTTATTAATTAATAGGTCACTAATTACATTGACTTACTTCAAAATGCGTGTACTTTTTAGCAAAGTGTTTATTTTTTCCTTTACAGTAACATGCATATAATATTCCTATTAAAATTACGGCTGATATAAAGATCACCAATAAACTGATAAGTTTATCATATATCACATCGGTTTCTGTTGAATGACATGTGCATTAAATGGTTGAATTACTTAACTCAGTGATGTATTGCAAAGTAGCTACCTGCAATTTGATCATTTATGATTGAAGTTATCGGGCTAGTACCCCCAGGTGCTTCAGCAAAAATGCATACTTCGTAAGGCGCTCTTAACTCAATGTTCGTTAGAACGACTTTTGTTACATTCTGCAAAAGAATAATTCACATTACCCCAACCGTACATCTTGTCACGGTTAAATATTGCTCACCACTATCGAGTAATTAACAAGTATATAAATACGAATACTGATTGAAAACAACTAACACCCAGAACCGTGCCCTTGTATAGTAACATAATGTCGGGTATCGCATAATTACTGGATGATTCCTGTGGCTGATAAACCTTTATCGTGTAGTTCTCTGGTGCCAATTTAGGTTCCTTCCAGGTTATTATAAGATTGTATAATGGTCCGTGCGTATGCACTTCTCTAGCCTCTAACTGTTCAACTTTCAACGGTGCTAATGATGAAGAAGAAGAACAGGAAAAAAATGTTAATCATGTGCATATTAAAGTCAATAGATATTTATATCTGATTACAGCAAATGAAAAAGAAGATAATCCATCGAATTCAAGCTCATTATTAATATAATATAAGTAACAATATTTTTGGAGTACTTACCGCAAATATCTAAGTTATGATAAACCTGCAGGCAAGTGGGCGTAGAGAAGTTTAATACCGCTACGTCGCTCATTTCGTCTCCATTTTGCGCCGAAATACTTACGTCATATGTTTTATCATAATCCACATACGGAAAGAATCGGAAATTCACAATCTAGAGGCAAACAGAGGGAAATGACACTTTACCCCAGTCACCATGCAAGAAGAGTTATCAACAACGCATGCTATGTCGGAACACCATGTCCGTTTTTACTTACATTTTGCAAGGTGTAATGCCGTAAATCATGCTCGCCTCCCCACGTGCGAATATAATAATCGCAAGTGCGATCTAAAATACATAAAATTTACGTACATATATATATATTCTATGAAATCGCGAAAACGTGCCATGCTTGTGATTTCATACAACCTTCTGTCGGTTCAAAGTTGATTTCCGCTCGCAACTGATTATTATTACTTTCACTCGCCGTTATGTTATCCAACGATATATTTAAAATCGGATTAGGTTTGTAATCCTCTGTAAACATGTAAAATAAAGTATGTTTAAACTTTTATCAGCGTGATTAGAAGTCTGCGAAAAACACGTAATCGTTGTAGTGATCTATTGATTCTAATAATAATGGAGTGTTTGGCGTATGAGAGATAGTATGCGCCGGTTGGGCGAAGGGGAGGGTGCGGGACACTTGTTTGAGCCGATACACACCGGCAAACGTGAAGAATATCTCCGATATTTCTGGTTGTGAAATGCCATCAACAGTTAAACGGTAAATGCGATATTGATAAGGGGTGCCTGCCATCAAATTGTCAAAAATACAGAAGATTCCATTGCACTGCGAAAGAAATGTAATAAATAATATGTAAAAGAAATACATCTCTGTTTATTTCTGTTTATATTCTGTTTATTAACATAATTTGTAAGACAAGTAGTAACACTCGCACTCACTACTTTTGCTTTGTCCCATGTTTCTCCTGCTATACTTTGTTCGATAACATATGTCCCCGGATTGTATTTGATCTTAATGAGGTTTGCCCTCCGACAATGCAAGCTCACGTTCGCAGCTGCATCTTTATCGATATGCGGGACACTTCCTATGAAATATTAACACAACATTAATTCGAGTTTCATTGTTTCTTAAACATTAAGCTTAAAGTACAAGTAACTCACGATTGAGGGGACTTTCTGAATGATTGCAAGCATATCGGCAAACTTCCTGAAACACATTAAAATTACAATTATTGTTTTCCATCGCTAAGTGTGACTTCACTTCACCTCGCGGGCGTTTACACAGATGTGATACCGGGGGAGCGAGTGAATGATTTGGTAGCAAAATTTGCAGGAGGGCAGAATCCCTTGAAAATTCTCAATTACGTACAATTACTCTCATCACTGATAACCATGGCTTACGGTTTAACCGGTTCGATATTTCCGGGGTATCTTATATTCCGATGACAAAGAAGAATGCAAAATACGTGCTAGAAATAGACATGTGGTAGTAGGATGTATCCGTCAAAATATTATGGCCGACCGTATGTACAGAAATCTCACGCAACATATGACGAGATTACAGGATTTTGATAAATCCCCTCTCCGACACGATACCCTATCACCACTGCTAACGTGTGCCTCCACGATGTACAAGTTATTCTATAATAAGTTATCATCTGTACTGAATGTCCGCCAAGTCTGTATTGTAAACCACTGTCCCGTTCAAAGTTCCCTGATTAAATAAACAGCATATCGGTTGCAAATAACGAATTTTTCAAATAATCGCCTATTGCAAAATAAACTGGCTAATTTTACAGACGAATCTCTGACTTAAAGAGATACCCTTTTTCGACCCCCGTCGTAGCGTTAAAGTTAAGCAAATCATTCGCTCTGCGTCACACACGCCCTGCTTTCGCTTGAAAATCGCACCAAGATAGAACATCGAACATCTACATAAAGTTTAATAGTTATTTCATTTTACTGATACAATTTGAAAACGGAAATGCCACAGCAGCACAATGGGTAAAAAGACAATCCAAAAATGCACTAATGGGAGGAAAAAGTAAATCAGGATGTTTGCCTTGGAGGGGCAATTACAATTTCTTCTACTTACGACAATTTTATGCGGAGCATACGAAAATCTGTAGAAATGTCATTCCACGTGATGAAAGGATCCGCTGAGTGTGCAGAATATTCCAGGAATTGTCAAAAGAAATTTGCGGTGAACAAAATGATCTACTTAAGGAATAAATTTGAAGCGATCGACATGAACATTTGAAGTTGAAAAACGCAGCTTCTACGGCCATTGCCATTACTGTCATTATCAATGGCTTTCGCATAGTAGACACGCCTGATGTGCTCGGTGATTTGTCAGCGTTTCGCAAACGTTATGGTTCGCGTTATCAGGGAGTAGCGAGTCGAGTAATGGCGCACTATTCTCCGATAAACCTATAGATTTCACGCTCTATGATGTCTTAACAGACTTCAAGAGGGGAAAATAAGCAGAATGGAAAGCGCAAGGGCGAGAATTACGTAGTTTATTTAAACGAGTATTTTGAGAAGGGAAGTTACGGACAGTAAATTTCAGTGCACTGGTAGCATATTAGAAAATGAGATTTAATTACTAATGAAGTACGCTGCTCAAAGTGGCAGCCATTTGGCACGGCGAGTCCAGGATCGCAACGTTCTTGGCGACTAGGTGCATTAATCCACCCACCTTGTTAATTTTTCACATATTTTGCTAGCCACAACTTAGCCTACATACATTGGTTTCAATAAAAACCAGTAACTAGCCGACAAATATACATATGTAGATTGTATGAAGCGATATATATCCCTCCTAGGGGCAACGACGATACGTCCCTGACCGCTGACGCCGCGTTCTGAATGACTGCCCACTGTGCCTCTTAACTTCGGCTTCGTAACTTTTAATGAATCCACGAAATTAAGTCTCCCGACGCGCAATGGGATTTCTAAACAGATTAAAAAGTCTTTAACTCGAACGATGCTTTGCCCAAAATGAGTTTTACAATGCTGCTCAAGCCGTTCGAGGTGAGATCGACGATGATGTTGTAAATACATGTATACACTATATACGTGCAAGTATATCGCTTCTCTATGCTCTGCTCTTTTCGGCAATCTAAAAATCTTGCATCTTTAATCACAGAAAAGTTTATATGTTACAGTTTTAATTTCTCTTCAGCGATGTTTTCCGACTATTTTGCCCTAAATTATACAAAAGGCGTAAGAATGTTGACACAGGTGTCGCGAAACAATATTCAAAATAGATCGAGAATAGTAGGATCATTCTGATCTTTGTAAAACGATGAAGAAGTTGGTAATAACTATTCGGCGAATAAAGCAAATACCACAATATGAAGTACTTAAAATATTTACAATCTTTAAGTAATATTTTATTCTTCAGAAGATTTTGTGAAGAGGAAGAAAAATTGATACAGAGATATAAAATTTCACACGGATCTTCGCATTAAATATCGACGTAAATTACCATTAATTTTCTGTTGTACACCGTTTTATTTTGACGAATTTGCTAAACTTTAAACAAGAGGAAACCGACTAGACCGATGTGTCGACATATATATGTTTTAGCGGTGAGAGTGATGCGTAATATGGAATAAAACACGAATTATAAGAAATAAATGTAAAATCGATTATCGTAAATAGCCACAAACGAACTTGTAAGACTTACAAGCTAACCACTTACAATGTAAGTGGTTTAAATTATTCATATATATGTATTGAACATTATAATCCTAATGAGGTGCAGAAAGTGCGTTGGTAACATTCACTATAGAGGTGATAAAATTATTCGCACACCGACGGAAATGCGAATCGGCAGAAGCTGAGTTTCGTCGGGGTAAAAAATTAAAAAAGTTACACTTATAAAATGATTGAACTTGCTTTATAGATTAGATCAGAAAACACGACAAATGAATGAGTAAACCTAAATATATATTGCATCATCTGCATCGGGGAAACAAAAAAACTGGGGGAGCACGTCGCTGCCCTATACGCTTTTAATAACCCAACGCCACGTCGAACTTGAAACGTTATAGCAACGCATGCCGCACGTACTTAATTTCGAGGATTTATCAATATTTCTACCGATATGAATTTCCCATCAAGAAAATCACAGTAGGAAAGCTTAGCACAGGCCACGACGATGTCTGTAGTATCGGACCACGTAGAAATTGTGTAGAATGTAACTTACGCGCTCGTTGGACTCCTCAACGGTAATATATATTTGGTTAATTTTCTCAATTATTTATTTGACAATCGGCTAATTCGTTCACACAACTCTCTTGCACCGGTATAAAGGAAAAACTAATGTTAGCTATAACAAAACTAATCCACGGATGGAGCAAATAATGGAACAAATTCACACACGGGTCGCTCGGCTGACGGAAATCAAGTAACGCAGAATTCGAATGTAAAGACGTACCGCTGCATGAATATTTCTAGGCGGAATTCTCTTTTCCGCGATCACTATGATCTACACAATTCTCTATACCCTTAGAAAATTTTCACACCGTTCTTCCACCAATCCGACGAATTATCTTAAAAAGTCTTCGTATTCGTCGGCTACTTTCTACCCCAAAGTTTTAATATGTAGTATTAACAGTAGTAGCAGCAGTAGCAGTAACAATAGTAGTAGCATGGTTCATACGTTGTACTTACATTTTCGCAGGATTCAAGGCAGTGAGATATAGTTAGAGCGTCTTTCAGAGATATTCCATGAACCGATATTACACAAAAAAGCGAAAATTGAAATAGGACGTGCACCATTTCGGCGATATAGTGAGGGGACGCGATTAATTGATTTGTTCGATGTATCACTTGTTATGTTCACCCGTGTATATATACCATTTCACTCATCTCATTAGCCTTCTTATCACTTACTTTACCGGATTACCGCGTTTTGTATAAATGTTACAAAAAAAGGTATGTCAAATCTTCCGGGAACACGTTGCAATTACGGTACACAGGAAACAGCTCTTCGCGAGAAAACAAAGTAAACTTCTTTTACTACGCATGAAAATACTTGTAGCAGTAAGTTGTACAGGTAGGAGCTATAGACACTGCTTTGCTCCCTCCTTTTATATTTGTTTCGTCGTACTAGCGAATTGTGAACGTCGCGCATGGCATTGAATATTATCAGAAGCGCTACAGAAGCACATTGCCTGACGGATTTCAATAGTTCTACAAATTTTTCGTCTCGATATCCTCTAGATCTGGCCCGTAACTGATTCAGTCTATTTAATGGTTTATATTATTATTTCACCATTCGACTTTGCTCGATCTTCTAAGACTTCACCGAATATGTCATGATTTTGTAGAAAAGCGTGAATAGCAAACTGTCTGGAACATCATTCGCATAGGATTGACACGTCAATATCACCGAATCTATCCGCCGTTTTTCTCATTACCAGTGCATTTTAATTATCTTATACACAGTCTTCATTAAAGATAAATTATTTATGATTTATTAAACGTTGAATTTTCTTCTAAGAACGCATAAAGATCCGTAAAATGAGATGCTCCATCTTTCGTAAGATATTCTGGTAACTGTGGGTTATGAAAAGGCATCCACTTGTTATTCAAGGATCGTGAATTCGATTTTGCTGATCGTACATAACATACCGTTATATGAAGTTCAAGCAGACAGTATTATCCGTGTAGTAAAAACAACCATTCTCAACTGGCAAATTTCATTAAAACAATCGAATGTGTTTACGGCAGTAATGTTCTGGTTCTTCATGGTTCATTGATAATGATCGAGTAATATTTCAACAAGGTTAATCGCAATGAAGATCGAAATTCAAAAATTCTACACCGTTAAAAAAAAGTTCAGGTGTTATGCTGATAGAAATTGAATTGTATTTAAAAAGGACATGCTTTCTTCGGGCGTCAAATGTGTCATTAATAACACGCAGCGCACATAGTGGTAACAGTAGTAGCAGTAGTAGCAGTAGTAGCAGTAGTAGCAGTAGTAGCAGTAGTAGCAGTAGTAGCAGTAGTAGCAGTAGTAGCAGTAGTAGCAGTAGTAGCAGTAGTAGCAGTAGTAGCAGTAGTAGCAGTAGTAGCAGTAGTAGCAGTAGTAGCAGTAGTAGCAGTAGTAGCAGTAGTAGCAGTAGTAGCAGTAGTAGCAGTAGTAGCAGTAGTAGCAGTAGTAGCAGTAGTAGCAGTAGTAGCAGTAGTAGCAGTAGTAGCAGTAGTAGCAGTAGTAGCAGTAGTAGCAGTAGTAGCAGTAGTAGCAGTAGTAGCAGTAGTAGCAGTAGTAGCAGTAGTAGCAGTAGTAGCAGTAGTAGCAGTAGTAGCAGTAGTAGCAGTAGTAGCAGTAGTAGCAGTAGTAGCAGTAGTAGCAGTAGTAGCAGTAGTAGCAGTAGTAGCAGTAGTAGCAGTAGTAGCAGTAGTAGCAGTAGTAGCAGTAGTAGCAGTAGTAGCAGTAGTAGCAGTAGTAGCAGTAGTAGCAGTAGTAGCAGTAGTAGCAGTAGTAGCAGTAGTAGCAGTAGTAGCAGTAGTAGCAGTAGTAGCAGTAGTAGCAGTAGTAGCAGTAGTAGCAGTAGTAGCAGTAGTAGCAGTAGTAGCAGTAGTAGCAGTAGTAGCAGTAGTAGCAGTAGTAGCAGTAGTAGCAGTAGTAGCAGTAGTAGCAGTAGTAGCAGTAGTAGCAGTAGTAGCAGTAGTAGCAGTAGTAGCAGTAGTAGCAGTAGTAGCAGTAGTAGCAGTAGTAGCAGTAGTAGCAGTAGTAGCAGTAGTAGCAGTAGTAGCAGTAGTAGCAGTAGTAGCAGTAGTAGCAGTAGTAGCAGTAGTAGCAGTAGTAGCAGTAGTAGCAGTAGTAGCAGTAGTAGCAGTAGTAGCAGTAGTAGCAGTAGTAGCAGTAGTAGCAGTAGTAGCAGTAGTAGCAGTAGTAGCAGTAGTAGCAGTAGTAGCAGTAGTAGCAGTAGTAGCAGTAGTAGCAGTAGTAGCAGTAGTAGCAGTAGTAGCAGTAGTAGCAGTAGTAGCAGTAGTAGCAGTAGTAGCAGTAGTAGCAGTAGTAGCAGTAGTAGCAGTAGTAGCAGTAGTAGCAGTAGTAGCAGTAGTAGTGTAGTAATTGTCGTCGAGTAGTACGTGTTTTAGTAATTCTTTCCTAGTTGAAGTACACCGGACGCATAAGGCAAGAACTAGGAATAGACTATAGGGCAGACTTGCGCGAGGCAAATTGAACGGGATGTTGCAAGTTTTATAAAAAATTATATACCGTTTTGTTACAAAGTTTTTTGCATAGATCAGCAAACAGACGGAAGTATTTTGTAAGGTATCAAACCGTCGTACTAAAGACAAAAATGAGGTAAATAAGAGGGAAATATAATAAAATATATCGTATAATATGAAATAAAAGGATAATTGGTGTAAGTAAATGCATCACTTTTTTGGTACGGTATAGAATTTATTAATATAAAAATCAGGTTTTCAGCATGTCTTACAGAAGGGTCGTAGATTCATAGGAATTAAACTGATAAGGTTCTAGTGACATGAGACATGACATGACATGATTGAGGTTATATTTTATAATATCACAGTGCATTGTTTATTTCGAGTAGTTTGCGTTTATATAGTGGAATATAAAAACCAGGAAAAACAGCATAACTCCCAAGATGTTACAGAAAACAGCCAGCTGTACATCCGTGATCATCTGAAAACAACGAACTTTAGTTTACGGGCAATTTTTTATGTTGACACGTCACGAATCAAATCATCCAGCTTCGGAAATTCAACGTATTTAAGAACATATTATAGAGAATATATGCATACCTCAAAATTAAGTTGACTTCTGGACCCGATTAGATACTTTAATACAAAATATAAAGTAAACCTATGTTGACTGAAATTGTTACGGTTTTATTCAGTACAATGCATCAGACGGTACCTAGCAGATGAAGCGTCCACAATCTTTACAACCTACGACGATGGTGAGTTTAGAGTAAGTCATCATTGTGTTGGCCGGTAATTGATTGGTCAGTGCCGAGTGCACCAAGTTCTATGATCCGCGGGTATGCATGTGATGTTAAACATCGCGAAAGCGTACATAAAAACTGGACCAAAGTTATTCCTTCTGAAGTGCGTTCCAGAACGTTCGCCCTCTCACGGCAAACATACGCACTGCGGCACAATTTGAATGTGCAACGGATATTTTCTGTGGCTGTAGTACGCGAAAACCACTTGCACATAATTTTTGATATTGCGGTGTAGAGGACTAACGAAGTGAAGTACATGTTACTTTGATTTCAGTAACAAAGAATTATCAATCATGGATAAGATAAACGAAACTCGTAGAAAGGAGAAGAACCAACATATTCAGGTTTTCGTGCGCGTCAGGTACGATACAAAACACTGTTTCCCAGAGAGCGCGTTATAATACTCAATTATTGTTTCTCCCTGATATATGAGTTTGAACCCATTTTTACATTAAAAAGCTGAATATAATTACTGTACAAAGTGCATTCCATATTCCACGTACTAATCTTTTTAACCGTAACTTAATTGAATATGTGGTTCCTTTAACAAGGAGACGGTACAATAGTCGGGTCTACAAATTTCTAAACTAGTGGATACCAGACCAGCGCGCTGCCGAATGAGTTACGAACTCGCTTGGATCCTGGACAAAGTCTCTTGTACTTATCGCGCTTGAAATTAAAAAAAGTCCTTTTTCTCGAAAATGCCTGGCTATCTGGTCGAATGGCTTTACACGCTTAATGCTCTAGGGGTGGCCTACACCTCTGCCAAGTTTGACGAAATTCTGAGACCCGACCACCGTACCGCCTCCTTGTGAGCACATTTATTAATGTAATTTCCTTAGACGTTTAGTAACAATTAACACTTTTTTTGCATTTATCCCCTATTATGCTTCCATACAAATGGCCTTTTGCACAAAAAGTTTTTCAGGTTGAAATACATATATATATAAAAGTATATAAAAAAGGGAAATTTACCATAAGTGTTTATCCAATATAAGTAATTCTTTTTATTTTATTAGACCTATCAATAATGCTGAAAAGCTTGGAAAATCGTTAGTGGTAGTAGATGTACCATCAAATAAAGAGGTAATCATTCGTGAAAGACCCCAAGATAAACTTTCTAAGAAATTCACATTTGACAATGTATTTGGGCCTTCTTCTAAGCAGGTACATAAAACATGTGTGTCACGATGCTGGATTCAAAACATTTGTCAAGAATAATATAAAAATAATTTGTCTTATACAGGTTGATGTGTATAATGCAGTTGTTAGTCCTTTAGTAGAAGAAGTTTTAGCTGGATATAATTGCACAGTATTCGCTTATGGCCAAACTGGAACAGGAAAGACATTTACAATGGAAGGTCATAGTAATGATCCAACATTACATTGGCAAAGTGTAAGATGTATCATGTAGTATCAAGCATACCTTTGTTAAATGTATAAATGACATTAATAACGATGATTTATATCTATCAATATTCAGGACACTCCAGCTGGTATTATTCCACGATCTTTAAGTCATTTATTTGACGAGTTAAGGCTGCTAGAAGCTCAGGAGTATACAGTGAGAGTAAGCTTTTTAGAATTGTACAATGAAGAATTATTCGATTTGCTTTCTCCTACTGATGATGCATCAAAGATAAGGTAAGTGAAGATAATCATTTGTTTCCCACTATTGCGTATGGCGTATCAATAGAATATAGAAAGTTTACTTAAACATAATGGCTGCGGGTGGATGTGCACGTGTGTCCGTGTGATGCGTACATATATATACTTTCTGATTTGAAGATTATATGAAGATGCATCCAGAAAAGGTGCAGTCATAATTCATGGCTTAGAAGAAGTCACTGTGCACAACAAGAATGAAGTTTACAAAATTCTAGAGAAGGGATCTGAGAAACGACAAACAGCAGCAACCCTCATGAATGCGCAGTCAAGGTTACTATTCAATATGATACCTTATTACGTCGTAGAACATCGTGCATACCTATTATGAAAAAGACAAAATGAATCAGTCGTAGAATTGTGACATGTTCTTGCATTTGTTTCAGTCGGTCCCACACAGTTTTTTCTATCACTGTTCACATTAAGGAAAACACTATCGATGGGGAAGAACTGTTGAAAACTGGAAAATTGAATCTCGTCGATTTAGCTGGTAGTGAAAACGTTGGCAGATCAGGTGCAGTCGATCGCAGAGCAAGAGAAGCAGGAAACATTAACCAATCGTTATTGACATTGGGTCGAGTTATAACATCACTTGTAGAGAGAGCACCGCACATTCCCTATCGGTATATAAATATCAAAATAATAACAATTCATAATTATTTCATCTTTCCCGAAGTTGTTCATCTTTTGATAAATTTTAATCCTTTTAAAGGGAATCTAAGTTAACGAGGCTTCTTCAAGAATCGTTAGGGGGACGAACGAAAACCTCAATAATTGCAACGGTATCACCCGCGAGTGTGAATCTTGAAGAAACTCTATCCACGCTGGATTATGCTCATCGTGCCAAGAACATTACGAACAGACCAGAAATAAATAAAAAACTCTGTAAAAAAGCATTACTGAAAGAGTACACGGAAGAAATTGAGAGATTGAGGAGGGATTTGGTAGCAACACGTGAACGAAATGGTGTCTATTTAGAACATGAAAATTACAATGAAATGCAAGCAATGATACAGTGCCAAAGTAAAGAAATAGAAGAAAAAATAAATCACATTAAAACCTTAGAAGAAACTATGCACGCCAAAGAGGTATATCACATGACATGTTCAAGTTGCTGTTAACCCTTTCGTTACGGGTGCCGACTGTAGTCGGTGTCCGCACACTGCGCGGCGCGGTGCCCCGTTCAGTGGCGCTACTCCCGCGGAACGGATTCCCGTAACGAAAGGGTTAAATAATAATACTTACTCCGTATTACCGTTCTCTTCTGCGTTTATTACAGAAATTGTTTACCGACCTGCAATTGAAACACCACGAACGAACTAATGAACTTCACATAACAAAGAATATATTAGAATCTACACAACGTGCTTTAACGAAGACTGAAAATCATTTGAAGTTAACAGAACGTGATCGGGATGAACAAAAACATCTTGTGGAGAAGCATGTTTCTACTGAAAAGACATTATTGACTCAGGCAACATCCCTTTTAGATGTTGCTAATGTAGCAACTGTAGATACGCATAAACTTCATGATAAAATCGGTCGTAAGGTGTACGTTTCTTATGTTATGCAAAACTAAATGCCCCTAATCGGCAATGTTCATAACCGAAGTATTTATTTGTACAGCCGAGTCGAGCAAGAAAATGAAGAATTGGGCCAACAATTTCGACAGAACATTGCAAGACGATTTCAAAACATTGAAAATGACCTTTCGTTATATACTCAAGCATTAGTCCAATTTTGTTTGTCAATGAAGGACGAAATGGGTAAATAGAGTATACATCTTACGGCATAGACCTGTAGGGACATTGATGACGTACATCTTGTGCGATAATTATTTACATATGTTTGGCGTTTGCAGATACGCAAGCGATAACGTGTAGCAACAGCATTGATACAACAATTCATCATATATCTAAAGACCTTTTAAACCAGGAAATAACGGCTACGAAGAAGTTAGCGACCAATATCGAAGATTCAGTGAGTTTATTTGCACAACAGTTACGTACGAAAGAACAACATATAATACGTTTTACTAAGTGAAACCTGTATTCTCCTTAGTATACTGCCTATCGGGAATGGTTACAAAATGAATTTCAATGTGCATCGGATATGGCTGAAGAGGAATGTACTGTATTAAAAAATATTTCGACAAAGTTAGCACCAAGAATACATCAGCTAGTGCAGAATGAGATCGCTGGAAACCTAAAGTTACTGAATGACGATGTATCAAGGAAATTGGAACATCTGGTGGCTCACGCGAAGGAATCTATAAATTTGATGTGTACTTATAGACTTCAGGATCGTGATCATCTGTCTAATAGTATGGCAGAACTTAAAGAGAGCATCGAAGTTGCTCTTTGTAAACAAAATAAGATATTAAAAAGTCGTGAAAATTATTTAAAGGTAAAATAACTTATTTTTAACGTATTCATCTAGTATACGATGAACACATAACGCTTAGTTTTACCCTACTTGTACTGTTAATAGATGTTTGAAAACTTGAGGCATCAGTTCGAAAGTGAAACTGAAGACTGTTCCGTCGTTGCCACAAAGCTAAATGAGGCCGTCAGGATGTGTGGCAATATCAATAATCACGTCTCTGATAATTGTGATTTGAGGGTGGACAATCAAAAAATTATACAAGAGAAAATGGAAACCGATATTGACACAATTAAGAATAATATTGCAAGCGGCTTGAGGAAAGTATGTTATGCATCGCCGTTCTTTGTCGATTGTCTACTATCCATGAGTAATTACCTTCTTGCATTTTTCTTAAAGAATTGGACCGTAGCAGAGAAAGCATCAGAGGAAGGCGATGCTTTAGTGAGCGAATTACAAGCAGAGTTAAACGCTGGCCGTGATATAATGACGAAATATAAGACTGTACTTGATAATGATATCCAAGAGATGCGAAAGAAATGTGAGACCGATAAAACGGTAGTATTTGACTCGATCCGGGTAAGTGTTGGTGCAAATGAATGTTATTAGTAAACTAATTATAACGGAGAAGATTAATGAGTCGTAAACACGAAATGATGACCTTCTACAATAGGCCGTTGACAAAATAGTTTCGGATGCATGTGTGAATCACGTAGAATTCATGGAAACACAAAGAAATGAAACTACGACCGCCTCTGTTGAAAATGGAAATAAATTAGGAAATCAGAGCGTCGAGTGTACCGATTGGTATAATAGAATTACTTCGCAATTACGAACGACGCACCATCAAGTAGATAAATTCCTGATCGAAGACTTACGCCATGACATTCCAACGGGATCGACACCGGTTAGACGAGAATATCAATATCCGCGTCACCTTGCTCAGACGACCCCTCATGAACGAATTATTCAGAGGTTCCGTGCAACGAGAAAATACGTCGAGGCTTCGGACGACGATGTAAGTTTTTCAACATAGTACATTTTGACGACAGCAAAGATATTCTTAACACTGAGTTAACTTAACAAAATTATACCATAGGATGAAACACTTCACAATTCAGCGGTCATAACATTCCAGAATGACGTATCACCGGAAGGAACACGTAAAAAACAAATGCTGCTGCCAGATACATCCCCGGTTCTCGACCCTATAATATGCGTTACGTCAACCCCACACGTGGACGCAAGCACAAAAGTTCATAACTTTAGTTCTTTAAACAATATTACGAAATGCACTTCAACTCCTGATATTTCAATAACTTCAAGACCGTCCCTAGATGCTAGTGTTCGTTCTGATACGGATGTTTATAGAAAAGTGAGTTTCCATCACAATCATCTGATTTTCCTCCCTTACAATGCATGTACGGCATTGCTAACTAAACCCGATCCTCTTCCAGAATGGAAATAAGGAGAATGACGATGATGAGTTCATACGACCAGAGAAAACAGGAATTAAACGATTGTCGAAATTAAAGAATCCAAATCGCAGAGTACTTGGACCGTACAACTGATGTAGCTGTCAGCATCGCATAGGTTGGTTTCATGCGTACTCAAGGTATACTGTTTTACGTGTCTGACATTAGCTAAATACAAGTATTTTTAACTTTTTTGTGTATACACGTACTAATAGAATAAGCAAAGCCTTATTTCTGTAGCATAAGATTTTTTTATTTAAGAATGACGTTTTATTCACTGTAACGAATTGTTTTAAAAGCATTTCGTATTATAAAATATATACAGATAGTAAGTATATGTTATCAACTATCTTTCATAATATGCGTTCCTCGCATCCAAACGTAACAAAGGTATTTCCAAGTGTGGATTGGTTAATTTGTTAGTTAATCAATTTTTTCATACACAGACATATATTTGTCACAGATTTGGCAATAAATTTAATACTGTATGAAACTTTGCACATGTGAATTATACTGAATTCTCCTGTAATGGTAAACGTTTGTACGCATCAAGTAAATGCAGCATTAGCTACAGTGGTTAGGCTTAGGTCCATGAATGTTGAATATAACTTTACACGCTAAACGGAGATTATGAAACTTCGAAAAATGAATAAATTCAATTAAAAAAGAACAATAAACATTTCAATGATGTTTATTTCTGTCATTTGCGTTATAGCCTTCTTATTGATTCCTTTAAATATTTATGATATTATTCTATTAACACTATGCAAATATTGCGTATTAATAATTATTTTTTTTGTCAATTTGCTCTTTCGTTTGCCCACTCTCGCTTTCACACTCGCGCACTCACTCTCACTCCTCCTCTGGTTATATTTTATAATCAGAAGTATCGTAGTTACGCATGCTGATATGCGATTATTAAAGACTAACTTTGATATATAAATATACAGAAACTAAAAAAGTGAAGTCGTCCGTAGACCCTTACAATCGTAATAGGTAAAATATGAATGTTACGCAGTAATGTACAAAGCTAATGTTATTGTACTTGCTTCTCACGTACTTTTAACAAAGTACGATTCAAAAACGGCATACAAATTACGGAAGAGCAAATTTCATGAGTATTTTTTACTATTTCGAAAATTCGATTACCATACACACAAATTGGTATGTTTGTAAGTTAAAAGTTTTCATGAAATCGGCTCTCGTTAATAGTATAGGCCCGAAGACATGCGTCTCGCTAATGGATACTGAGAAAATTTGTTATAATTATTTTTCGAAGACCTATAGAGTACCTATACATATACCTATAGAGTTTAAA
This sequence comes from Hedychridium roseum, assembly GCA_963989215.1. Lineage (NCBI taxonomy): Eukaryota > Metazoa > Arthropoda > Insecta > Hymenoptera > Chrysididae > Hedychridium > Hedychridium roseum. Next base: position 11,489,970 of record OZ022304.1, on the reverse strand, counting down.
GATAGTTATACCTTGACAGAGTTTTTTCCGACTTCTCGCGATATTAAACCCTCAAGGATACCATAGACTCAATATCATTCAAATGACATTACGTTAGCCGATGCTTGTGAAAACTTTTTATTACATGACGAATCTTTTTACACGGAAAATTAACGATATTCGATCCCACAACCACCCTACACCATTACTCCCCGTCGATAACAACCAATAACAATTTAACACTGAATTTTCGCAGACCATAATGGATTTGATATTAATTTATTTTCATCGCCTACATAATGCAAAATGCGAAATTCCAATGTTAATTGTGCGGAAAAATCGTGCGCACAATCATGTACCCAACAATTTTCTCATAGTCAATGACGATTAGTTATGAAGAATACTATTCATCTCCTTCCATGCACATCGGAGATTTGGTAAAAATATGTCAAGGTATAAAAGCACTGAAGAATAAATAGGTGGATTGATTGTTGATGAAATAGTGCTACAGATTATTTACGGATATGATTTGATTGATCCAACCGATAAAAGCTGATACTTTAACATAAACACCAGGAACGTCTAATCTTCCGCAACCGAAGCCCCATGAAACTAAACCAGCCAGTTCGTAAAATCCATCGTCCTGACAAACTAGGGGCCCACCGCCGTCCCCCTGTAAATAAACGAGAAATAGTAACATTAATGAATTTTTCGCGATCATTTGTGTTTCAAAAAAGTGTTTTCTTTCAAAAATCCAATTCACTAACCTGACACGCATCGTTGCCCTGTTCTCCGCCCGCACAGAAACTACTAGCAGGGAGAATAAAAATCTTTTCAGTCACGGCATTTACTTTTCTAATACACTCCGTATCACTGACGATTGGTATCTCGGCTTCCCTCACTCTCAGGGGGATCGGCCCAGCTGTAATGAGGCATTATTATGGTCCGTAATTTAATAAAGAAAAGTCATTAAACCCATAAGGGTATTGCACTTTACCTTCACCCATATACCCATATCCGGTGACGGTACATCTTTTGCCGGCTGTATGACTTACTCCACGAGCAGGTAAACAAACTAAACATACGCCATCCTTCAGCTCTGCTTGGCCGTAAAGTTTGAGCAAGGCAATGTCGTTGTCAAGTGTTTGACTGTTGTGGTTATGATGAATGTACGTTGTAGCTACACGTAAAGTTTGAGCACCAGGACTGCCGTACTTCCGAGTTAAATCATGATCGCCCACTCTAACGTAAATGGCATCACCCGATCGCACAATGCTGCAACCAATAAAACACAGTAATCGATGCTCCGGCAAATAATGTGATCATAAATGCGATAATAAATCTGGCTGACCATTTCGAACTATCATCGATAGACAACTTACTTCGTAACGCAGTGGGCTGCTGTTAAGACCCATTGTGTGCCAATCAGAGCACCTCCGCATAGATATTGGTTCAAGGAATTGATCAATGCCACTTGCCAGCACCATTCGTTGGCATCTGCATCTTCGCCGCCAACGACTCGAGCATTTCTCTCAAGGCTACGAGCTTGAATAGGGCCTCTAGAAGTTCCTTTAACGCCGCATACGTATTTACTGTACACAGGGTTCCTAGCTGTCGTCGAAGTTATGACCGTCGTCGATGTCGTTGTTTCGTCTAAAAAAAATTGTGTATAATCGATAATAATATCTCCAGGCAAAATAAAGGAATATTAAATGTGACTTTAATGATTTGGCGACTTACAAAATACTGATGAGAGCGGTGTCATGTAAGGTCCAGGTGTATGCTGTAACGTGTCATTCCTGTTGGTCAAAATCGGTTCACTCGAGTTCTCTCCGTGATATTCCCTAATTAATGACTTCGGAGAGCAACACTGATATCCCTGCTTCTTGCATTTGAAAAGAGTTGTCAGTTCGGCGTTTCCTGCGAAGCGGAGGGATGTGTTGGATGTAGAACCAGTTAAAGATATTGCAGAATAAAATTTTGTATACTCACTGAAACATGTGAAGGATAAATATGACACGATACACGAGCCCGGACACTCGGGTCGAGAATCAGGGGGCAGGGATACCGTAGTAGTCGGTGGTCTGCGCGTTGGTTTTGGTCTGGGTCTTGGAGTCTGAAAAAGAAAAGGACAAGTTATCTTGATCACTTACAGGTAAAATGACGTTGTTTATTAAAGCGACTCTCTTAACCAGATTGCCAAGTGTAAAAAATATAGTATCACCTGTGGTGAACTTGCCGTATTATCGCAGCATATAGACCCTGATGAACAAGTCGTTGTTTTTGGAATAATGATATTTGGCCGTTCACAAAATGCTGCCATGATCGTGAGCAAACAGAAACCGGGGCAAGGCGATAATTTAGCCACGAGTGGTTTAGTATTCGGACGAATAGTTGCGGTTACTTCCTAAAAATGACGAAAATAATTCATCCCAGTATTCGCGTGAGGGATAATCATAGTTTCACACCATTTCCCAAAAATTCACGATATTTAAGACTTCATGGTTACTTAAGATCCTTTAGATGACGTTCGTCAATTACCGTTTTGGGTGGTGGATCATTGACGCAACAAGATTCATCATTAGGACAGTAAGCTGTGCTATCTATTTTGTCACAGAAAAGTGCAAATAGGCCATTAATGCAATTCCCTTTACATTCCTTGCGCAATGCTGGTTTTGCTTGTGTGGTCGTCATCGTCGGTTTTTTCGTCGTGATAGTCATAGGCGTCGCGGAAACTGTCAATCCGACGGTGCTGGATCCAGTGGTCGTCGAATCCGATGGTACTTTGATAGAAGGAACACTTGACGGTTTTTCCTCGGGCTTCGTTGAATTCGTTCCCACGATAACTTGCAACTCCGGTGGTGGAGAATCGCCGAATGCGTCCCTTGTCACGCAACACTTGTACCCCGAATTACAAAGCCCGTTAACGACTAGCACAGCTTCGCAGTAATTCGTCACCCTCTCGGCGATACAGACTCCCGGACAAGGCTTCACTGCAGTGACAGACATTCAATTGTGAAAGAGATTAACAATTAAACAATTAATCGGCTAATTGATATGAGCTTTTGATAATGCTACCTGTTACTTTCTCGCTACTTCCCGTCTGGTTGACCACACCATTTGCGGTGAAAGTTTGCAGGGTGGTAGTCGATATCGTCGTCGCAGGTGTCGTCAACATTGTCGTCGTCGTCATCGTGGTAGTCGTCGTGGTTAACGGCGAAATTGGTTTCCCAGAAGTACTAGAATTGACGACGGAAGTGGAGGTCACCTCATCATGCGAGGCGTTCTCGGCTTGGGAGGAATCAGTCTCGTTTCCGGGCGCCTCCAAACAGCAACGCATGTTAGTGCCAGGACATTGCACGTCCTCGAGAACTTCATAGCACATAAACGTCGTCAAAGCATGGACGCAAACCCCTGGACAATTCTCCGTACTCACGGTATTCGTTATAGTTTCTAGCAAGCCTGTAAACAATGCATAAAACAAAATTATCCCATTGCATCCAATCTTACTGTCAGTCGTGTGGGGCATCTTGGAAATTCGTGACATTGACAGCTTACCACGATTATCATCAAATTAATTTTTAGTCCCGTCTCTGTTTGCTGTTCCAACGACTAAACGGCAGACGATATGGCATGTAAAGTAAACGTCTTAAACATATTACGCACCGTAAAAGATTCCGTAGAATCGTTAGACGGATCGAATCGTAGATAAACCGCTTCGTCGTAAGTCCAACGTTACCATAACTGTATATTGGGTGCAGGTACGTGGGATACACCGACAGGAGGAATTCCTGCATACGTAATCCCACGCTCGGCTTACGAGATGGTCAAGGATGACTGAACTTGATCTTGACAGTCGGTATCGTAGCAGGAGCAATGACCTGTCTTATATGAAATGAATTTCTTGTTCTCCGACGGCCTGGCGTAATCACGTATGATCAAACGATATACACGGATTTACCCTCATCTACCCTTACGGGAAGTATTGACCCTGACCAACACTAAGGATACTATTACCGAACAGCGGCGTATTTGCTCTAAACTTTCGATTGAATTTCAAACGTCATACATTCATAACGAGGATCATTAGCGAAGAGTAAGTCTATTATTCAACGACAATCTTAAGGGACATTGTTTCATTCTCACTCTAAGATCACCGCTGCATGGTGGGCATGGAACCTTCCTGTTACGCGACTGTCGCATCCACTGTGGCAAATGAAGATTCATAAAATCTTCGGCTACATGAGATTCCGAGATAGCGAAGAGTTTCAACAAAGCGGTAAAAGACAGTTGAATGACGAACGGAAAAACTGAGAATTCCATGAAAAACTTGAAATATCCAGCCATTTCGACGGATTTACCTGCTTCTCGTAGCTTTCGACAATAGTCATGTCGAATTGTGATATTTTTTATGCGAATAAAAGAGATTGAAATACAAGTATGTATACTTGTAATTAGATGGCAATGAAGGATGCATAACGGGTCCGATGTAGCAGCGACATCGTAGGAAATTGCTTATAACATGCTATTTAAGAAAATGATGTCGTTTCACGGTCATAATTGTTATGTAAACCAGGCTGACATTTATCGCTCATCGTGAGTCGTTACGTTCGACGTGAATCACCTGAGAATTTAGGCCATACGTGAGCCCCTTCGTCAAATGGTGCTGAAGAGGTGCCGGTAATATAATTATGGAAGACCAATCGACGCGTTTGGAGCTAAAACCCAACGTGTCAGAAATTTACGTTGTGAACGAGAAAAAACGATGCTGCACGATACAAGAAGATAGCAGCGAGTTGGTCATACGTGAAATGTCATCGTCATAAAGAATTCACACGGGGCGCATAAACTCCAGTTCAGGTTCACTTTGACAAGTATAACGGCCCAAACAAACATAACGGTAGTTAATAGCCGACTCGAGCCGCCGCGTAGCCATTTCAATATTACACGTGCCTAGTCTAACTTAATCGTTCGAGGGGATGACGTCTGGGAATATCTTTGCGGCGTGCGAAGATACTTGGGGAAGTTAGTAAGCGTGCCGATTGCTTCTATGAGGTCAAGTGACAAGGAGAGTCCCAAGAAGGATTTCGAACGGCTGTACATCGGGCCAAAATTACCTGAAATGTATTTTTCGTGGTACCTTGTCGTTTTCTTCCTCGCTTGAAAAACGGTTCATTCCTTTATAAAAATCAATCTACCGGCTTTGTTGCCTCGGCAGGAGATTTTATATTTTCCTATTAGTCGGATCTTATGTATACCGTAGCGTAGTTTTGAACCTGGCCAGCGGCCTTCTTACGGAACTACCGTCATCCGCCTAGCGCTATGGCTTCTAAGTGGGACAATCGCATCCTCCCAGATTCTACCTATAAAAGCGTGCGCCGCATACGCTGTGTACGCACGTCAATTTCTATTTCTCCAAGTCTCCACTATCTCCTTTAGCAACAAGAAGATACTTTGCACGCCGTTTATCGTAAACGAAAATCAGTCGATACGTACCACACTTGTTGCATTTATAGTAAAAACTAACCGCCATTCCGTGCTGTTCCTTACGTTGTTTTTAAAATAACTTACAGTGTGGGTTAGAGTGAGTTAGAGTGGATGAATGGTTATAAAAAAAATCAGATTAAAATGCAACGATTGTTGACGAAGAGGGGCGTGATAAGGAATTGTAAAGTTAGTTGCCGATAATGACAGTTTAGTTGTCATCACTTTCAGAACAAGTCCCCTAATTATCATGCTTTACAATTTTTGTTATTTTGTTATCATGCTTTACTTATTGTTATTTAGCCGACATCGAATAGTAAAATTTTCGTGAACTTCCAAACACTTGATAAGAGCTTCTCTTTTAACACAGATTATATTTCGGATCGACATTCAGATACAGTTTTCTTCGATTCAGAGAAACTTTTAATAAATAGTCGATGGAACGGACTGCTTGAGCCCCCGAATATAGCTTCTTCGTTAAGCAACCAGTATAGATATTACCTGAGAGTAAGCTGCCCGCGAAGGACGAGTCATCGTCATCCTGGGCACCAATGGATCTTGTCAATACTAGGAGAAGAAGGAGGACGTCAATGACCCTGGATAGCATTCTCAGTATCATCTTCTCGCTTTCCTGTGTCACCGCGAAAAAGCACCCAAGTAAAACAGCTGACCCGCAAATCACTGTAAGTCTCCCTTTCTCTCTGTCTGTCTACCTGGCTGTTTGACAGCCCGGGAAGTACAAGTATGTATGTCAACGAAGATTGAATCACATGCGTGTCAACTCGTTTTACCGCGACTTCGGCAACCTCAATCCATGCGAACCCTCATCACTTGTACCTAACTGACTGACTGACTGACTGACTGACTGACTGACTCGAGACCGAGCCCCAACAGGCCTCACCGGGACTCGTCGAGCCCACTTGTGGGTCAGGGTGCGGAGTAATGCTGAGAATCCCCTCTTCCGGCCTATCAGAAAAAGAAGAGAAAAGGACAAGCTCGACAAAAGAGAAAGAGACACGAGCGACGGCAGATTCGACGGGAGAAGGGTTACTGTCAGGAATGTCCCACGATCCTTTTTGTCCTACACGAATACAGTTTATGCAGCTTTGCAGCCTTACAGCTATGCAGTTTATCAAATTTTGGATTGTCAATTAAGAAATTCATAGTTCATGCATAGTAGATTGCTGCTCACAGGCTTGTTGAAAGTTAAAGACAAGTTCATCCCTGATACAGGTCCGTTTATTTCATTACAATTACTTGTTGTTATAGCTCTCTTCCTTCTTCTTATACCTCATTTGTTCCATCCGTGTTCTTTCGTGATTCCTTTTTTTATATCATGCGCTCTTGTGACCTCTCCTTTTTCTGGCTTCGGTATTCACAGTCTCCTTCCTTTTCCTTTCTCCCTTGTCCCCCGCAACCATGTCTCTACCCAAGAAACCTTTCTGCCGCTTATTTCTCCCTTCTTGCTCGCACGACCCACGTGTACCTATATACATGCCGTATGCCCGTGTTCGACTTAGCGGTACTTTATCCGTAAATGTACGCAATACCGTACGATATTTCCCTTCGGAATTTATCATTCTTTACGCAACGAAATATCATTCGTATTTACTGGTGCGCCTTTTCCTAAGGCAAATTTATCAATGTTAAGAATAAATAATAATAATAATAATAATAATAATAATAATAATATTAATGATAATAATAATAATAATAATAATAATAATTATAATAGAACTTTATTGCAAGCAAAGGGCGAAGTTCAGCGTAACGCTGCATTTCAACCTAACCGGCAATCATGTTAAGTTATTTGATATCACACGCCGTGCCGCCCAATGTAAATGGTTCTAATCAAGACGGGCATAAATTAAGAGTAGACGAATAATGGAAGTCATTTTGTTGTAGGGTTAAGGTGTAAATATAAGTTTAGAAAGTTGGTTGATCCCTTATGTACAGATTGTTGATTTATTTGAATAAAAAATGAAACGAAAATATTAAATTGTTCGAGAAAATTCACAATGCCATTTCGTGTTTAATAAGAAGAAATATAAACCATATTGCAATTCATACTACTCCCAAAAAACTGGGATCTATTAGCGCAAATCTTTCTATGCACTCCATCAGCCAAACAAGTGGAAGAGTCTTGATGTGAGGCATATTATATTTAACACGAGGCTCATCCTTATGTGGTACGTAAAGAATATAATGGGTACATCTATGAAGAGGATGGATTGGTTTGTCCGCGACGTGAAATGGAATGATGCGACCCATATCCTTTAGGTCTTCCGGATTCGGCTCTCGTGTAAGAACTTGTCCATCACCTTCCGTGACCAAAGTTGCCAAACTTTCCTTAGTAAACTTTATGTCGCCGACGTGATAAATGGCGTTGGATTGCAGTGCAAAATAAAAAAAACAGTTGTTGAACAACCGCGGATTCTACAAGAACCACGCTATTAATAAACTGTTGCGAAAACGATTCTATACGCATTTATGAAATATGCTGTAACTATACCAGTTTTTCTGCATTTCTTCTGGCACGTTGCGGAGTACAACTGTCTCGCGCGAACGTAACTTCGAATAATTCTAAATCCATATCTGGCAGATCTTCCAGGTCCAAACATGCGGATATCCCTATGATGGCATTAAAACTTGAATGGGAATGTTTACGGAATCCAATATGCTTATGTATCGTGGATAATACTTACACTGTGGATTGAGAACCCATTTTCCATTTAGAATTGCAAGCATCACGTCATAAGAAAGTTTTACGACATTTCGATCATTTACTTCTACGATAACATGAGTCACGGATGGCCTGTAATTTACAAAAATTTCAACCTATTCTAGTAACGTTATCGCATGTTCGTTCCACAATATTCGAAATAATTGTGTACCTGAAATTTTTTACAATTTTTATCCTATGCTTTGAGGATACCTTTCTCAAAACTTTAAGCCACTCAGAATCCAAATTTAAAGGAAATATGACACACTGAGAATTTATTACTGTAATCGACTGATTCAATGTTAAATCCATATCAGATCTATTAAGAATCTTGTCTTCTGTATAATCTGCTTGTAAAATCCTCGACATTGTCACTGTAGAACAATAGTCCCTGTACAATGGAACATCTATATTTTAAATATTCAGCCGAATAGTCCAGTTTGTAATTAGGTAATACAGCCTATACTAACATTGGCTTCTTGCCATACACATCAAACACATTTTTATTAGCTTGGTATTGTAACAATAACATAGCTTCTTCAAGTCTATTTTCCTTAGCAGCTTCATGTAATGCTGTTTTATTTTCATATCCAGGTGTATCAGGTGATGCACCAAATTCCAAGAGCATTTTAGAAATATTATAGTACCCTAAGCTAACTACTTCTTGCTGCAAATAAAATTATATAAAAGAATCTTTTAGATAGAATACAATGTTCAAATCCATCCTACAAATGGTATTTACCAACGGAGTCCATTGAATATTGTCTTTTGTATTTGGGTTGGCACCATTATTCAACAAATACTTTACATGTTCCTCTTCTCCCTGAAATGTATTATCCAAATCATTTCATAATAATACAGGCAGTAAAAGCATTACATTATGAAACTACCGAACCTTAACACAAGCCATGTGTAAAAGTGTTTCTCCTTTCTTGTTCTTTTTATTAACATTTTTTGTTGCATATTTGCTTGGAATAAGATTATTTTTAGGACTTTTCCTTGGAGTAAGTGGACCTTTATATTGCAATAGTACAGGTGTGTTCAGATTGGTATTATTGGTGTTTCTATGTAAACCAAAAAGACATTTCATAAATCATGTTCTTTTTTGGACATTGACAGAAGTTTATGTGAGAAAATCTTATTTTTTTATGAAATTAAGCTAAAAGTGGAGTCCCAGTATCAAGCCTTATCAAAAAATTGGCTATTGCTGATCTTGTCAACTTTATTAGGATATGTATGTATTATGTCAGAATATCTGAAACATCCATACTTGTCGTCAATTATTTCTTCAAACATATTACAATATTGAATGAGGCTCTCCAGAGTACCATCATACTGTTTTTCATTGGGCTGCACTGACATTCCACATGTGCTACACTTGGAGTCAGCACTAGAGCAAACTTTGCAGAATAAGTGGCCACAAATGGTATACCTCATTGGAATGGCAGCCACACAACAGCTGTGATGGAAATATGAAAGCAAAGCGGACACAAATGAACAATAAGTCAAGAAGTATATATAAATGTTAGAACGTTCGTATCTATAGAAAAAGCGCGACTCTGACAGAATAATCTTTTTGATATGCTTAGATAACATTCGTACTGCTTTAAGTGAAATATACAATTACCATTTTCCGCAACACAGTATATCCTTGAAACTTTTTAAAGCTTGCCTCGTGGTTATCCAAGACACGTCCATTTTTCGATGGTTTCTTTGGTGGTTCTAAACCACAGACTTCTGAAGTCTGTGGATTTGCCGTAATCGTAAATAGCTTCTTTAGTAAGTTGCCATGGAAATGCGCGCCAAAAATGTTGTGGCAGCGCCCCGTAGGTTGTCGGGTTGGAACTATATACGTGGCGACGGCAGCTACGTTAGGAGGGTTAGGAGCTTGGCCCAGCTTGGCCCCCCTGACTGCCCCTGACTGCCCCTGACTGGTTCCACGTAGTGACAGAATTCGACGTAACCTCTATTGTGCCTATTTTCTTTTTAGCAGTCGCAAGTGCGGTCATACACTTTTACCGTGGAACACGTTGGAGGTGCCGTTCATCGAACGAATTAATCAGAAATTATGGTTTCTGTATTAAATACCGTGGATACTGCTCATGAGGACATGATTCATGATGCGGAAATGGATTATTATGGATTGAGATTAGCGACCTGTTCTAGCGATAATTCAGTGAAAATCTTTGACTTGAAAAACGGCTCTCAGAGTCTCGTAGCTGACTTGAAAGGTCATATCGGACCTGTGTGGCAAGTCGCCTGGGCTCATCCTAAATTCGGTAATCTTTTAGCGTCCTGTAGTTACGATCGGTAAGGGGAGTTTGTCTATTTTACATCATTACGAACATAAAAGATTTGAATTAAATTTAAAATCGATGTATTACATATTTTTTCTAATACCAATCTACATTTTTCCTTCGTTCTTCTATAAATTGAATAGAAAAGTAATAATCTGGAAGGAACTTGGAGAATGGACAAAGATTTATGAACACACGTGTCACGATTCTTCTGTGAACTCAGTGGCATGGGCCCCTCATGAGTTTGGTCTAATGTTGGCTTGTGGAAGCTCAGATGGTTCTATTTCAATACTCATCAACACCCATGGTGATAATACATGGGAGACACAAAAAATCACTAATGCTCATACAATTGGGTGCAACGCCGTCAGTTGGTGTCCCGCAATTGAACCTGGTTTTGACTGTATGGCACAACAAAGAAATGCAGTTCCTATAAAGAGGCTTGTTAGTGGAGGATGTGACAATTTGGTAAAAATCTGGAAGGAGGAAGGTGATAGATGGATCGAAGAAAACAAACTAGAAGCTCATAGCGACTGGGTAATATCTCTTAGTGATTCATACAAATTCATATTTTTCCCTACAATTCTGCTTATTAAATAGTATCCTGCATTGGAAATGTTTCCATTCAACAGGTACGAGATGTTGCATGGGCACCAGCGGTAGGACCATCCAGGGCAACTTTGGCTTCTTGTTCACAAGATCGTCGGGTAGTTGTTTGGACATCAAATGATTATGCAAGTTGGACTCCTAATGTCCTAAATGTCTTTGATGATGTTATCTGGAATGTTAGTTGGTCTCTGACCGGAGGTATCCTCGCTGTTAGTGGGGGGGATAATAAGGTGTCTCTTTGGAGGGAAAATTCTGAAGGACAATGGGCATGTATATCAGAGTTTAATAGGGGCCAAGGAAATACCAACAATACGGACCAACGTGCTCTATAACCACGACCATATTACGTAAATTAAGTAAATTGTAAGATATAGAATATTAAAAATATTAGGTAATAGTGTCCTTTCACATCAATTTTTTTTAAGCTAAATTCAGTTCAAGTAGATATTTTGCTGACAGTCACGTATATAATTTTCCAAACCTCTAAAATTCTTGACTTGACAATAATTTTCAACGGAAATATACATACTTCGCGCTTCATTCTCTGTATCAATCTTGTGTGTATAATGACGCTGCGAAGACAATATCGCGTTTAATAGCGACCGATGCTTCGTCCATCTTTTCCCTCAATACAGGGTCACCTATTGTCACAGCGGCATTCTTTACGTCTCTCAGGGTTTCGTTGAGCTGCTGAATACATCTAACAATTATGCCTTCCTGCACGTCCGTCTTTTCCATAATATCAGCAAACGACTTTGCCTGCGCCCAATCATAAACGACTTCCATAAGTCCGAAGTTTAAAGGTTGCAACGTGGCCAGCTGGTACTGTCGTTCTAAACTCGATAGCTCGTCATAAATCTCTTCCATAACTTTGCAAGCCTGTTTCCAGGAAAATAAATTTGTCATTCATATTAATATGTCATACAGTTCTGCCTACTATCTAAAATTGCACATACGTTCTTTAAAGCCGGTGTAATTGTTTCCGGACGAACTTCCGCACGTTGTTGAAAAATGATGGCCGATAATAGAGCTGCTATTTCAGCTGGCTGCAAAATGGTTAATGTATTCTTGAGGATGAGCTCGGTTGTTAATAATTCATTGTTTCCCATTTGTAGAGCCACTCTACCTTTCAGAGCAACTAAAGAAATACATAAAGTTTATAATATTTATAGTACCGCTTAAGCTATTTCCGCACAGACGGAGCATACGCAGGAAAGTGCACACACCTCTCTCATCATTGTCAATATATCCCAAACGTTTAAGTATCGCGACCATGTTCACGTAATTCGGATACAAAGCCATTCCTTCGTCACTAAGTTGCAGCTGAAGATGTCGTCGTTTACTTTCAAGCTCACTACGTCGAAATACTTGTTGAAAATGTTCCTCGAAATTAGCAATATCCATACATTTCATGTCGTCCAGCGCCTTTTTCAGTTTCGTCAAGTGTTGCATTCGCGGCATGAAGGAGAAATTGAGTTTCATTTCTGTATAAGGCAAGAGGATGGATGGATCCGTAGAAGCATTCACTGATAATAACATTAACTCTTGAACCGCAGATCGGCATGTCATACCGGGTGGATCATTTCTGGAAAAAAATTATTACTTGTCTATGTATAATACAGTAGTGAAGATGTCTACATTAATTCAGCATTTTACGTAATTAAATGTATTTACTTGAATCGGGCTATTTGTCTCTTCTTCCAGTCTTTTAGTGCAAGGTCATAGTCAAGTTTAATTGTGCAATTAGTAATTTCCAGTATATCCCATGGAGCTATCGTCAAAACCTCGTGCGAGGGCACTCCCGTGGGAATAAATATATCCTTCTTTATTAAGCCAATGATCTTGTGCCATTTTTCGTTTTTTACGTCATTATCGGATGCGACCATTTCATCTCGCTGCGGGTCCTCCGGTCTCGATGTACATGAATCAGTTAATACCAAGACGTTGTATGCACTACCTTGACGCTGTCGCTGGGCTACTTCTAGAACTAGAGCCAATTTGTTGTAATGATGAGAGTGCGATACGATTAGAACACGACCTTCGGTTAAATTCTTCACGCATTTTTTGCCCTCTAGCATATGCGGCTTTAGGAATTTCATTTCTTCCAAATAGTCAACAGCTATGTCATAGAAGCTAGCCAGTTTCGATTGTAGGTCCGTTAATGCCGGGAGTTTTGCGACTTCTTTGTCGATCTTTTCTAACTCCGTTTGCAAAGCAGCTTGTTGCGCCGCTAGGGGCGATTCTTTGAAGGATCTTCGCATCATCGCTTCGACAGTGACGGATTCATTTACACGTCTCAAGTTAAGCACCATCGAATACGTTATTTTAAATTTAGATTCCAAACTCTGCGCCTTGCCGCACATCATTGTTTTCAAATCATTGAAGAGAGGTACTTCTTTTCTACAGACGATAATGACGGTACCGGTTTGATCGTGACCCCTGCGTCCTGCTCGACCAGCCATTTGTATGTACTCAGTCGGATGCAGCGTACGAAATTCATTGCCATCGAATTTTTGCACAGAATCGAAAGCAACCGTGCGAGCTGGCATATTTACACCCATCGCAAATGTTTCCGTTGCAAAAAGTAACTGTATATGCATCATGCATATCGATATGAAAATAGAGTTTAATATTGTAGTAGTATTAAACGCGCAAATTAATTAAAAGGGCTGAACCACTTGTAGCTAACGATATGGCCATTCAGGAATTTACCTTTACTACACCGCTTTGGAACAACATTTCTACGATTTCTTTTAGGATCGGTAATATTCCGCTATGATGTATACCAATACCCTTTTCCAGAAGCTTCTGCATCATGCGGACTTGGGGTAAATCTCTGTCGGAGCCTTTTAAATGTTTAATACGATTTTGAAAAAAGCTGTGCACGTGGTGTTTCTCCTTTGCGGTAGTCAAGTCTAGAGACGTCAGCGCAGCCGCATTTCTGTCACAGCGTTTTCGTGAAAAAGTGAATACAACAACGGGCAACAGGTCCTACGAAGTTGTATGCAGATCGGATGTATGGTAAATACGTTACATTATTTTTCCCTATAAGTATTCTTCGTACTTACGTGTTTACGCAAATGATCTATAAACGGTATCCACATTGCTACTTCTTGCTTTCTCGACAATTGCGTATTTTTACGATGTTCTCTTTGCTTTTTTTTTGCCTTTTCGTTCACTTCGTCCGTTTTGTTGACAGAAGTTGTTGCCTTATACCACCTGCACAAAGGGTAAATCCATATGGCGGCACTTCTCGTAATATTTCATAAGCTTTAGGCAAACATCATATAAAAGCCGTTAGTAGTTAGCTTACCCGTCTAATGAGAACTGTCCATTAGCATCAAGTATCAAATATCGGTCATCTCGGGTTAAACCATCGGTACCGGTATAGAGATAATGAATTAGAGGCACTGGTCTCTTTATCGTGCTTATTACGTACGTCTTCTTTTTTTTAATCCTACCAACCCAATCGGCGAACATGAGAGGGTTTGGTACAGTAGCGGACAGCATCACTATATTAATATTCTGAGGTAAAAGAATCACTATTTCTTCCCACACATGTCCACGCTGAAAATAATGAGAAAAAGAAGAGAGGAAAAGTAGTCAACCGTGTTTCGATATTCTTTGCCTCTACACTGTGTAATACTTACATCCTCATTATTTATATAATGGACTTCATCGAATATTACATATTCTAAATCTCTCAATACCTCCGACGCGCAGTACAGCATAGACTGTAAAATTTCTGTGGTCATAATTAGACACGAAGCCGTCGGATTGATTTGTAAGTCTCCTGTCAAAAGTCCGACACTCTCAAATTTTCTTTTAAAGTCGCGGTACTTTTGATTGGAAAGTGCTTTTATGGGCGATGTGTAGATGACCCTGTATAGCATAATTATTTCTCAATACTTCTTCTGCAAGAAATATTAGGAGGCAAAAGACTTTTATGTAAATAATACCTAGTCAAATGTTTTTGACTCAGTGCAATAGCATACTCAGCTACGGTAGTTTTACCCGCTGAGGTGTGCGCGGCGACAAACACATTCGAGCCTTCCTCGAGTTTGAGAATAGCCTGTTTTTGAAAAGTATCCAGCTCGTATTCGAATGTCATTGCCGGATCAGGGATCTTCTTATGAAAATCGGTTACCGGTACGGACACGTCCAATTGCTCCGCCCATTTAGTTTGCGTTCTGGCTGTCGGCTCTTCCAAAGTTTTTATGACTGCTACCGTTAGCATCTCATCGTTGTGAAACAATGCCGTGACAGTATCCTCGGCGGGCATTTGTAGATTATCTTCAGCATCTTTTTCATTTTCATTTCTGTCATCTATTTTATCCTTGGCTGTCAAGGGGGGTGATACAAGCATAGTTCCCTCCTGGTGCACTATGGCCATTAGATTAACTTTTTCCATGCTTCTTGGTCTCTCTACCTGTGATACATCCTTCTCCAGAATTTTCATTGACCGTCCTTTCGGTGTACAACCATCATTCTCAAATTCTATACCGCATGAAAATCCTTTGGCCAACGTTCTCAAATTGTTTTCAAAATCAACGTCTATCGATGATGTATCTTTTGAAATTGTATTATCATCAAAGCCACCAGGTAAAAATGGAAAATTACTATCATTTCCTATAACACCTTAAATGGAAAATACTTGAAGAAATTTTCTTAACATGACAACGCTTAAGTGAAAATATTCTTTGACAAATACCCCTAACTCCTTCTGCAACTGGTCCAGGAGTTCTAGTCATAGACATTGAATTCCTTGCTGTTTCTCCAATTCCTTTCACAACAGTTTCCAGCATTTCACCTACATGCCCCGTAACAGCATCACGCTGAAATTTAAGAGTCGTGCCAACTGGCGCTGAATCGTACTCGGCTAGCGAAAGAATATCAGGTTCACGCTCCCAGTAACACTGACAATTCTCCACTTGATGTATCGGTAATTTTTCTGGGCATTCAATATATCCTTTTAATTCAGTTACAATGTCAGTAAAAATAGGTGGTAACAAATCAAATGATTGCTATAAAATAATGTTGAACATTTATTAACATCTTAGCCGTTACACAGATTTGACAGCTTCATTATGTTCATTAAATTACCTGCACAATTATTTTGCTGCTTTCTGCATCCATGTTACAGTTGGGTGCTAGTACGGAAATACTTATGAAAATTATATCTGAATTACAATACTTAGGTTTAAGGTTAGATTCAATTTCTCAGCTATGAAATAAACGTAAGCTGAAAATTGATATAATTGACATCGCATCGCATCATTGTATATTAGCTCGATTGATTTAACCTAACATCTATGTACGTCCTAATACGTTTTTTAATTAGTCTGGTATGTTGGTGACGGTACTTCCATGCATGTCTTGTGTCAGCACGAATTACGAACATTTCCTGTTTATCGCTATTGATTCTTATTCAACCTATTCAAAATGTACAAATGAAATTCTTCGTGGACTTCCATAGATATGGACAAATTGCTAACAATAATGCCTTTCGTTTCGGACAAACGTAAGTGCGGATGTAAGTTTCTATTGTTTTTATCCGTTCACCACTTGACGAATTATACTAACGTTCAGAATAGAGAACTGTGCGGCACGCGTGCATATATATGCCACCGAAAAGACAAAATTGGGTACACATAAACTACCGTGCGTACTAGCCCTAATGCGTTACATAACACGATCGTGTAGGTCCCGAAAGCAGAGGAAACGCCATGCCAAAATCTCAGCATCATTGCGGAACACAGCTGAAGACAGCGTTCGTCCTTGCTCCATTGTTTCTCATAAGTAACGATTGCGCTGTGCGTTGTTCTGCACGATCAAATCTACAGAAATGTCTCTCAGCCGATTTCATATTATCGTAAGTAAAGACTTATTGTCCAACTGGCATTATTCATACAAAAACCGTAGCCACTGAGTAATGTATGATTAAATACGTTTTCGGCATTGGTGAAATGTTTTCTTGTCTTCTTGTGTCGAACAGGTCAGGTCGTTCTCTTCAACCTCTGCCAAGGGACAGCTCGTAAAGGTATACATAAGCATATTATTCTGTCAATATTTTAATAAAAAAAATTATGTAATAGTCGGAATAGACAAATAACCTTCGACCACTCCGGAACCAATAAATGCATGGATTCTTTCTTCGCTTATCATAGCCTACGAAATTTCTATCCTTAATCTTAATTTTTATAGCCTCCACTACAGGTCTTTGGCTTGGAAGGAAGATACGCTACTGCCTTATATTCTGCTTCTACAAAGCAAAAAAATCTGGACACAGTAGAGAAGGAGCTGGTAAAATTTCAGGTAATGTTTCTGGCAAGACCATTGTAAAGCTGCATTTACCTGGTACTTGTTATTGATGAATACAACTGATTTTTAGGGCCTGCTGAAAACCGATGCCAAGCTAGCCGAATTTGTTAAAGATCCATCGATAAAACGCAAAGACAAGGCAGAAGCATTCAAAGCAATTGGAAGCAAAGGCAATTTTACACCAGCTATCGCCAATCTTCTTGTTTTACTTGCTGAAAATGGTAGACTTACCAAGGTCAATCAAGTTATCAATACTTTCAAACTGATAATGGCTGCTCACAGAGGAGAAGTCGTTTGTGAAGTAACCACTGCCAAGCCACTCGAGGCAGACATGAAAAACAGGATGGAAACTACTCTAAAATCCTTCTTGAAACAAGGTCAAACTCTTTTACTCACTACCAAAGTTGACCCTGCGTTAATCGGGGGTATGGTAGTGTCCATCGGTGACAAATACGTGGACATGAGTGTATCTAGCAAAATCAAGCAGTACTCCGAAATTATTTCCACTACAATTTAATAATGTTAATGTCAACCCCATGTGACTCTGATAAAAGTTCCGAGTTTAGTATCTGGAGATGATTAAGTAATGTAATGTCGTTGTTTATTAAAATAATACATAAATAATGTGATAAATTTTTCAGTCATCTACTCCTGTCCACCATTTTTATTCTTATAATATCGATATCTAAGTAAGACTTGCGGTCATTGGTATGATGTATCTTCATCACGAATACTTAATAATCTGACTAGTGTACGCGGGATAATATTGTGATTTTAAGAATAATTAATTTAATATTCGAAAACTAAGGACTATGTACGACATTGTTCACATTTGTAGCCCTAAATAAAGCGACAAATAAATGTACATTTAATATATTATTTTACGAAACTGCACCGATAACTCTTTTGTGCGGTGTTCCTCTGTAGGAGAATTCCAGTTGTAGAGAAAAAACGGAAAGTCCGATTATTAAATTAGACGTAAATATTTTTAACGAAAACCCAACCTTCTTCTTCAGTCATAGTCGTTGTTATACATTCCTTTGCTGATGCTAAAACAAATGATACATTGTCCATTTATTTGCACTAACATCGTTAATTTTATCACTGTCGGGCAACACTACCACCTTACCTGGGTGGACTTCACGTGTGCGCGAAACGTTGCTCATGTCAACCTTTACATCGTTGTTCGTGATGGTCGTAGGAAGCGTTTGGAGTGGTTGAAGTGGTTGAAAAGGTTCGATTAGTTTATCCCGTAAAAGCAGTTTCCTACATTCCCCAAGTTCTTCCAGCTTTTTCAATTCCATCCTATAACTTATGTCTTCTTCGTCCTCGTCTTCAGATTGAGATGTGTCCTCGTCATTGTTTCTACCGTTATTATATTCACTGATTATATCCTTTAATAGATAATTCGGGTTAGATATTAACGACTCATGGGAACCCTTCGAACCAGACGGTTCATCACTGCGGATTCTATTATTTATTGTATATTTTGACAAGTCAAAGTCAAGAACGTCTGCCAATAATTTTTCTTTGCACGCTACGTCCCGTCGCAACGTATCAAGATTTCGTTCTGATTTTGTCAGAAAATCGTCAATTGTGTCATGTGTACTCAATGTCAATAAGAATGAGTGTGTTGTCTTAGCACGTATATTCTTAGTATATCTTTCAACACGTTGCAAATTCTTTGCTGCAGTCGCGTCGCTCGAATGTGATGGTAATCCATTGCTGTTTACGGTCGGTTTTTTTCGTGCTTCTTTCGTTCTTCTTTGGGGCGTGAACACGACATCTTCAAATTCTTGTTCACCTATCTTTTGGAATATCAGCCTTCGGTCGTTCTGCCCAGTATTGTTACTTTCTGGTACTTTTCGAATACCCGTATCATTGAACTCTAATATATCATTTAAATCTGTTATCAATGGAGTGTTTAAATCCAGTGGCACCACGGCTGGGGGAATTTCTAAAGCTTCTTCCGCCTTTGCTACCATCACACCGCCCGGGTTGATCGTTGATTGAATGATATTATTAGGCTCCATTTTAGGAATTGGAATAGCTGGTACTATGGCGCTTTCTTTTAACTTGGAAGTCAGCTCTAAAAAGCCCGTAGCAACTGGTTTTCCAATTTCGGCAAACGACGTAATAGGGTTCATAAAGCTTGTGTTCATCGAATCTGAAATACACTTGCGTTATGAGGTACAACGCACTTTTATTCATTTGTCAAAGGGTTGTCGGGAATGTTTTAACATTTCTGAAACACCCTCAGTACACTAAATAACGAGCACTTTTATGGACTTAATTACGTTATTCACTCTCCTTACCAGCTGCGAATCGTGTATCACATGTATCGGGACCATATGCAACACGTATTACATTTCTGTCTCCTTCCAAAATGAATATCTCCTCTTTAGTACAGGCAACATCGCACACTCGTCTTGCATCCGATATAACGGAGGTTATAACGATGGTACGTGGATTAACCACATACACGACGTCTTCGCTGTAAGTTACTAGTAATTCTTCGGAGAACGGTAATACTATTCCAAAAGTCAGGTCATACCGACTTTTTCGTGCTGTTTCGGGTGCCGGATTTAACAAATCCACTTTTGTTTGTTCAGATTGTATAGCATCCTGCGAAAACCACCAGTGTTCGTTGCTGATATTGTATTTCGTATAATAAGTAAGGAAGTACCTTGAAAATAAGTGTTTTTGATACAGTTCCTGACCTATCGGCTTGCCAAAATCTCAATCCTGGTCTACTGGCATAAATCACTGTATCCTGTGGATTGAGGCATTGTCGTTCAACAAATGTTGCACCAAGTTCGGCTAATCTATACAGAAAAATGAAAATATACTGATGGCATTGACATTTACACTGATAGGTTCGTGGGGGTGATAGAAGGTACCAACAATTTGCGCTCTTTTTGTCCAACTTGTGTTACTTTGTTGTTCTCATTTCTATTTACCAGAATCGTACGAAATGTTGTAGACACTAATAGCAAACCTCGAAGGTAACTGAGTTGTACCACTGAATACTTTTCATTTAATAACTCAGATGATTTGGATATGTGCTGCATTAAACATAAGTATCTGATTAATTCAATTCTTTTCGCATTGCACTACAAAGTGCTAAAAGTAGAGTAATGGGTTGTTACCATATAAAAATCTATTTCCGTAAGCACCACTAAGCCTTCCTGGTCTCCAGAGAACAGTTTCATACCATTTTTGGACCATTCGACTGCAGTGACTGCACTCTTATGCAAACCACTAATGGTATAACGTTCCACCTACAACATGAAACTTGTAAATAGGAAGAGAAATTCTTATGTATAAACAACAGTTCCCAATATTAGTACCTGTTTTTTTTGTTTGGGTTTCAAGCTATCTGGCAAGCAATCAGGAGGATTTTTTGGAATTTGGAATACAGTAACTAATCCTTGATCATTACCAGCCGCTACCATATAATCGACAGTCGATGTAATGCGTACTCGAGTAATTTTTCCATTTGTGTTCTGCAATATTTTTCATAGTTTTATTGAGGCTCTGATAATATGTTTTACATACAAATATCTCAGTACCTCACATCTCAGTCTTTGTAAGTCCTGCTTCTGGCGATCATACCAATAGATGAAGCCATGATTAGTGCCTACAGCTATGAATTCAGGGACAGCATCGATACAAGTCAAACTTATATCATGGGTAAATATACCATTTTGTATCTTAGCAGGAATTTGCTGAAGAAATGCCGTAAGTGGTGTCCACTCTCGCAGAAGCCCCCCATCCTCACACATAGGCATTGTCATTGTGCTGGAGGGACTTATAATGGAGTTTACATGAGATTTACCAACAATTTATATTGAGCTGTAATACTGATTAACATTCACTTATATCCTTGGAAATATGGCATATACATGTAGGTACCCATTGATTACATTGCGATACACATATTTAGGAAAGTGAATCGTATCAAATTATTGTCAATAATCCCACTCGAATATCAGAATGGCATTTATTTGTATGTAATGACGATCCTTATAGCAACGAGGCTTTAAGTTAAACACTTTCGTCGTCGTAATATGTAATACAAGACAATCGTAAAGGAGATACGAGATAATAAAAACAAGCACATTCCACCTCATTACGATGCCAGGCCAATCGCCATAGTCGCGTTCACGGTTCACGGGTATCAGTCAACCACACATACATACGAATGAAAACTGGCATGCATGCAAAAAAAAAAAAATACGCATTCCTTATATTGCCACTGATCGAGATCGGCAAAGGAACAGCACCAACGATATATACGTGTGTATGTGACTCAGTGCCGCGCAATAGAGAACTGTCAGATTTGCGAAAGAAACGTAGTAGAATTTGATAATTCAAACACGTGTGTATCATTGAAGAAAAAAATTAAATTCCTTATATTATCGGAATGATGCAGGGAATGTTATTTACTACGTAATAGGCCAAATTTCATTGGCCAGTGACCTTCTTGTCCAACTGTTTTTCATTGAGATAATTCTCTATGTATACAGAAGCCTGTGGTATATACCATGGACATAGGAATATAGTATATACACACTCGGACGTCATAGATGCTGCTAATAAATTCTGCTGAAGCATCGTGTGCATGCCCTGTTCTATACAGAACTTATATACAGAAGTCTGTGGCTGTGTTACGCGCTAATTGTAAAACAAGTTCGGCCCCATATCGCAGATGTCACTATTGACAGTTCAATCTCTATTTGCAGTACGCCAGCCTACCGCCCCTGGTTAACAGCTACTCGAACATGTCATGTGATATACCTCTTTAGTTTGCATAGTTTCTTCTAAGGCTTTAATGTGATTTATTTTTTCTTCTATTTCTTTACTTTGGCACTGTATCATAACTTGCATTTCATTGTACTTTTCATGTTCTAAATAGACACTATTTCGTTCACGTGTTGCTACCACATCCCTTCTCAACCTTTCAATTTCTTCCGTGTACTCTTTCGGTAATGGTTTTTTTACAGAGTTTTTGATTTATTTCTGGTCTGTTCGTAATGTTCTTAGCACGGTGAGCATAATCCAGCGTGGATAGAGTTTCTTCAAGATTCACTCTCGCGGCTTCGAGGCTTCTTCAAGAATCGTTAGGGGGTCGAACGAAAACCTCAATAATTGCAACGGTATCACCCGCGAGTGTGAATCTTGAGAAACTCTATCCACGCTGGATTACAATGAAATGTAAGCTATGATACAGTGCCAAAGTAAAGAAATAGAAGAAAAAATAAATCACATTAAAGCCTTAGAAGAAACTATGCAAGCTAAAGAGGTATGTCACATAACATGTTCGAGTAGCTGTTAACCCTTTCGTTACGTTACGGTACCGACCGGGTACCGACTATAGTCGGTGTCCGCACACTGCGCCAGGGTAGGCAAGGTCTCACCTCAAATCGTGGACTGCTTACAGCGCCACGTAGGAAGTCAGTCAGAACTATTTGCATGTGCGTATATACGTGTGACAGGCTCTCGATGCAGTAGTACACTGTATGTGTAATCCATGTAATTCTAATTTATTTTAATTATCTTATATATATTTATGCAGTAAAATCATTCACAACAAGAATTGTTATAAATAATTTATTTATTTTCAGACACTTGTATACACATTTTTATAGTATATTGATGTAGGCTTTTTAATAAGTGATACTTTCCTGACTGGGTAGGTAAGTAGGGCGGACGGACGTGAGAGGGAAAGAGAGAGAAGGAAAGTTGCGAATTTTTCACCGTTATGGTAATGAAGGATATACGAAATGAATGGATAGTAAAGATAAATTATAATAATTAACGACGAATAACTTTCATTGAAGCAATTGATTAACAATGTATACTCACCGGTGTGACTATAATGGATGAACTGAAAAATGTGGTATAGTAGGCGAGCGTGTGAACGAAATTTAGGACAAAGATGCATACAAGATGTTCCGGTTAGGGCGTTACAGTTGCTTCCGACAACTGTCCTTCGACATAGCTTGTTGTTACTGGTTGTTGCATGCCGACTGATCGTCCCGCGTCTGTCTGAGATCCGAGTAGACTGAAAGGAGGATGAGAAAGAATGGAAAGGGGAATGTCGGTCACTGGGCCTTTTCTCGACGCGTGACGGTCGACGATGCGTAATCGCGTATGTATGTACTTCCAGGCCCACCTTGGAAAGTCCGAAGGATATAAAGGAAGGTTATCTCATTGCCAGCTGTGCATGTGTCTAACAGTAAGCCGTCTTTACGTATTGGACATTACTAACACGCTGCACTGATGTCTTCGTTAAGGCAGTTCATGTAGCTCTGAGGGGAGTAGTAGCCTTCTTCGATCAGCCGAATTAACAGAAGTGAAAGACAATGTCCGGGTTGACTAATCTGTAAAGATTAATGATTCCTGCCGGCAGGTAACATCAGCAGGTCAACAAACTTTTAAAAGGATGTAGTACTGATGACGATATTGGTAGAATCGGTTGGCAGCGGTCTCGTGAGCGGCCGTACGAATTGTCGGGTCGTCGATTGCCGGCGGATAAAACGGGTAAAACCGTACGATTTTACAATGTGTGGAAGGGGGTCATAGGGGGGCTGGTAAGTATGTGCGTTGAGACCAGGTGAGCGGACTCCGGTGAACGTGCTGCCCGTCGTGGCAGGACAGTGTACGAACGACATTCGATGCGCGTGGACTGATTCTGTCTGGACCAAGGGGAAAAGGCGCGCAGTGAACGCTTGCGCGATTCTGTCTTCTTTAAACTAGCTCCCGACTCTGCATTCGAATGCAATAAATTATCTGAAACCGCGATCCAGTCTTGCGTTACGTTTTCATTCAAACCATCGTCAAGTGTAAAGAGGAAATCCGACGACAATTCCCATCCAGAGGAATATTCAACGACGCTGACCGAGGCCTTTTTAACCGATTGCCGAGCTTATTCCGCGCCAACATACCATTCTCGGGGTAAGCCATCAAACGATTTTGAAAACCAGTTCTTGAAGATGGTCAATGGGGATTATCGTTGTGTTGCAACAATTGTGACAACGATAATGAAACGATAGTAGGTGAATACATAGTTACGAAAGTTTGTACTTTGTTTGTATTTATTACAATGCGCGGATTTTTAGATCGACCGTGGCCAAAGGAAAACAATTGGCCTTCACCACGTGCTTTTTCTGGCTGAAAAATTGCATGAAATAAATTCCGTGGAAGTTTACGAAATTGTATTAAATATAATTTCTCTGATGATCTTGAGTCCTTGTTTGTTGGTCTCACTGGGAGCCCGTACTTTCGTCTGTGATCAGTTTCAAGCGTCGCATTATCAGTGAAGGCGCACGTCGTGTTATGCAGGGCGATCGTTTCATACTCTAATGCGTTCTTCGTATTCCCGTGTTGTCACAAACTTACGGTTTCTCTAGATCCGTTGGCAAACTAGAAAGCGACTTCTTTCGTCGTTAGTTACACGTGCAAAATAACTCGTGGGGAGAAATATGGTGATGAGAAACACCGGGATATTTCTTTAGTAGAACCTATTATCGACGTGCCATCTAGACCGTGTTAAATAATGATTACGCTACAATGTTAAAAATGGCGCTGTTTTTTGAAGTAGTGCCTTTTTTGCATTTCTTTTCGAAGAAGTCTAACGTTTGGCTTTAGAGTCCTAAAACGTCGCGACCGCAATGAATATGCACACGATGCACTTGAGTTCCGTTGTGTATTCATAACAAGCGACACGGGGGTATCGGGGTACTCGGCGTTAAATATCCCGTTGGATCGAGTCTATTAGAAGCCAATGCGTTCAAGGGAGAGCTGATAATAACTTGACTTGCTATTGTGTTTACCGTTTTATCTATCCTACATTGACATATACCGGCCCGTCTAACGAGCTAGAATGTCCTACAAGGTTTCTCCGCTTTCCTCACTTCCTATTTCCTAGTAGATTTCCATAGCACAACCTACTTTTTTGGTCGTCGGAGTTTTCATATTAATGACACTATTAATCATGAGTTCTCGGGACTAATAATCTTTCGATGGATATAAAGCGTTTAATTTCACTGGTAGTATGGAAATTCCTCGTTGACATACGTAAAGGCATTGAACATGAGGCAGGCAATGGGACGAGGGTGCTATGTAGAATTAGAAGATCATTGAGGAACAATTCACCGGAAAAAAGTATGCACTTGGGAAGTTACCTGAAAGTAGGTACGGTTGCTACAGGCCCAACCAACGCTGCAGTTTGCCGTGCGTCCTGCAGTGTGCGCGAACTTTCTCTCATTCGCCGTTTAGTAATGAATTATTTAAAGCTATCGCGAGTTCAAAATTACTGTTGCGTGCCTCTCTCCAGTCACCGTGCACCGGTTTAATAACATGATTTAAGTCAATCACGGCGTTCGTTGCCTAAACCCAATTCAGAGAACTGAAAGCAGTTAGGCAATAATTTAATACTTTTGTGATTGCTTTACTTGACAAGATCACAAACAAATCCTCCGAATGTTCAATCGGCAAAACGTCTTTGATCCTCTTGATTACATATTACAGTAAACGAAAGATAGCTGCGATGCCTACTATTATTCGTTAAGATAAGAAAAGAACGCTAGAGCGATTGATGAACGGATAAATGCCAGAAAATGGATTTGGATGAGCCGTGCGAATAATATTACGTTCACTTCTCGATACGTTCCTAGTGGACCGTATTCCCCGCTCAACCATGAAATCCAATGCCAGACAATGGGATAAAGCAAAGGCGCGACTGACATAAATAATTATTGACTTTTGCTATTGGCGTGTACAGGAAGATGAGTTGCAATGATGGATTAAAAAGATCAAACATCCTATGCGTTAGAGAAGTTGATATAAACATACAAATGTGACAAAATTAAAAGTGGTTTGGCTTTCGTTTACCCGTAAAACTAGGATTGCGTGTGTACTCAGTAGAATTATTCGATTCTGAGAACAGGACGAAAGGCGATTATCGCGGAATTAAGTTTTCTTTCTGTCCCACCCCCACTCCCATTCCCATTTCCATTCCCACCCCCCTCCCACTCTCACTAACCCCTCTGTTGTGAGTTTACCGGTAAAAGGAGATTCCGTGCGTGACGCAGTTAGCGACATTCCCCGACACGGAACTTCCTTCGCGACGCCCTCATACGCGTGCCCATTTAGCGACCTACGCAGCGAATTACCAAAAAGTCGATTAATTCCTATGAAAACCGCAGAATCGCGATTACACGTTCGGCGCGGGACAGTTACTCGCGTACTTTCTAAATAGCCGTGAAACGAAATTTCTATATACGAACGTTTCCTTGAAAACCAGACGGTGTTGGTGCGAAGCGCGATGAGAAGTTTATGGTGAGTGGAAGAAGTCACCGACACTGCTTGTTTATTTAAGAAAGCGGACGCGCAGAGGAGCATTTCTCGGTGTTTGTTCCGCTTTGTACGGAACACATACGGTTCGCGTCCACAGAACAAAATGCGTCTGACCATAGAGAAAATTCGCCTTCTAACAGGGGCAACGACCAAAGCTAATTATTCTGAAAACAGTCGTAACATTTTTTTTTAAATAAATCGATCAATCTCCAATGAAAACACTTGTAAATCCCTCAAATCCGCAGAAATTATAGGTATTCCTTGATTCCCCCATAATACGCGGAATAAGGAGTAAAGTCGCAAAGCAGCTCCCCGACTGGACGAGATGTATAAACACACACCGCTACCGATCGTCTCTCCATCCATCCTCAGAGATCTCGTTGTACAGCTGGAGAATTCCACGCTACAGCCTAAGCCCGTTTGCATCCGTTTCACGTGAGAACACGTGTATCGTATATAAATTACACGGTTTGTTCGTCGGGGAATAGATGAAACGATATACGCCAGTTGACTATCATTAATAAAGCTCTGTGATGATTGAAAAATTAAAGAGTAGAGTGCTGCTTGTTCGTTATTGCTGAGGCACAATCGATTTATTTATTATTTTAATTTTTATTTATATACCAAGTCATATAAAAATAAAAGTATTGTAATACTAAAAATACGCCAAACTGCTCAAAGAGGTATTTATAGGATTAATCGGTTGTATTTAGACCCGAAAATACGGGAAGATAAATTGATCGAGGACGATCCAGAAGATCATGGGAAGAAGTGGCAAGCTGGTTGGCGCGGATGTTGTATGTACCTGGCAGGACAGCAGACGGTCGGCAGTGTCGACACGCATGAAGGCTATCGAGAAATGTACGCCCGTGGCCTCCATCCGCATCGGCAATCGTTCGTCATTCTTGCGCATTCTGTTTATCGTAATTATATAAAAGTAACGGTGCACGCCAGGTAACAATACCGGCCAGAGAAACGCGCGATTGTTAGCGAACCGTGGAATGACATTCGTAATATTGACGGAGACGTAATATTGTATCCTAATTTTTCGTGCCGTAAAACCGGATGTGTACTCATGTGCACACTCTCTTCCGCTTTCCTGGGATAGTATTTTGTGTATTATACATCGCAGGTATCGTATGTCCAGTGTACACCGTTCTATTCTTCTCGTAAAACAATTTATATCCCTTCCTTTAATTTTCCGTGCAATTGCTGGCACACGCTTTCATCGCAGAACGGCGCTACTATTATGTATTGGAGTATTTAATGGAGAGCTTGCGAGGCGAAATAGACAGGAATTCACAGAATGGCTTATCAATTCAAAGCAAATCAATAATCCAGCTTCTTTACCACCTCGGCCAATAACTAACCAGACTGTATCCGACGTTTGAGGACGAAGCGGTTGTTCGTGTTTAATGTAGCCTGGCAAGCCTAGCAAATAACTTGGGGTGGACAACGAAACAAAGACTGTTAAAACTTACAAATCCATTCTAATTCACTCTTACAACCCGTCAATATCATTAAAACGAACCACCCGGGAAGTAACTATATAACTTTCTACGCGTACATCAGCAATTCCTGCTGTTTTCTGTATCCATGCGTATCATTTTCATTCCTTCTGTTCCGAGAGGAAGAATGAGGAGCAACCGTTTATGAAAGTGTTCCGCTAGTGATGACGTGGTTGGGAATGTCATACCTGAATTTGTAGCGGCGTATGACACAATAGAAAGTTGAAGAGACGAGGGCCGGCTCGACCTACCGACCGATCTACTCGGAAGGAACTCCGATGACGAAGCCTGACCCACATCCGGCGGAGACCAGTATTGGCCATCGACGAGCAGAGAGTAATTTTATCGTTTGTCGCTCTTGTCAGGGTGGGTGGAAACGTATCTTTGGATGGTTCGCAGCTAATTCGAGGCCGGTGACGAGAACGATGTTCGGAGCAGATTTCGTTTGTTCTTGTGAGTGGGCCAGCGGGAGACCTGAGTTTACTTTAAAGATGTTTCCGTTAAACACGTTACGATTTCGCTCTCATCGAGTAACAAATATATCATCAGTGGCTCATTAAAAGTTACCACGAGAAAAATAACGAGGACACGCCGTGCCCAGGGTGTTCGTTGCTACGACTGGCGTAAATTTTAGTGGGCTTTCGGCTGTTTGCATACCCACCTTCCTTTCCCATTTGTATCAGCACTACCGCAGTCGCCGTCGTGCCATTTCGTTACGTATATAGGAATTCCATTATCCGGATGATATTGGAGAAAAAAGGCAGTATGTGTTGCTGTATCCTACCAGTAACTTACATTGTTATTCAAGCGGATCTTGAAGAGAGTGAGAAGATTCTGATAGTCGATCGGTTGCATGTGTTGGATGACTCGTCGCCCTGACGCCTCACTTTCGTTAGATTTCCTATCTATTTCATCACGGATAACTTGTATTCGAATAAACTTTGCTTCACAAATTATACTAACAGATCTCGTTGAATTTACGCTAGAGAGAATATATGCGCGTACTCGTCCCTAGTCAACGCTGGACGAAAACTTTCATTTCAAGTTTAATTCTTGTGCAATTCCTGCCACTGCTGCAGCTGCTACCGGGATAAAACATTCGACGTTCCTTGCAAGTGTTGCATTAGGTCGTTCGAAAAAGAGAGTTAGTTCTAATAAACACGCGTTTTTTCTCGCATTCCAGGTCAGTTGCGATTAGTCAAAGAAAACTCACTTGATGCGCTGACGATGCGCCGAGAGTTTTGTTGCGCCATTGGAAGAGTACCGACGGTCTGCCTGATTGTCCTCTTCTCATTACTGTTCATCACCGACGCAGGTACGTAACTCAGTCTAATCCTCCACTTATTTCATCGGTGTCTTTTCTCTCGTTCCGACATTTTTCGTGTAGCTTTGACTGCCGCCCTTCAATAGTGATCGAGACGAAATTATGCCGAGGCACAGGTGGGTGAGTTGTCGTTAGCGCACAATGTACCTGTTGCTGTTTCATTAACTATTCTCTGGGCTGTTCCTTACAATGCAAGAACAAATCGAGGGAAGAAATCGTCGTTTCATTATTTATATCGGTTTCCACCGCTTTCGGAAAAGCACCTTAGTTTAGCAATGATTAATAAAAAGAAATTGGCATACGGCGCATTCTATGAGTAATACTTTCGTCAGAAAGCTGCGATATCGTTCTGTGAGTTAGTTCATTAGTATGAGCGGGTAAAAAATTGAGGCACGATACCTTCGAATTTGTCAAACCCGATTGATGTCAAGTAATACGCTGGTAAGTCGATTGATTCTCTTGCAAAAATACGGTGCGGTCAAACTTGTCGTCTTTCTATATATATCGTGATTCGACGCTATCGAAAAATCGACGCGCCTTCGCGTTTCGTACGACATTATCACGAACCCCTGGATATGGTTTATTTAGCGTTGTTTTTTTACCGGCCTCCTCACCCCCAACCCCACACATACACATACAAACGCGCGCGATTCGGCGTGGTAGGGTGAGAAAGAGCCTGTATTAATGGAGTGACCGTGTGTAGTAAGACTCTCTCGTCGAGGCTCCAAGTACCCGGAAACGTGCACGCAGAGCGTTAGGTATGCATATTAAGTGTGGCAGTAGGATGCGAGGAACCGTTAGGTAGACTCTAGCTATTTTTCTTAGTTCTGTAATTGTTGTTATTGTTATTATTATTATTAACGTAAAAATTGTAGGTGGTTCGGTAATAAAAACGGCAATAAGTAGGCGAATTTCAAACTGACAATACAAACCTACCGGTTCAAAGGCCGTATTTTCCCGTTTTCCTGTATTCGCGTTTTTGCGCATGAACGTTGGAATCTACGTAGAGCGAATAACTAAAATTTAATGAAAAGTAAATAAGTGCTGTTGTAGGCGGCATTCCGTCCTTACAATGTACGTACGTAACTGTGGTGATGAAAGCAGTCCAATATTTACCGTTATTCAATTAATTATCTGACAAATTTTCACGACAAGTTTTATTCGACGAAGATTTTGCGGATGTTTAAGAAAAGATGTGACAAATTTCATGTTTTCTCCGCATTGTACTTCATTGCAATGTCCATCGTTGTTCTCGGGTTCCTTGGTAAATTTCCTCGTGAAAGATCAGATGGGTTATAGGAATGTTTGTGTGATTCGCAGAACCGTCCTTAAATGTGGCAGGCCGTTGTCCGCCGTACGAGGAGCAGAATGTCTGCCCGGAGAGATCGGCGGCATGCTCCAATGACTTCGAATGTCGGGCTTCCGATGAACGTTGCTGCCGTACGGCTTGCGGCTTGCGATGTGTTTCGGGGAAGCTCACCGGCTGCGAACAACTCGCACTCGCGGCTGTCAGGAGATCGCGAGCCCTTGGAGGGCGGCCATCCAGTGAAACCGTGCCTCGTTGTAACAACGTGACGGGCGAATTCGAAAGGATACAATGCGAGTACCAGGGAAAGAGTTGTTGGTGCGTCGACGGCTTTGGGATTGAAGTGGCTGGCACTAGGGCTGCCAGAAGAGACATCGTCGATTGCCAATCTCCCCGTTCATGCCCGGCTCATTCCTGTCGCATGTTATGTCCATTTGGCTTTGAGGTGAGCTTCAGTATGTCGTAATGTTATATTCAGCCGGCTTGATTCTACTTTGATTCGGTAATCGGTGAGAACGGCAGGTGTTTCGGTGGACCTGGTATTTTAACAATCGTTATTATCCACTGGATCCGGAAGGTCGAACGAAAAACAGGTTGCCCAAAGTGCGAGTGTCGAGATCCCTGCCGTGATGTCACTTGTCCTGGTACGGGTCAAGCCTGCGAGCTCGTGGAGGCGCCTTGCGACCGTTCACCCTGTCCGCCCATACCCAGCTGTCGCAAGGCTAAATCCCTGTTAACCGTTTGCCCGGCCGGAGGCGAACCTCTGCAAATCACCGATTCTCCAAGGCCTTTCCTTTGCGGGGACACACCCGGAAAACCAACCTGTCCGCCGATGTACAGCTGCGCCGTCGAGCCAGGCCAAGAGTACGGAGTTTGCTGCCCATCCAATTCCAAGTTGGAGCGACCCGGAACTTGCCCGCCCACTGACGAACCGGCTATCTGCGGCATTGCGTGCCGTCACGATCTAGACTGTCCCGGACCCCAAAAGTGTTGTCGAAACGACAAGTGTGGAGGCGCCGATGGTGTCTGCATGATTCCGCCTGGTCTCAGCCCTTGTCGACGTAATCGCATCTTAGCGGAAATACTAAGTATTTCCGAGAGGCAAGGCCGCGGCTACATTCCTCAATGCACCCAAGGTATTGTACTCTCTTACCTCAACAGTCTACGTTCGATTCAGTGTTTTTTCGCTCTTGTCCATCCCCTTTCTCATTTCACTAGACGGCAAGTACGAATTAAGACAGTGCTCGCGAAATGGTTTGGTTTGCTGGTGCGTTGATGAAAACGGTCGAAAAATAACTGGTTCGATGGGTCGGGCCGAGGGAGTCAATTGTACGTCTGTCATCAAGGCCAGATCTTTACTGCCTGCCTGTGCTCAACAACAATGTGCCCAGGTCTGCCAATACGGATTCAAAACAGATGCTTCTGGTTGTTCTACTTGCGAATGCGACGATCCTTGTGAAGGGTAAGAACATTCGCGTCGATCATGGATGTCAGTATTAAAAGATTAAGGTTGTACTGAGAATAGACGATTTCCTTTATAGTTTCCCTTGTCCAACGGGAGAGGAGTGTACCTTAAACAACGACGCCGGTTGTCCGGACTTCCTGTGTCCATCGAAACCAGAATGCAGAGCAAAGAAGACCTACGAGAATCCTTGTAAAATCGGCACACCTTTAATTGATACCGGCGAAAACGCTATCGCCTGTGCGTTCAACGCAAGTTGCCCTCGTGGCTACGAATGTTCCGCCATTCCCGGAAGAAGCCAATCGATTTGTTGCTCAGCGGATTCATCCCCCACTTCTAGCAGCGTAAAATTACCAACGAGTAAGCACGAGACTAGAAGCAATGATGGTTGTACTGCACTTTGATATACAGTAGTGTATCCATTTCTCATCCACACAGTGTGCGAATATTTGCGAGACTTCAACGACCGCATGGAAGGAACTCGCGAAGGAATGTTCCTGGCAATGAAACCGCCGCGGTGTTTGGAGAATGGAAACTACGAGCCTCTGCAGTGTCACAACAATACCTGTTCCTGCGTCAACGATCACGGAGTGATCATCAAGGAGCGAGTGGACCGCGACGCTGATTGTTCCGCCTTGAAGGAACTACTGCGCAAAACTTGTAGTAGGTTGACTTGTGACAAAGTGTGTCCCTACGGCTATGACGTCGACGCTCGTGGTTGCGAGGAATGTCGCTGCCACGATCCTTGCATATATGTGTCTTGCGGTGCTCACGAAGTTTGCACGATGGTCGATGTGAATTGTGGCCCGAGAAGACATTGTCCGGCGGTTCCTGCATGTCTTCCGTCGAAGCCGGGTCAGTGTCCTTACCTTGTTCCGAGCTCCTCCAGCTGTGAGCTTCATTGCATTAGCGATCAAGAATGCCCTGCCGGTGACAAGTGCTGTTCAACCGGATGCGGTACAGCGTGTGTTGCTCCCGTCATGGCTACGGCTTGTCAGCACGCTCGAGCCGTTGCTGAGCACGCCGCCAGGGAATCCGGAGAACCGGCTAGACGGATATACATACCCCGGTGCGACGATAACGGCGTCTTCGAGCCTGTCCAGTGCCACAACGGGATGTGCTGGTGCGTCGACGAAGAGGGCAGGGAAGCTCCTGGTACCAGAGTCCTTGAGGGCATTGTTCCTAGGTATGTAATGGCCGATCATTCGGCTACCCTCGTGTGCAACCGTGCCATTGTTGAACAAATCAATGTCCAACTCAAATCTCCCGACGAATGGCCAACCGACTTTTCACGACTATACGCACTGATCGGTTGTGATTTAGATGCAGTACGCCGGTACGTTGTCCCGAGATCGACTGTGGCACGCTGAACTGTGGCGCACAAGGATATGAGCTCGATCCTGCAAGCGGCTGTCCAACCTGTTCCTGTCGAAATCCCTGCAAAAGTGTTACGTGCCGCGGCGAGAACGAAGCATGTCGAATGGTTGAGGTTGCCTGCAGTGTTGAACCTTGTCCTCCGGTACCTGTTTGCTTGCCCAAGAAGGACAACCCTTGCCCGAATGGGTCGCCTTTGCTCAATCAGGACGGTTCCTTGGCAACCTGTGGACCCCATGGACATCTTTGTCCTTCCACTCACAAATGCGAGCTGTCGCCCTTGAATGAATATGCCGTTTGCTGTCCAAAGCCTCGCGAAGTCTGTTTTGAAGTACCGCGTAAAGTACCTTGCGATTCACCGGTTCAGGCTCCATCTGGTGCCTTTGCCAATGACACTGTTACAGAGAGATGGTTCTTTGATCCTGAACAAAATGAATGCAGGATCAAGAAGGGTTGTACCTTAGGTCATAATGATTTCTCTAGTCGTCTGGTATGCGACACCGTCTGCCCGGTCCTCTCACAATGCGAGAGATTGAGAGAGAAGAACACGAAGAACGCTCAACGGCTGAAGCAGTCAATTTTCATACCGAGATGTAATCCTGATAACGGTAATTGGGAACCGGTACAATGCCTCGAGCATGTCGGTATTTGTTGGTGCGTTGATAGGAAGGGTCAACCTGTGAAGGGATCGCTCACAAGAGGATCGGAGCCAAAGTGCAACTTCAGACAAGGCAGACGTGGCGGTTCAGGTATTATAGATGATAAATTATTTTAATGTTCGATCGTTATTGAAACAACATTTTCATCGCATTGATCGTTTCTTTATTAAACCATTCTAATCAATAGTTATAAAAAGGCCGGTATTTCAGTTACACTTCGATTACCACTTGTAGGTACCATTCATCAGGAAATCGACACCGAAATTCAGGAATACATGGAAAGCGCTCTGTTGAGTCTAGGCACAAGCAAGGACCAGTGGAAGAAAGTTCTCGGCACGAGATGTCGAACGATGAGAAAGAGGGGTCACGTGCCTGCTATGTGCGATCTGCACGGCAAATTCGAACCTACCCAATGCGCTGGTGAGACCTGCTGGTGCGTCGATGAAGCTGGAAATCAGCTTGCTCGCTCTGAACCCTTCGTCAAAGGAACACTTACATGTCGTTAGTGATACATGCAATTTTATGCGATCCTTTAAAGTACATTAAAATACCGTAATGAAGGTAGAAGATTACGAACAGGTTTTAACTTTCAGTACCGACACCCGTGGAAGCCGTAGAAGTGACTCTACAATTTCCAGGCCGATATCGGGCGAATGACGAAGAACGCTTTGCGCACGAGGCAAACAAGCTTTTAGTCAATTTGGGGGCCATGTTGAAAAGTGATATTCGCGTAAATGTAGGTCAAGATTCGATGATCTTGAGCTTCGAGATTGTCGGTCCAAACAAAATAGACGTTGCTTTTTACCTTGAAGAGCTCATGATGGTTCAAGAGCTCTCAATCATGGGTTCCACAGCCGATGCAACCACGTCTCGATTCACGCACAGACCTAGTCCGGACGCAACGAAAAGCAGGAACCTCGCCTTGGAGCAAAGAGAGATTTTCAGTGAACTTGAAATTCCTCTGTATCCGACTGCCACTTTGGTATTGGGAGCGGCTAGCGCGTTCGTTATCAGCAGCTTAGTCATCCTTCTTGTCCTGTATCGTAAGAAGGTACGTTTCCATTGATATCCTGTGACGTTGAATGTTTGCCCGCTGTTATTTGAGATGCATCGTCACTATGTCCAGATGAACGCTAAAATGTTGCGCCAGTCGTTGCCCCCGGATCAACACTTCCTCGCTTGTGATCAACAACCTGTGTACGTAATATCGGGTGTGGATCGTACCGGTGCAGAGAAGGAGAAGGAATCCACGGCTGCATTGCGAGATGACGCGGCTCGTTCTTTATCGGAGACCTCCGTTGGAACGTCATGAAGTAGCATTTTGAATCCGACAATATTAAACGCGGTTTTTATTGTCGGGTATCTTGGCTCCAAGCTTCGATGATGGTGGCATTAATGTCGCAAATCGAAGGTATGCCAGCGAGATATATTTATCGTTTGATGTACGAGGTCCATCGTGATCCGCGTCTCATTGTCAATCTAGGTATATCAATTAAGTATGTATGTGAAATCCTTTGGACATTCATCACGATCATTCATTCCTCCTTCATAGGCCCACTACATACTACGTACTGTGCTTTGTTCGTCTCTGAGATCAATTATTCGAATCGTATCATGGAGTATCTTATACCGGGCGAAATCTGTCGACGAGAAATTTGTCTCACCAATCGGCAAATCGCTCGTCTCAAAACACGCAGATAGTTTCGCGACGAGTCTCCCTTTTCTCTCCGAGGCTCGGTGTGCTAGAAGGAATAACGTAAAGACGTCCACCTCGAAGAGACTTACGGGGAGGATGTGTTTGCGTTAAGATACGTTGTAGGTGTAAATATTAGACATATATCATACTATGTTCGTTTATTTATACGTAGCTCAATAAAAGTCCGACTTTTTTCTCCAAAGAAGATTCGCATGATCTTTTTTTTACACGTTCCTGTCTCATCATATTGTCAATGACACTTGCCATCTTCGTATGTTAACGCTATAATTTGCTGAAGACGGAAACGTCTATAAGAGAAGCGGCAACGAACGCGAGTTAACTACTGGCGGATAGTCATGGGGACGAGTCAATGAGGGTTCGGCCATTGTCCATTCTTGTTGTACATAGCGCTGTTAAGACGGCCACCCTCGCATATAACGTCGGTAACGATGTTGCGAGGTCAGTTGTAAACAACGCCTATCACTCGAAAAGTCAAGTATGGGACTGTTACTTTCTAGCGACAAGTCACGTAGACGGAAGACGAAAAGCAAATTTAACGTCGGCAAATGACAGACACAGGTGCATTCAAGTCCGACTATTTTTCGATACAAACAGAACAGAGAATCGTAGTATCATATAACGTGAAAAATGGCATTTTTCCATGTGTGATATATGTATATAGTACCGTTTGTGAGGACATACTATTTTGACACTTTTCCGCTCAGTGTCTTTTTTCAACCACACAATACACATGCGTTTCATACTTGTTTCGTTAAAAATTCCTGTGTGGCTTGTCCAGAGAGAGGAATTTTATACAAGTTCATAGCTGGATCATCGTGGAAGATTACTTGCCGACCTCGAAGGGTAAATTACCGCGAAGGGAGGGTAGAAAATCTCGTCTTTGTTCCTACCCACGTGAGGTGTTTCTACTTGAGTACTGTTTCCGGGAAATTCGCACTCGCGAAAAGTCTGGGACACGTTTGTTACACGCACCGCAACTGAACGAAAGTTGCGGAAGGAGCTTGGAGATATGTAAATGGAATGAACGTAAGCTTCATGCACGAGGGCATTATTGCACGATTCAATAAACCGTTACGTGTTGCTTTATGAAAACTGTGATAATCGGCGTGACCAAGGTAAATTGCGAACGGAAAATTTCGTAAGATCTTGATATACAGTTTAGATCGGGTAACTTGTTCTAATGGTTGATAATCGGCTGGGCGAAAGGCTCCCATTAACAATCGAGGGGTTTCCTGAATCAAAAATGAAAGGAGGATGGTATTGGGTGAAGAGGGTAGGATCGTGAGAATACAAGGACGAGAATAGCCTGCTTCTTTAAAATCAGCAAGTTTCAACCCGGTCCTCATAAAACCGCGGAGGCGAAAAGTATGCGAGCTTTCGATTTCCGCCAATCAAAAAGCAATACATGCGCACCGTCGTTCGTAGGAAAGACGCGTAATACATTCGATCGACGCGGGCATCTCCCGGGGTGTCGGGAAGCTTATACGCGAGGGCTATCGGTCTACATCGTTCTACAGTGAGAAATAGTCATAGGGAGGGAGGTGGACGTCGGTGGGTCGAGCCGTTTAAAAATAATCGGGCATAAAGCGCGCGTATATCCCCTTTTTTTCCGGGTTATCGAAGTCGAGCTGTGTGCGGGCGGTCAGATGAGAATACTCCCCGAGCTTTCGACGGAAATGCACGAAATTGTCCGAGAGGCATTGCGAGAAAAAGATCGTCATTTCGCCCTTTACGCGTACGTAAAAGACGAAGACATCACCGTCAGCAGATGTAGCCGCGAATGACCGATTGAGTGCTAGTGCCGTTGTTGCTGTTGCCGTCGCTGCAGTTAGTTGGGGGAGTAAGTATACGGACGGTTGGCCGAGTATCGTGATCTTTCTCATCCATCTCGGACGTATTTTAAATTGTCCACACGAGTCCAAAGAGAAACCGTGAAACGACACCTCAGCTTTCCTTTCGTCAAGCCAACTTTTACATCCTCCGCGACATTTGCCCGAGCTCCTGAGGATGAAAAAAATTGGAAAACACAGCGTTGTCACTTGCAGTATATAAAAATTTTAATGGCTAGCGGGACGGTAGATGACAGTGGACGACTCTGTAAATTGCTATCCGAGCGCCTCTGTACGAATAATTTTGCTGCCCGATCTTTTTTTCTTGTGTCCTATTCGCCGCCGAAGTTGACGACGACGACGACGGCGCTGCCGCCGCCGCCGCCTCTGCCTCTGCCTCTGCCTCTCAACGATCCGATGCTTACATCGGCCGCCTACTCTTCGATGATTAAAATTTTGCTTCCATTTCCGTTATCGTTATGTGCTACGGAACCAAAAATTCCCAAGTGTTTATAACTGCAACACGGTGCTGGCGACGGTGACTACGAGGAAAACAGCGGTGAAAGGTGCTTAGGAGGGGGACCGAAGATCTACAGAAAGAAAGAGTGCTAGAGAGGGAAGGAATAAGTCATAGACGAGCAAACGAAGAGTGCGAAAGATTCCGTTGGGAGAAGACGGGAACGAATCAGAGCTCAAAGGCGGGAAAGGGGGAAAGGAGGAAGGGTGGAAGGGAGGAAGGACGGAAGGAAAGAAAGAAGGAGAGAAGGAAGGAAGGAAGGAAGGAAGGAAGGAAGGAAGGAAGGAAGGAAGGAAGGAAGGAAGGAAGGCAAAAAGACGGGTTGAAGGGAAGTACGTAGTTTGGTGGAAGACGTCGACGGGTTATTCCGGCGAGACGCGCTCACGCGCACGCTTCAAGGCAGGATGGATGGCGTACGATCACGTTCGAGATCATCGTTGCGCTTAAATCGCGCTTTTCTGTAAATGTGTCACAGTCTTTACGTTAAACGCCGAGATATATCGTGTATTACGAGGTGGAAAAAGTACTGTTCGATGAAGAGTCGGTAGATTAACCCGATCTCGGTTTCCATTCTAACGCATTTCGCGAGAGAGGACGAAGTGTACGAGGGAGCGGAGTGCCGTCCTAGTAGTGACGTATCCGTCCGGGTAACCTAAACCGTTGTCACGAGAGTTTATACCACCGTTGAACGAAGAAGAACGTCAACTGGCACGGCCCGAGAAGGGTGACGGCCAGTCGACGTCCTCGTTGATATTCGTTATTTTCCTCTTCTTTTCGCCGTCATCGGCCCAAGACGGCCACGCGGCGATCCTCTCGAGTGAATCCATCGTCATCGAACAGAGGAGACAGGCGGCACCGAAATGTTCACAGGAACGATGAAAATCGAGATCTGCGAGGCCGTTGGCCTCCGAGCTACGGACAAGCAGCGGAAATTTTGGCAGGACGAACCAATACTCGATCCATACGTCCAGCTCGATGTCGACGAGAATCATCTTGATCGCTCGTCCACCAAGCCCAAGACCTCCGATCCTGTCTGGAACGAGAGCTTCGTTCACGAGGTCCAGGATGCAGTAATGCTGGGACTGACAGTCTTTCACGACGCGGCTTTGCCGCCGGACTATTTTGTCGCTAATTGCAGCATTCCTTTCGAGGAACTCGTCAGTCGGAATGACAAGACCGCCGATTTTTGGGTGAGCCTTACGTCTTCATTTTCTTCATACTACGTATACGATTAGCTCATGCCAAATTCCATTGGTCTTCTTCAAAAATGATCATAAGCTCTGGTTTATTGAACTTTTCAACGAGAGTATCTCAAGTATAACGACAGTTTTCTATCTAATTGGAGCTTCAATTCCTCGTGGCCTTGCTGGCTATCCTTGCTTATAAAAATGCCTTCTTCACCTTCTTGAGAGAAGCAAGGATCAGTTGCTTTCCATTCTTCCGAGAAAATGATTTGCTAGTTAACTAACCGATGACAGTTCTCGATTTACCGAAGAACGGCTGTAACTCGCTCCGCGAGTCACTTGTCCCGATGTTTTATGACAGTTGAAGGTGTCGCGATAAGACCTTGCCACGGCAAACTCCCAGCCGTAGGAAGCAAAGATACGGGACGAGTTCTCTTAAATTAAATGCGTTCGGATATCTGATTTCTTTGGGTTGATAGAATCGAAGTCTGATGTAAGCTCTTTTCACTTGGTTTATCGATAAATCAACTTTGCGGAAACACGTGCGGAATGTCGTTACGGTTGCATGCAATCCATCCAGTACTGAAATGTGTACACACGACAGACATGGTCGACGAAATACTTCTCAAGTAATCTATACTCCTATCACTCTTCTCTTAGGCATTTTACAAATTAAAAAGTTCCCATTCTAACGCCAAATCTTTTGAAATTAACTGTATCTTGTGGATGAGAAAAAGTGACAAGGGGAAAGACATGCAAATTGTTAGAGCGTATTAATGCTTCATGAATGAATGGTTTTCTGGTGCAGGAGATATATATATACATACTTTTCTTAAAGAATAAATCATTGTCAGGTGGACCTGGAACCTCAAGGAAAATTGAGAGTTAGGATAGATCTCAAATGGAATGATCCAGGTAAGCAAAAGAAACTAGTACATTAATCGCTGATACAGAATAAAGTCTTGGTGACTATCGAAATTATAGATCAGCAAACCTGCTGCCGCCCTGGCAGAGATGGGGAAGGCATTAGCAGAGGTATGGGCATCGTTACTGCTGGCAAGGAACCTCGAAGAGAATTCAAAGAACGACAAGGGCTAAATCGACGGAGAGGTGCTATGCGACGCAGGGTCCATCAAGTAAATGGTCACAAATTCATGGCTACATTCCTGAGGCAGCCAACTTTTTGTTCCTTGTGTCGTGACTTCATTTGGTATGTAATGCTTTTGGATCATACATATTCACATATATACACGCAGTGACTGTGTTGGTTATGCTTGTAAGCAAGCACATTTCTTAAGTACTAAAAATGGAAGTTGCCGAAACATTTTTTTGGACTGTATATTGCAGAGTACAAGTCGTTTGCCTTTGTTAAAGTGTCTCAGATTTTTCATTTTTACTAGGATTCATGGCTGAATTCTAACAGCAGCTAGAGGTATATTGCAAACCAAATTTAAAATTTCAAGGTGACACATGGGAATTTTATATGTAGAAGAATATTCTGGTGGCGATATTAGAGGTGCATGCTTGGGTAATACTATAATGATGCACATTATAGCAGCGTGAAGAGCACACTTGCTCCGACAGTAGACACTACTCTTGTACAAAAATCTCGTGAGCGCACAACAATGATGAAGCTTGGCAACATCCTTTATGCTGTTTAGTGGCATCGTATCTAAAAAAAGTTTCGAAACTACATTATCGAATATTAAGTAGAAACCCGATGTATCGTGCTTAACTTGGAAAAGATCCTTGATAGTTGCGCTACATGTTGGGTTTTCAGGGGAAATGTTATTTGTCCGACAAAAGGCTGCATGTTTTGGGTTGGATATTTTATGTGCATTGCATCTGGTATAGGGAATAGTGTCTGAGTTATTAGGTAGCAAGTGTTGGAGCGTGTACTATTGCAATTTCACAGGTGAGGAACATTGAAAAATTTCGTATTAGTCGAAAGCTGGATGTTGGAGAAATGATTTTTCTTTGTTTTTCTCTGAAGTTTCTCTGAATATTTGGTATACCCGATGTCTAAGTAGCGGATATTTGGTCAGGGCCGAGATACATTTGTGCTTTAGCAGGGATTACAAGGAGACAATGTGATTTGTTCTGTCTGTTGTATTTCAGGGGCTTGGGCAAGCAGGGCTATCAGTGTCAAGGTGAGAAAGACACATACACGTTATTAACCGAATTATAGACATAATTATGTACCTGCTTGCTGAACCTGCGTGTGTGCGCTTGCGACCTCGTTTCGTGCAACGCGGTGACATATGGATACCTGTGTATGCGTGTGCGTTTCTGTGTACTTGTTGTTAGTTTCCCTTAATGATATTAAAACGTTCAAGGTGATCGAAGAGGCCTAGCTTTGTTTATCGGTCAAAATTTTCTTTCAACAGGCTTCATGTTGTACCATCGGTCTGCTTTGCGCTTCTAATTTACACGAATAATCGGCGCATAATAATTAGCTTTATATTATTTTTTTTTAATCATTATTTTAGCTCCTTGACTCAGGTGCATGTGATACCTTCAAAATTGTACAATGAAAAGAATAAGGTATGAACATACATGTGTCTTTTTGAAAGTTCCACTTGGATATTGTTCATTGCTAGACTTATGGTTATCGCCCTGTGGTGCTGCTACAGCGGATCGTTTATCGTTTCGTATTTGCTTTTAATATTACTTTCACTTAGCCAGATGCGTCTAACAACGCATGTCACGAGCTTTACTCATGCTATATTCTTTGATGTTGATTTTTGAAGGGGTTACAAGGATTAAGAAGGCTATTATTGTTCCAGTATGCACATGCGTTGTTCACAAAAGGTGCCATAAACAAGTCATAACTAAATGCCCAGGAATGAGAGACGAGGTAAGGGGTTGTCACGAACGTTTGATCATACTTTCACTATTTTTCTCGCCAATTGCCTATTATCATTCATCTCCGTCGGGCGAATTTTTCAGCATTATTGTTTTTTTATTGTTTGGGTGTGTTCTTTTTTTTTTTTTATTATTATTATTTTTTTTTATTGCATGTTCATCACTTATTTTCACTCTTTACTTCTCCTTTGATTTTTCGACTACACATCTATTCAGGAAAGGGGTACTGGGTTACAGTCGACTCAAGACACGGAAAGTCCTCGCTTTAGCATCGACATACCGCATCGTTTTGTTGTCCACAACTACAAGAGATTTACGTTCTGCGATCATTGCGGCTCGCTACTCTACGGTTTATTTAGACAAGGCTTACAGTGCGAAGGTACAACTATTTTTCTACGGATCTAATAAGAAAACCCTTGACTCTCTTATTAATATTTAATGTTGTAACTTGCGCAGCTTGTGGTATCAATGTTCACAAGAGGTGTCAGAAAAATGTGGCAAATAATTGCGGTATCAATACGAAGGCGATGGCGGAGATTTTGAGTACGATGAATATCACTCGCGATAAACAGATAAAAACGGCACGGATTAACTTTCGAACAACAACTAGCGAATCAGGGGATAGCGCCCCTACCGTAACTGTTTCCGACACTATAGCCGGAAGTGAGAATTCAACAAAACCGAAATCACTTAAATCCGAAGAAAGCCAGATGATAAACAGGGAG
Organism: Hedychridium roseum; assembly: GCA_963989215.1. NCBI lineage: Eukaryota > Metazoa > Arthropoda > Insecta > Hymenoptera > Chrysididae > Hedychridium > Hedychridium roseum. The sequence goes on along the minus strand of OZ022304.1, from coordinate 11,446,725 downwards.
AAAACGACGCCTCCGAATGAGCCTCAAATGAAGAAATTTTCTATCGACGACTTCAACTTTATTAAAGTACTCGGCAAGGGAAGCTTTGGAAAAGTTATGCTAGTCGAACGTAAATGCAATCCCGACGAGGTTTACGCCGTGAAGATATTAAGGAAGGATGTCATTATACAGGATGACGACGTTGACTGCACTATGACAGAGAAACGTATCTTGACCTTGGCAGCGAAACATCCCTTTCTCACGGCCATCCATAGTTGTTTCCAGACAAATGACCGACTGTTCTTCGTCATGGAATATGTAAACGGTGGTATGGTTTTCTTTTGTTTTTCCCCCTTGTTAAGCTACTTTGGGATGAATGTTTCTTTAATAGGCAGGGCTGTGATAAAGACGTTTCTTTACTTGATTCCCAGGTGACCTCATGTTCCACATACAGAGAGCCCGAAAATTTGACGAAGACAGGGCACGATTTTACGCGGCAGAAGTAACTTTGGCGCTACAGTTTCTACATAAGCACCATGTTATTTATCGTGATTTGAAGCTTGACAATATCTTGCTCGATCACGAAGGACATTGCAAGTTGGCCGACTTTGGAATGTGCAAAGAAGGCATTATCGAAGGGGAGACAACGACAGCCACGTTTTGCGGCACTCCCGACTACATTGCACCAGAGATTCTGCGAGAGCTGGATTACGGGGCTAGCGTGGACTGGTGGGCTCTTGGGGTATTAATGTACGAAATGATGGCGGGTCAACCGCCATTTGAGGCTGACAACGAAGACGATCTCTTTGAATCGATTCTTCGGGATGACGTGCTATACCCGATCTGGATCTCTAAGGAGGCCGTCTCTATCCTAAAAGGTTTTATGACGAAGAATCCAGCGAAACGCTTGGGCTGTGTGGCTGCTAATGGCGGCGAAAATGCTATCAAAGTCCATCCCTTCTTTCAAGATGTTAACTGGGATGCCCTTGAAGCGCGCAAAGTCAGACCGCCCATACGACCAAAGATTGTAAGTCGGCCTTGCACATTTTTTCGAATTATACTTCTTAGGGCATAGAAACTTGCTTAGCACTAAAAATTCCTTTGATTTCGGACTTATAGAAAGGAAAGAAGGATGCGATGAACTTCGATACAGAATTCACAAAAGAAGAACCAGTTTTAACGCCTGAGGATCCGGACGAAGTTAACGATATTAACCAAGATGAATTCCAAGGATTTTCCTTCGTTAATAAGGATTTCAATCCTGGTCGATGGTTCGCAGCACAGTAAGCTGGTAAAGATAAGGTTAATGTTTTCTTCGTGATTTTCGCATGAAAATCGGCAGTCCAAAGTTGCGCGACGCCGAGTACTCTCTTGCGTCGGATCGTCCTACCATCGAGACATTTTTATTTGCTCGTGGATGGATCGTCAAGGTCGTTAATTAGGGATGCCAAGATAAAATGAAGGTGGTTACAACAATATCGTACGCCGACATCAACTATAAGCTTACTAAGGGACAGCGCATCACACGAGAAGAATAATTGTCTAGGAGACTGAGCTAAGAAGCACGAACCGATCGCTGTGCAATCGGTTATTCTTAGAGTGATAGAAAATCATACATGATAATGTTGGAAAGTCGTCGATAACTAAAAGCCTCACTGCATCAATTGCACAAGGGGTGAAGGGAAAAAGGAGAAAAGGACAGAAGACTTAGCTTGGTCCCCCCCCCCCCCCGGAACGCTATCTCGAGCAAACTCACCTCGATATGTTATATTTTGCGTTTCGGAATTCTCGAATTCTTCGGCACTTACATACGCTATTGATCTCAGAATCAAGGGACTGTGGGGAGGAAATTTCGGAAGATACCTTAAAGCGATACCTGTTATGTCGTCTGCTTACTTTGTCGACGTATTGACAGTTGATAATTGCACTTGTCCCGTGTAAATTTTTGAGAATACATATAAAAATCCGGATGATTTTCGTGTCCTCTTGGACAGCAGACAATGGCATCGATCGTTCGTGTAATTCGCTTGGAATTATCATCTTTCACGAAGAATTTGTCGTAATGCGCAGGAAAGTATTTGCAGCTTTATGGATTTACGTTTAAACGCACGCGCAAAGGGTTAAGATACGATGCCGTTTTGTACGTATTGCGCTTTAATCTCTTCTTTGGAAATCGGTTGTGAAAAAATAGCACATACCGTCAACGGCTTTACTTTTTCCTCCCTACTGAAAAAATGAAGTTATACGCTGTACGTAGGAGATGAGCACTTTTAAAGTACCTACAACAACGGTGGAACCTAAGCTGGTCTTATGTTCTGGATGGTGTGAAGGCGGGCAGTTACACGTACTTATCGGGTCCGTCCGTCAAAAGAGGAGGTTGCAGCAGAAATGCATATTTCTATTGATCGTTTTAGCGCACTTCAAGAGGTCTAAATGTTTTATCGAGCTTCAAACGGAGGAAGTATCTTGTCGTGGCTTCTTCTATAAAATGTCTTAATTGATCGGCCTGTGGACGTGCGATCAAGATCGAGCAGGATACGGTCTGTTCGCGCGATCAGGGTCTTTGTCTTTTAAGTCAAGATATTCTTCATATTCCCCAATATTCTCTGGTATAATCTTAGGAATCAGGCGTAGATCGCTAAAGGTCGGCCACCGCCTGACCACGCGTCAACACAATGTAAAATGCTCCCGATACCGTACTACGGCCAAGTTGGATTATATCCTTCTTAAATCGCCCGTTGGAGAAGAATGTGGCGCGGACGTGGACTAATGTTTCGAAATTTCGTCTGGCTACACGGTTGAAAGAGAAGCAGACGAAATGGGGAATGGCTGTGCCATCTGGCCGAGCTTGTTTGCGTAGAAAGGAATGTACGTCAGGGCGCATCTATAGATTAAATCGTGTAAATATTTAAACAGATCGTACTATGCGCCTAATAGGAAGAACGTATCGTAGGCGCTATAACATTTAAAAAAATCTTGCACGATCTAAGGGTCTTTCGGAGCGAAATGCAAACGAGTGGCCGGCATCCAATAGAAACCGCCCAAAGAGAATGTTCAATACATCCGAATGAGGATCGTCATACGAGATATCATTAATTCCCGTGTTGTACTCGGAAGCAAGTCTTAGCAGACCAAAGCTCTCGACTATTCAAGGAATACGAATGGTGTAAGATCCAAGTATGATCTCATCCGTTTGCCAGTAAGCTGGAAAAGGAAAGGTCAAAGTCAACTTGATATGTATTAAGGGGATTTCGTGAAGATGAAAATACTGGATAAACAGTGTCGTTTCTCTAAAGCTCTACCAACAGCAGATTCGCAACGATGCGATATTACGCTGTTGACATCCTATACTATCGCGGGAATCATCGGTTCTTGTAACGTAAAACGTACCCCGTGTGATAACGATTTAAAGAGTAATAAGTAATTCTAGTTACATTTCGTCATTCCAAGATGAATGACTATTATTCCGAGAACGTCGCCCAGAGTAGTAAACAAGTTCTCGGTCGGTTCTTATTCCTCCGGTCCTGCCGGTCGATGTTGATCGATTTGTGATCGTTGAGCCCCGGGTCACTGTCGATCGAACGATTGGTGGTAAGCAACCCGGAGGAAGGCCCGTAAATTTCGTGTCGTCAGTTATCGTCTAGATGTCGTACTGTACAATTTTTGTGTCCTCCGTAGATCGTAGCGAATAAGCGAACAAGTGAAAAAGTGAAAAAGTGAAAAAGTGTAAAAATGAAAAAACGAAAAAGCGAAAAAGCGAAAAAGCGAAAAAGCCTCCCCTGGATTGATATCTAGCGAATTCTTCCGTGCTAGCCGAATAATCGCGAGCAGGATAGTCGCTTTATGCAAATGTCTCGAAGACATTTCGACCAATGTAGAGAGTCTTAAGTGCATTAAAGGAAGGTGCTATAGCGGCAAGTCCGAGAGAATATCGCAATTCTACGAACATAAACGCCAGGAGCGTATTAGTTAATTAACGCAATCGTTTGTGGGGATCGTCCAAAGTATCGGTCGAACGCGTTTTTCCATTTAGTTTCCATCTAGTTTTTCCGCCGCCCTGTGCTTCGAGCCTGTGCAGGACTCGGAGAACAGGGTCGAGTGTTTCCCAGTACTCACGAAAGCGCCTTTAAAATCTACGAAACGTTGGAATGCAAGCACGTTGCCGATCACTCATTGGGCGACTCTTTATTAGTCATAATCTTAATGTACAACTCGCGCGGGCACGTTATCCGCAATAAAATAAAATTTCGGAGTTAGGTCTTGACAACGTGCTCGGTAACTCGGTACACAAAGGAACGGGGAGTATCTACTTAACGCGACATTATCATAACGAGCGAATTACATTTTCATTAATTATTAGCCGCTAATAATCATCCATTAATTAGCTATACACTACAGTATTCTTTCGTTCACCCTTTTTTCTTTGCCGTGTACCGATTAAGTCAAGAGTCACGCTTTTCTTTACAAAACAAGGGATAATAGTATTGTATCGATTCCATGGATGGCAGCCCCAAACATTTAAAGGGAATGATAATTGGTTTGGTCACAATGGTCACAATCGAGAAATTTGTTATGCCTCGTTATGCCAGTAAACGTGCCCGCGCGCACGTTCATTCTTTAATCTAGTCAAGTGGGAAGTACAGATGCAGGAACCGAGGGACAGGAAAGAGAGAGAGGGTGGGGAGAGAGGTTAGTCCGGCCTACGCTTTAAAAAAGAAGAAAAAAATGAAGAAAAACGAAAGGACGGTTGTGTGCGCCGTGTCTTGAATATAGGTATTATACTGTACGATGTACCTACGATGTTAACTCTTTTAGCTTTACTGTTGTATCTTTAACCGTGCGAGTACACGAGAGAAAAATGGCGCATTAGATAAGGACGAGACGTAAACAGAACTGTGGATTCAGTTGATTAAGATTAGAAATATAGTAGCACGTTTGTTTTATGATAATGTTTTATGATAATCTTTACGAATGCTATAGAATAACGTTGATGTCGCCTGTCTGATCATCCCCGGTCCGTTTGCCAAAATCGCTGTTGATCCGATGATCGTAGTGCGTTCTTTCCATTTTCACGATGAACGAACGCAACGATTGCCGTCCTCAGTACATCGACACGACTCGAGAGAATGCAAAAGTATCGCTCGACTTTCGTGATTAAAGATATGTCTTTTGTGCAGCACTCTAGTCAGTATTATGGAAATTCCACCGCCGCTGGCGACGAGGGTTATTTTCGTTGGAGCAGTCTCTTTGCCGATGAATTGTTTGAACTTGATGCATTCACCGACAAATCTCATGCATAAGAATATGTTGCACTTTTTCCTTTCTTTTCAACAGATGAATACTTCCTACATTCCGTAAGAATGTATAAACTTCTTACGTGGCATAAACTTCAGTCATTGCTTCATTGGAAGTTGCAAAGTGATTTTGAAATGTAAGGTGTCAAAGGATAACGATCTCGCGTATAAGAAATATAGTATTATGCATTATGTGTCTTGCTTGCTCTTCCTTCTGTCTATCACCGGATTATCACGATTGCCTGCGAGAGGAGGCAAAATGGTGCCGGGAGACCTTTTTTTGAGTCGTCCCGTATATTTGATAGTTCGTTTACTATATATATATATGTAAAAGTCTTAAAAAAGATGTACCATTTTCCACGCATTATCTACGTGACTATGATTAGTTATGTCTTGTTTCGAGCGTGGAATATAAATCGGAGGGAGGTGCGTTTTCGTTTTAATTTGTAGAAGTGTACTTCCGTGACACTATTCGTCACGTTATTTTGAAAGGCAGATTCGTTGTAGCAAATTGTATATTTGTATATCTGTAGATATTCTTTACATTCGTATTGCAGTCGATCAAAATAGTTATTTTTCAAAGCGTAACGTTTCTTTCATCAATGTCGTTTATCTCTGTCGTGGGGTATTTAGTGGATTGAGTCGGACTATTGGCGGATACGCGAAATTTAACAGGAACTTAATAGGATGCTGGAATTTAATAGAATGCTCGACGGAACATCGTAATCGTAAGTTTTTGGGTTTTCAGGTTCCGTTAATTTTTCAATTCATAAGTGTCTTTGCTTATACGTTTTACGATTACGACATTCGTGCTGGAAGTTTTGCTAATGACGAGATGTCACTGAAATGCAATTTTCGACACTGTACACATATAGAGGCCTTGGGCAAAAAGAAGGAGATGAGATGTACGTAGGTAAATGTAGCTATTGAACACGTTAATCTCACTCAGGCGGTTACTCCTCATTCTTCATCTTCTCGTAGGGCATTAGCAACGCGTACTGCACATTTGGAGTGATATATCCGGTGGTCTCTATATTCGATATTCAATATTCGCTTCTTTTTTTATATACATGTTTATATGTATCTATATATAGTATTTTTTTACACTTTACTCGTGTCGTCTCGCATGAGAAGTATTGTCGTAGACGCGGAAAAATACACACATATTCATTTATGTACGGACCGACGAGCCAGCAGACTTTGATTATCGGACGATGCATCTTTACATATCTTTCTTTCGGAAATAAGTATTCTCTCATTTAATCTAGCCAAATTTTCAATGTCTTACTTCTCTATATAAATGATCAGTAATAAAAGTACAATTTAAAGAAGACCGGAATATGGTATTTAAGATTACGATGATCAATATCCGATCGTTAAAGTCCCTTGTTGCAGCTCCATGGATATTTGTGTGGACGCAAATCGATAGTGAGATGACCCGTTGCGGACGATAGAACACTTTCAAAGTGTCTCGTCGATTACGTATTTTCTCCGTGAAATTTTTCTAACGGCTAGTCAATGGTGAGCCACGCGATGTTGCTTTCTTTTCATCTAACTTGTTATCACGCGTGCATCGAGACGGATGATTGGATCGCGTTAAATTGTTCCGAACGATCTTCTTTTCGCGTGCTTTTCTTCATAACCAGAGTTAGCAGTATGGGCAAAGCTTTAGAACGCGAATATACAAGAGGATCAGTAAGTGAGCGCGTGATGTCCGAAAGGCATATAAGGACGTGTCAATTTCTTGTCTTTGCGACCGATTATAATGTATGCGCGTCACTGGTCGATTATATATCCATTCGTGGATACAGTCACGGATAGGCCAGAAAGGATACTAATATTGCTGCAATATAGGTTTTAAGTAGGCTCACTCGCGACTACTACTACGTGTTACTTTCTTTCTATCTACGCCATACTACATTCGTATATTATGACGTTTGTAGTCTCTTATAGGTCCACGTACATATATATGTATATATGTGTGCATAAGACTGGAAAGTGCACGATGTATCCTTGATTTTTGTAACGGATCTACCTTGCAACAGGTCGTAATTTTTGTCTGTGTGACCGTGCGACCGAGAGCCCCTTTCCCCCCCACCCCCCCCGCACCCCTTGCTTTCGGGAACAATGGAATTGTACGGGTATGCATAAATTTAGGCGGGATGGACTGAGATTTGCTGCGCTTCGCTAAGCATGAAGGGCGTTTTAGGGTTGTCGAATAACGTTCTGGCGCGTTTTACACAGATCATTTTATTTGCGATATTTTACGGGATAGACGTAATGAAGAAAATAATTGTAAACGCAACGGGATGGAATTTGTGAGATTCTCCTCGGATTACGCGATTTTTCGCGGTAGCATCGTTCTTAGTAGATTAAAGAATTTTTCCGCAATCCGGAACACGCACAACTCTTGCTCTGTTTTCCTAATAATTATATAATTTTTCCGTTTCTCCAATCTATCCAATACTTACGAACCGATTGAGAGATTTTCGTAAACTTAACTTCCATTCATAGTTTTCTAGCTAAATCAAAGATGAAGTACTTGATCTCGTATATTAATCAAATGATCTCAACAAGATCTAGTTTTCTCCGGTGCATATGAATACTATCGAAAACGAGGAGTCGATTAGCTACTCATTTTGCTGCGTAATGGCGAGTCGAAGCTTGAACAGTTCATGAATTTTTCGCCGACGAAGCAACCGTCCTTGTCGAACGAGTACATTGCATTAATGCGTCTTTCGTTCCGATCGTTTCAGAACTTCTTAGTGCTCTGACATCGTCATTTCTGCTTGTTTTCTCTCTAAAATCCTCATAAATTGACGCATTTTATTGACGCGTTTCAACGGGCAGATGTACACAATCATACGTGATCAGGTAGAAGTTCTCTGGGAGAGATAAATAAGATTGACAGATGGGTTAATGGAGGACCGTCAAATACAGTATACCTTAGGTTGTTTGTCCCTTCGTAGTTCATTTTTTAAGGCACTTGAGAGGCCTCCGTTAGCATAAAATAAATTAGCTAGACAACATGCAATTCTCGTAAATAGTTGTGCTCGCGCGAGGAAAATGTAGTTGTACGGGTAATGTTGTTTCAGTTTCGGAACGAATTATCGGAAAATACGTTTTTTCTCCCTCGAGATGCAATTCGCTGAATGCACAGCCTACGAAATACGCACATATAAATGCACGCATACATTTAATAGCGAATCAGGGATAGTCGCCGATCCGTAGTGCATAAGGTACCTAAGTTTATGGTCTTCCCCGAGCGGAAGAGTATGTATCTGGTGCGCTCTAGAATTTTCCTCCTACACACGCCGCTTGATGCGCCGTAATTTATTTCTCAGGCGACGAACGGTAGTATGTACCTATGTACCTTGATTAGCACAGTGTCGCGCAGGAAGAGAAAATAAAGATGCGTAAAGAACACAGCGAGCATATCGTTTACTATTTTATCAATGTAAATGTTATATATATACAGACACACGTACACAGCCACACGCAAATACACACACACACACACACACACACACACACACACACACATATATAATATAATATAATAGTAATAATAATAAATTATTTGTAAGCTCGTTGACACGATGCTCTTCTTGCGCTTGCGCAATGTTTAAAAAATATATGAAAACTGTGTATTAGCGAATACCATAACAGATGAGCATTATTTATTTCTCGACTGTATTTACATGTACATGTATATATGCCGTTAATCGTAGGTCATACGGAAAAAAGTTTAGATTTACCAAGCGTTAACAATCTGGTGCTGAGATAAGTGCATATATATATACATATATGGTTATCGAGGATCTAGTGGCCGTGAGAAGAGAAAATTGCACGTAAAAAAATATTTGCCGTGGGCAAGAAAGAGGAAAAGAAACGTTGACACTACTGTCTCCTCGAATCTGTGTTCTGCTGATAAAATACCTAGAAATTTTGCGGAATCTGAGGATCATTAACTGGATAGAATTCATGAAATTCTTGTGTGATACGTATTATTCAAGCGCGAAATCAAAAAATAATCTACGTTACGTCCAAGTCTGCTGATATTCTTTTCCGTGCAACGAAAAGTTTAACGTCGTCGTCGTTGTCGTCGTATGTTAAAAACGCTCATAATTGTTTTTTCATTTGTGTTATGTAACACGTTGCTATTATAAAAATTGTGTGGATTTTTGTAAGTTGATAAGTCTCTAAAATCCACGCATCTCGTATAAATTCGTGCACTCGTGAAACCGAGCCCGGATGTTTATATCATTATAGAGTTGGGAGAGTACGAGATAATCGTCTTCCTCGAAATCGAAATCCTGCTGCATGAAATGAATAAACAGTGCTGCATTTCGTAGGAATAATCAGAGAAGGAAAGGTAAAGGCGTAACCGGGATCTAGTCTAATTGTTGTTGTGAATTAACGCTTTTCATGTTGCTAAAGGAACGATGCACAAAATGTATTACTTTCACTTTCTGCTTATTTTCGTTCGGTAGGTGTGCGTAAATAGTGCCCCTTTGCACTGCCAGCATCGCAATCCTTACGCTTTAAAGACGTGGTAATCGCCCTTCACTAATCTTAGCGGGAGAGTACCGACAGGGGTATTCGTGGGTGAAAAAACATACAGTTATTATGGGGAGAAAAACAATTTTGAGCGCGCGCTCGCGCGCACGCACGCACACACATAAAGAAAAGCAACTGGGGTGGGAAGAACGTACAAAACAGTGGATCGGCCAGAAAATACTTAATATACACTATTAAAAATCGTTAAACGCAATAAACTTCTGATATCATAAATTATTCCTACTTTTCCAAGCGTAAAGAGGTTTCGGCGTTCGTCATATGACGAACCGTGTTTTGCGAGCCGTACATTATTGTGATGCATAAATGAACTCGCCCCCACCTCCCCCTCGCTAAACTGCTGCTCCACATTAAAAAGAAATCTCTCTCTCTCTGTAGCTATATATACTTCGCTGGTTTATGCTTTTCTATATCGTAAGTATTTGTTTGCATAGCTGGCATTGCGCAGCGGTGAACTATGTTCAGTGTCCACCAGTGTCCACCTCCAAAATCGTAAGTGCGCGGCGATTAGGTATACCATGATTGGACAGAAAATAGATGTCAGTTTTCCCACGTCATAACCAATGTAATAGCAGTATTAAAATCCGATGGATGTGTCATATTTCGTTTTCATCCATAGCATCACGTTGGTTCAACACAGTTGTGTGAGCTATTTGTGTATTCATTCGAGCAGCGTGATAACGGAATAAAGACGGCAAAGATTCAACCGATCTTTTATAAATGCGTTATTGTTGCATCACTAGTCCATCTCATTTCGACCGTAACTCCAGCGGAAAGCTCAATTTTTTGGGATTCATCCCACCGACGCGAAGGTACGTTTCGGATTTCTTCTGTGTGCTGCAAATGGACAGAAAAAAATTGAATGAACACCATCGATTCATCTTAATACGTCCGAATAATAACATTAAATGCAAAGCGATAGCCATCGAAGCAACCAGTAGGGGCTTAGTTGGAATTTCATCAACAACTTTCAACGCCGAGGAAAAGACGTCTTCACCATCGAAACGGAGATGAGGAGAATTCGATGGATTTCGCAGTGCCTATCAATGATCAAAATCATGTAAAATAGAAAAAACAAATGAAACGTGTGATAATCGCGTACTTGGGAAATTGGGCGAAAGAGATGGACGCGTGTGCACGAAACCAGGAGGATGTAAAGAGTGAGAGAGTATTATGTATATCTCAGCTTTTATCATGACTAGCGTAAAAGTACCGATGTAATCGATGTACCTCCAATTATTTTCATTGTTATTTGTTAATATTTATTATTATATTATCATTATTATTATTATTATTTCCATTATTATCATCATCGCCATCAACTGTAAATGTACGTGCTAAACGTACAAACGATTGTCACTGTCCTTGCGCTACTGATAATTGTACAAAATTACGATCTTGTGAGAAGAAAATATCGCGTTCGCTTTCGAGGCAAAAGTAAAGGCAATCGTTAATGCGAACGAACATTGTTATAATAATTGTCCCATGATCGTGTACAGGTTCACAAATAAAAGCAGTCCATATATATGTATATATGTTATATATGTGTGTGTGTGTACGTGTGTGTGGCAAAAGAGATCATGTTGAATCGAAACTTGTAGCCCTCGTTGAGGGGAAGAGGAAGATAGCTCCGAATTAATAATTCGTATGAAAGAACGGTGCTGTACACTAGTAATATTAAAGCTTTTGCTCCTTTATTGTATCCTTATACAGAGCTCGAGTATATCGTCGAAATATACTATGCGTTTGTTTTGAGGTCTAGGTATTTTGTGTAATACGCATTGACGCGCTTATTGGGCAGCACCCAAGAATATCAAGAGAATCTAATCAATCGCGTATATCCACCATACTTAGGGACCAACTCGCTAGTTTTCATGGTCCGTAAAATCACGGTAACGATGGGAAAAGTCAAATAAAACTCAACATGTACAATCCTTTAGAAGCTACCTACTGTAATTAGTCTCCAACTCATGATGTAACGATAGAGTGCACTCGTGAAGAATGTTCAACATCTAATTAACGGTGAGCTAGGTAACGCTACCGTAGGGCAAAGCAGTCGAAGCGTTAATTTAATTACGACAATTTCTTGTTCGTCCAAACCCCCCGAACAAGAGGAAAACTTGCGGCATCGAAAGAAAGAGATGAAAAATCTCTGCTTTGGAATTCCACGTTTAACTAGACGAGCATCCACTATGCTATATGCGCATCTATTCCTTTTTACATACTTATATACACACTGCCTCATTTTCCTCTCGTACATATACCTATATATTACACATATAATATATTTTAATAACATCGTCAAACAATAAATTATTTCGCTTAGGAATTAGATATATGTATATAAGGCGCACACGCAACTTTCACTCGCAGATTCGTTCGTTCGCATCTGCACTGGCAACTACTTTTCGTTTAAACATGATCATATGTAGCCTCATTTTTTAAATGTCCATCCAAGAAGACTAAGAGGACACCCAAAACGGATCACAGTCTGTCTATGTGTATTCATCGATTGGTGTCAGCCGGGATCTTCAGGGGGAAGTTCGATTTATTATCTACTGCGGCGAGTTATACCGAATTATGGCAAATTACAGTGAATCGCGAGCCTCGTTGCACAAGAAAATAGTGCTAGTGAAGATGCATAGCGGCAGATTATTATAGGCGGAAAAGCGACATATCTTGTATAGAGCGAAATTTTGTTAATCGACTTTTCAATCAGTTACAGTCAGGCTTCGATTCGTTGTAATTTGTTTAAATTTCATTATATCTTCCGTAAGGAAATTTTGATCTTTTATGTGTGGAGGTTGCATCATTTCTTGGTTGAAAACTTGTTCCGAATCGACTAAAAATTATCAAACATATCCCCGGTATTATAGCCACTCAGTACTTACCATCCTATTATCGACCATTGGTGTGCTTTCGATAATTGTAACCTTTAACAATTGCAGTTTGAACACTCAAGTGTTTTGCGGTAATTGTACAACATTTTCGCTATATTATCGTTAAGCATTTATACGTATTTACATTCGAGCAGATTTCGGCCCTTGAGTACGAAAGAAACGAGAAATATTGATTTTTTTTAAGATGCAGAAGAAGGAAGAGGAGGAGGCGATAAAAGTCAAAAATATTAGATTAATGAATATAGTTAAAATTGGATTGCTTCTCACGTAATTGGTGAAAATCGTGGCAGAAATATTTCGCGCCGAGAAGAAAGCGAGATGTTGGGTGTCCATGGTAAAATTTTTTATAAACTTGGTCGTAATATCGATACACTTTGCAATGTGTTTGACGGCAGTTTCGACTGATATGCTAGAAGCTTTTTTCTCAAAATTATCACTCATCGATGAATCTTCAGTTATTCCTCATCTATCGTGGAATTCATCGACTTTAAAAGTGCAAAAATATTATCAAAAACATGGCGATCACTTGTAAAAAAGACAACATCGATATAAGACGATGGCTAAAACTGTTAATAGAAAAGTGAAATTTTCGACGGCTCTTTTGTTTCCCACGGGTAGAAAATACTGTAAGAATGTCTCAATGGCAGTTGCACATTTCTGCGCATGTTCATTATTAATCTAACAGTAAGTGTCTTTCAGTTGTTGTGTAGTAATCAGCATTGGTGCAGCTACGCTACGTTGCGAATAAATACTGGAAGAAACAAGGACACCTAAGGCTAGTAACGTGTCCATGATCGTTCGCTAGGCCTTGTTGGTAAGCGCAACGTTTTTTTTCCAGAAAATCTGTTGCCGTAAAATGTAAAGCTATTTCCACCGAGTATAATTATCATTGTACAATAATTCATATTATAAGAGCTCTGACATCGGTGTAGTATTCAAAGATCCTCTTTTTCGACATTTCCGCGTTATCGTGCCTCCTCAGGTGAATTAAGATGATTGTTGAATGAGTAATTTGAGTGACGATTGAATGGCAGGTCGAATTGTATGACGTTTGCTTAAGTACCAGATTAACGAAAAAGGCATTTTGCCAATGAAATTTATGCCTAGCTTTTTAACTATCTTCTTAACTAGCTTGGGACTGTATTACTGGAGCACCTCTGTGTAGCATCGAAGCAGGCCGAGAATTTCGATTACCACTGGTCGTCGAGGACGCCGACGGAATGTTGGATGATGGTTGTTGCTGCTGTTGCTGCTGCTGCTGCTGCTGCTGCTGCTGTTGTTGTTGTTGCTGCTGGTGCTGGTGCTGTTGTTGTTGCTGCTGTTGATGTTGATGTTGATGTTGATGCGACTGTTGCTGCTGGTGGCGCTGATGATTAACCTGCTGGGCTATAGTTGACTCCCGTTTAGGTACTTCTGGTGGAGATTGCAGCACCTCCATGTATTCACGAATCAAGTTGGCTATTTGATTGGCCTGGGGATTAAGAAAGAAGGGAGTTAATAACAGATCCTGGAATTTTACTTGAAATAAATCTACCGCCGCCGAAGAAAATCTCATGAAGAAAATACCTGCGAAGTCGTGAGAATTACTTTGCTCTGCTTTTTGTCGGTGACGGTGATAATCATAAGGCAGCTAACTGCTGGACTATAACTTAGAATACTACTATACTCGTAGGTACAAAGTGTGTTTCTCGAGCGATGCTCGAGTAAATGAAGTCCTTGTTGATCGACCGCGAGCCACAAGACGCGAGGCCAGTTGGAGGTAAAGGATTGCATCACGTCGAAGATCGTAGCCCTATGCAAGGGCCATGACTGAATAAGAGTGAGGAAGGCTTTCTTCGCTTCCGGCGGTGTCGTCCCCCGTAGTGACTGATGGTGTAGAACGACACCGTCGACGCATAAACCCGGAACCAGCCTCGACGGTAGGCAGTGACTCGATATCAAACGATACTCCTGTTCGCTGGTGCTGTCCTCACTGTCGCCAAGTTCTAGCTGAGCTTGCAAGGCCGTCAGCATCATCTAATTGTCAAGGAAAATCGTAAAGGTGTAAGTGAATCGGATAGGCGCAGTTAATTTTACTTGTAATAAATTGACTGCTAAATGGGAAAGGATGGCTAACTCACGGCTTCTTTTTCGGTAATGGGGAACCTGTCAGCGCGAAGATCGTGAAGCACTTGGTGATACAAAAGCTCTTTCTCGACGGGGTCGTCGAGGTTCATGTATTGATCTAAGAATAAATGTTTCTTGAAGAGGAAGAAATGGTGTGCGTGTTTTCTCTGTGGTTGTTGAGTTTGTTGCTGTTGTGAGGCATTGGCAGTTCTGTAGCGTTCCCACTTGGACATGACATCAGCGATCTTCTCCTCGGGAATAAGAGCCCTTTCGGATGAACCCAAGACCTCGTAGATGGCATAACCTAATGATAAAAAAAATCCCTTGTGTCTACGACAAGAACCTTACGACGAACGCTATTTATATAAATCCATTCCGTGGAACTGTCCAAAATTACCCATGGCAGTTTCTCCGAGGCCAATCTTGGCTTTGATGATTTCCATAACATCTCTGGCTGTAGCCGAAGGATGGAATTCAACGGCGTGATATTGGCCGTCCATGAAGTGGAATCTCGCGTAAATGGGTCTACGATTGATAGTGCACATTATTTCCTCCCTACTGGGTGGCCATTGTCTTCTTCTAGTACCCTGGGTCTTGTACAAGCACTTCTCGGCGAATCTCGCGTATTTTCCTTCTTCGGTCACGTAGTCGCTGGCGCACCTCTTGAGATGGCTGATAAGGTACTTTCGGACGTTTCTCTGGGGCGGCAGGATGACAGAACAAGCGAGGGAAAGTAGAGCCCAATGTCTCAAATTGACGCGACTGTTGGGATCGGGATGATCGGTTGTTTGCTTAATCAACTGTAGGTATAACTCGTTAAGAAGATTTTCCTTTCGTATACAGCGCTCCATGACCGTCTGAATGAGGTTCACGTGTTCGTCCTCGACTCTGCGAACAGTATCTCCATTCTGGCCCAATCCTGCATACGTAAGGATCAACTGGAACACGCTGAGGGCAATCTGCTCATCTGGCTCGGGTAATTTCGAAAGACTCTGCGGTATCGGCTGTCTGCTGAATGCCCAATAAGCGTAAGGATATCCCTTGTAAGTTTCACCGTGGTCCGTAGCATTTCCGTGCTCCTGCCTGAGCTTCTCGATTCTATGCTTGGACAATCTTCTCAGCGTATTCCTGAGGAATCCACCACCCGAGTCTTGTGGTTTTCGCAGGATATCGGAGTCGACGAGGGTCCTCCTGCAATTCACGAGGTTGTGGTAGAGTCTCACACGATCCTCATTTGTTATTCCCTTCAGCTTTTTCGTTGGCACCTCGTTTTCTGTAATCCAGCCAGCCAGAGCAGGACAATAACTAACAATCAAGCTCCCTATCTCGTTCTTTTGAGGAGTTTCGAAGACAAAGCATTTGTGGGAACTATCGGGGTTGTGCCGAAGCAGTGAAATCGTGATGAAGGAGTCACTTGGATCCAACATGATGCTCTCGACATCCTGATAACGGTACTCAGATAGGACAAACTTGTCGTCGGGCTTGATCAGCATGAGACCGTCGCAATTGATTCCTAAAATTAGTTGATTACCGTAAGACCAATAACCTCGATAAGTCACGTTGAACATGGTTGTGCCATAAAGAGGATACTGCATTACGCAGGAGACGTAGAGAACTTTAGCCGCGAGTTCGTTGCGGCCAGCCCCGAATTGCCTATGAGCCTGTGCTATTATTGGCACCCAAACATCATCACCCCGGGCACGGCTAATCCTATAAGGTAGGAAACTATCGACATCACTGTAATAATCGAGCCGGTCGTTATCCTTCGGATCACCGAGGGACACTTGTGCTTGAAGGCCCGCTAATTGCAAAGCTACTTTCTCCGATACCGGAAAGTCATCGCACTTAACTACGTTGTAAACGGCTTGAGCATAAAGCATGTTAATCTCCACTGGATCTTCCGAGATCTCTCGAGTGTTACGGAAAAGCCTGCGCTTGAACACAAAGCGATTATCACCACTGCCCAATGTTGTATTGTTTCCCCTTCTCAGGGTAGAGAACGTAGACTGAGGTGTGTTCAATTGACATTGTTTCACCTCCCAGGCGGCGATAACGTCGTAGAGGTAGTCATGTGCTCGCACGTGTTCTTCCCCATCCGGTCTGCTCTGATAAATGGCCCAGCCTTCCAAAGATCGAAGACCCAATTTCTCCGCCAACTTTGCAACTGCGTCAGCAGCTGTATCTGTCGGATGAACGTCGATGGCCTTTGTTCTTCCATCGAGAAAGAAGAAACGGCAAACGATAGTGCCTAGCCTTCTCATCGCAGCAATTTCGACCGTTGACGGTGGATATTGTCTGCAAGAAACTTTTATGTTCTTGCAATTGTCCATACACCATTGGACATACTGCCGCAGTTTACCCTCGAGTGCCAAGTTTTTCCGCAAAAAGGACACAAAGTACTTATAAAGCAACTTGCTCGGTTGGAACGCGACGATTGAGAGACAGAGCAACAGCCAAATCCTTTCGGTCCACTCGACGTTCGGGTTATTCGTCGACTGACGCATGCACTGCACATAGATCTCGTCTCGCAGTTCCTCACGTTCGATTCCGTAACCAATGATACTCTGGATGCTGGCAATTTCTTGCTCCAGTTTCATTTCACCCCGGAGATACTTGCAGAGGTCCTACATTATAAATAATTATCTTTTATCATCCAACAGACAGAGTTAACAAGAGTTGTATCGATCGAGGATTACTTACCCTGAAGACTGAACACGCGACGTTCACATTATCAGGATCGTACATATGAATGTGAGAATTTGGTATGGTAGAACCTTTGTAGTAGGTAACCATCTCGTACTTGGGAATGAATTCGATGCTCTTGCCGCGAGATTTTCTCGTCAAAGTTGCAATTATTGTGCCCTCCGGTGACCTCTCGTGACTATTGAAGTAATTCTGTGCAAACTCGACGATATCGTGATAAGTCTCGTTTTCCTGCTCTTTCTTGTCTTCCAATTCCTGAAGCTTCCGTTCCACACGGCATTTACGTCTTTGTTCGCGTTCAACCGGCGGTTGTTGGCCCGTCAATTGTTGCTGCTGGACATGATCGTTTTGTTGCGGCTGATTGTTGTGCTGTTGCTGCTGTTGGTGCTGCTGCTGCTGCTGCTGCTGCTGCTGCTGCTGCTGCTGTTGTTGCTGCTGCTGCTGCTGCTGCTGCTGCTGCTGCTGCTGCTGCTGCTGCTGATGATGATGATGATGGTGATGATGATGATGATGATGATGATTGTGAAGCGAATGTTGATTACACGAGTTTCTCGATTCTGGCCTTGACGGTGGGCTATCGGGAATTGGGTCTTTCACATTCTTGTTATTCGGTACGGGTGGTGGAGAAGGCAAATGTTGTTCTCCGTTAATTATCTGGCTGGCATTTCCGTTTACAAGGATGGGACTCCCCGGTCCGTTTTCTTCTCGCGGCAAAACTGACTCGTAAATCGGTTCTCCGTTATCTACCAACGAGGTATCTCCATTTATCGTCAAAGGTGGAACCGGAGGTGGAGGGGGAGGCGGGGGTTCGGTTGGTTCAGGAAGACTCGGTTGGCCAAGTTTCCCAGAATTCCCAGAAATAGTTCGCTGCTGTTGCTGTTGTTGTTGCAATTGCGATTGCTGAACTGGTTCCTGTCCGTTCGAAGTGGTAAGCTTCGATTCCGTTTTTGCGTTCAGTTCCATCTCTTGTTGAATAACCGTTTCTAATTCAACATCCAGGTCTTCCACCAACTCGTCCATTTGCTCGCCGATTTCATCGATGATCTGATTGCTCTTCGTAGACTGTACATCGGACAGGAATGAGAATAGATTGTCCAGATCGACGGATTGCATATCGGTCGTTGCCATCTTCGAGTTCATTTGCTCTGCCATCTGAGATAACGCAGCAATTTCTTCTTGTGCTTTCCTGCAAAATTATATAATTTGTGTGAATGAACATGTTCTTAAAGGACCAATTTAAATGTCGCGCGGTACAAGCAGAATTTCCGCTTGGGTAATTTCGACGAAAAGAAAATTTCCTATATCTACGTAAGCTGGCATTTCATCGTCATGCGATCTTTCACACAACTTACCCAGCTTCCATTCCAACTATACCATTGTATTGCGCGCTATAAGATAGAAATTATGAATTATGAATTAAAAAACTTGCCGAGTCTCGCAGGGATGATGAGTTAAATTTCTGGATATACAGCTGACTAGAATTGTTGACAATCGTTATCCATACCTTTGACTTTCTTCTAGAGCCTTTTTATCCTCCATCAATCTTCTCTCTTCCTCGAGCTTTTCTCGCTTTCTCATCTCTTCATCGACTCTCCTCATCTCTCTGAGGGCCACAGCGACTTCCCTCGCGAAAACACCACGTAGGTGGCTTTGAATGACAATTGCTGCGCGACGTTTTCTAATGAATATTATTCGCAACTTCCAACCTCGATAGGCATGCTGCACCTTCAGCGTTGCCTCTCTAATACGTTTGTACTCTGTTGAAATTGTCATGAAATTTAGTGCCTATGTCGGTAAAAATCGTTCGCATGGGGCTTTATTAATTTTCAATATTCACGTACCTTTCCGTCGAACATAGGCCCTCCAGGTTTTCTGTATGAGAAGGGCATTGCTAGTGACTACTTGGTTCCTGGCATCCTCTAAGGGTTCGTGCACGTAACTCCTAAGAAAAACTTTGGTCTTGCCAATCTGCCATTCGGTTTCGGGTATTCCCAAAGTTTCAATGAGACTCTTTACCGCATCCTTCTCGTTTGGGGACAGTGAAAAACGGGCTTTGTCGAGGCAACGATACCTCGCGATAAAATCACGGAAAGTCACGTGTATGGGAAAGCCTTCTTTACGGATCCTAATGATGTCGAGCATGCCTAGATATTTAAGCTGATCGAGAACGAGCTTCTCGTCGTAACAATTGGCTTGCTTCTCCATGTTCGGCTTAATACACCGGGCGTACCAGGGTGTAGTTGCTTGGAGAACATCGACGAGGGCTTGGAGTTGATGTCTGAAAGAATCACAAAGGGTCGGCTTGCCCTTCGAAGTACCCCGAGACATGGTCGTGCCGGCGGCAGTCGTTGCTCGGGCAACGGTAAACCCCAGAAGGTCCTATAATTGCAAAGAAAAGCTTCATTGCGATAAGTAAGATTCTCGTTGAAAATCAGATAAGACCTGAGATAAAGAAGGAGACTCTTTATCTGACTTGGAATATGGAGAAGAGAGAATTGATGGAAACACTTGTTGTCACGTAGAAATGGCAACAGACCAACAGACCTGGTAGACAGTGATTTCCTGAACAAATTCGTTGGTACTCCTCGACATGAAGTCAAAGAAGACGTCCTGCTGCACGTCCCTGTTCTTATCGACGAATCCCTCGACGGCGTAAGTCACGCTCCCGGCGTAATGCTTCACACCAAATTCCGTCTCCCACTTGCGTCTGTCCTCCCCCTTCACGTAACACGGATGACCCTCGAATTCCGCGTGAAGGTTCGTTAAATAGGCAAGGTCAGAACCTTTCGGCATATGACACTGCTCTGTCAATAATTTTAAGACGCACCGTGGTGGTCTCTCGATCAATTCCAGGCACATCGTGTTGTCCGTGAAAGTGATGTGGGAATATTGAATCTCCTCCTGTCGATACTAAACAAGCGTAGAGCATGGAATACATTAGCTCGTTTCCTTCACTGTTCACATGTTGAACAACGCAAGACGTGTTCTCTTGGACCCACCAGTTCCTGCTCCAACGCGAAAACGTAGTGATTGAAGAATTTGTGGAGCTTCTCGTTCGTGTAATTTATGCATAGTTGCTCGAAGCTGTTAACGGCAAAGTTCTCAAAGCCGAATATGTCGAGAACGCCGAGGAACCTCGTACTGTCCTGGCCAGGATTCGTGCAGTTGTTGATGTGATTAATGAGCCAGGCAAAGGTCCTCGAGTAGAGAGCCTTAGCCATGGCATGCCTGTTCTCCCTGGCTTCCTGTACTTTTAGAGGAATCTCGGTAATGTTTCCACGCACGTTTATCTGCCGGATGAGCGCCACTTTCGTAACGTCCTCAACCTGAAGGCCGAGCAAGGGTGCAACGGTATTGACGATATCGAAATCCTCTTTGGTGAGTTCACATCTCTCGCCGTCGACGTCCTCGAAACTGAGATTGCCGAGCCAGAGAATGGCCGACAGGACCCTGAAGATACCCTCGCACATTTCTGCCGAGACCTGAAATTACCATTTTTCTATTCTTTATCCGCGAGTAATCTTAATGGATTTGCATGATTCAAAGGACAATTGGGATTTGCATCAGTCAAACGACTTGTTTTACGCCGCGCTACTACCTGAAGTACATTGAAAGCAAGCCTAAGGGCGTCGAATTTCTTGGAATCAGAGATCCCGTCGATCTTGACACATCCAGACTGATTGAGATATTTGTAGTGAGTGGCCGGCACGAGCTTATACTGCTCGGCGAATTCCTTGTCCCTTGTGGCCGCTTCGACCAACTGATAAAATACATGATAATTCCGCTCTTCCGGGCTCTGGAACGTAATGCGGCTTTGCTCTAGCAGATAATCCTGGATGATGCAGCCTTTGATCATCCATTTGCTGTCGAAGCAGACTTGCATGAATTTGCCGAATCGGGAACTGTTGTCGTTCCGGACTGTTTTCGCGTTACCTGTCATCGTGCAAACGAAATTCAATTATACCGACTAATTTGAAATAACCGATAAACTTGTCAAATTCACGGTTTATACGAAATCTCAAAGAAAATGTCCTTTCAAAGGCTAAATATCTGTTGGCAGGGTCGTCAACTCTATATGAAAGACTTTCAGCAAGCGCACTTTTATTTCTCAAGTGTTCCACCCTAGCGCCCTACATTCCACCCCTAGCACCTCCATTTTACACCTGACTTACTCGGCTTGCCCTTGTACCGTCAATCTACCGACGTATGCGGCACAACGTACGCGTAAGTCGCCATTAAATCGGTCTTTTTTTCCTCTACTCCTTTTCTCACCCCATCAACTGATGGCATTATTTAACAAGTTCATTATGCATAAAATCAATCTGATATTGACGACTTGCCGAATGCTTCTAGGATGGTGTTTGCTTCCAAGATCTGCTGTTCCACCCAGGTATCGACGTTGCTCGTCACTGAGCACAGGTACTGGAGAATGAATTTCGTGGTTTCGGTTTTGCCGGCACCGCTTTCGCCGGATATCACGCAGGACTGATTGGTTTCCGTGTCCTGAAGAGACCTGTACGCCGCCTCGGCCAGTGCGAAAACATGTGGCTCCAAGGCGCCCATTTTCTGTTCGTGGTATCGATGGACATACTCCTACAACCATTAATTTCCTCTCTTATTTTACTTCCTTCCATGCTCTATTCCCCAAGAGTATATCATATTACCCGCCTGGATACGGAGCCGCGACAGCTCCCTTATCAAAAATACACGTATGTAATAAACGCGCTGTAGAAGTGGGTCGGTCCGTACAGAGAACCGTCATTGATACGAACTTCCTTTCTCAGTGATAGAGAAGTGCGATAGAGAAGTCGATCGGTTACTCCAACTGACACGAACATGAAAGTTTCGCTGTGCAGCGCTTTGAACAAGTGGATACTGATTTCCGATCGATCGAGAACCATAGGTCGCTGTGATATATCGCACCAGTAAGCCCATTACTGCTTCTACGGAACGACCGACTTTCATCCCAACCCCATTCATTTGTAGCGCTGCACGCGCGGGACATCCTCAGGCGCCTGTGCGCGCGTGCACAAGCGTGCACCAGAGCATGGAAAAGTATGGAAAAGTATGGAAGAGCGTGGGAAAGCGTGGAAAAGCGCGGAAAAGCGTGGAAAAGCGTGGAAAAGCGTGGAAAAGCATGAGAAAGCTTTGGCCAATCTGCGGAAGCGGCACCAAGCACAACCCAGTTTCGCGACCGATCGCTTCTTATCTTTCTCCTTCACCAAGAAACTTTATGTGCCGACTAGAAACCATCAGCAACCAACGTTCTTTTATTTAGGATTACAGTTTTTTATCCACCCATCCACCCATCCATCATCCACGAAAATGTAGCTTATCATTCCGTATCGCACCTATTCGAAATTTCGTGTGCCAGAAGGTGAAACGTACAAAGCGAACAAAGGGACGAGATAACGGGTGAAAGTGAGAGTAAAAGAGTGTATGGAGAAGGAACCGGTCGGTTCGTTCGTTTCGTTACTCGGTCAGTCGGTCCGCTTTTCTCATCTCCCGGACTGTCAGCTATTCGAGTGGAATATCATATTTTTCCTTTTTTCATTGTGTGCGACAAATAGGGATACATAAGAGCGACGAAACACTGTGACGCCCCATTTTCGCGGCACATAAAAGAAAAGGACGACGCAAAAGGGGGTGGCAAGACCGCAGGACGTTGGATAGAGAGGTGAAGGAGGAGGAGGAGGAGGAGGAGGAGGAGGAGGAGGAGGAGGAGGAGGAGGAGGAGGAGGAGGAGGAGGAGGAGGAGAAGAAGAAAAAGAAGAAAAAGAAGTAGAACAAGTCGAAGAGGGAGGCCGCGAGACTCTGAATCCGATGTGCGCTCGAGGGCGATCAATAACACGGGGGGGCGTGCACCACGGTATGCCGTGCTGGCATCGGTCGACAGCACCGGGCCGCCCTTGCCTTTTCTTTTCACCTCCCTTGCGACCTTCCCAACCTATTTCGGCCCAGCAATTTAACCGGGCCATTCTTCGAAATGTCCCCGACGTATAAAAGGCCCAATCGAGCCGCTAATCCACCTTCTACTCGATAACTTCATAAACTTCGTTGAAACGATCAATGCTGCTCTAACTTGAACTAAGTGTACCGGGCGTTAACCGTCAAGACCCTTCGAGATCTTTTCGCATTGTTCACAACTTCTCCCAAATACACAGTCTTAAAATGTTTTTCAATTGAGCCACGCTAATGTACGAGATTCCGGAAGAAGGAGCAACGAAATTATTCTAATCCGTATTTGTATTTATAAACGATTTGCTAAATATGTTATAAATCGCTAATGAGTAGGATTCGTGAGAGTGTTTTTTCGTTTCCACCTAATGAGACCAACTATGTCAACATTTTTTTACGAATTGGGCCAATTGAAGTTCGAGCGTAGTCGAGTACATATCTTTCAGCCTTTCAACTACTCTCCTTAGTCGTGTGGAATCCGAGTCTGCTCGATTGCCAGAGTTTTAAACGATAACTTCAAATTTCGAGGTGCACTTACACACCTAGTGTTAACAGAGTGCTCTCGTTTACCCCGAAATAGGGTCGTCCTGTAGGGACCTCAAACATCACACAGTGCGGATGGGATTACAAGACGGAACGGAACAGAAAGACCGGAAGCATATGTATATAGGTGCCAAGAATAGCTAAGAGAAAAAGTCTATCGGATGGACTTGTTTGATGATAACTCGTAAAAACCGGCAAAACGATGGATCGAGGATGGACGATAAATTGTATTATCTCTTATTCTCCATACGGAGATTAATCGCTACAAAAATAGATGGTCTGCCTATCTACAGAATACATCCATGGCGCTAATAATAGACTGATATTACGCTGTAAAGGCGATATCGCATTTTCCATACACACTTGCCCATCCCCATTGGCGTTCCATGAGCAACAGCCGATCGACCAACTTACATGGCCCGTAAGAACAGGACTAAAGAATTAAGTGGGGCAAAGTGGATGCAAAGCCGAACGAACGGTTGGTTCATGTTTTAGGGGAAATATTAGTCTGTATTACGATTACAGACAGCAGCATTTTCTTTTATCACAGCGAACCCTTCTTCTCTTTGTCGAGACTTAACACACGTACATACGGTATATAAAAATATTTCCGAATCCCTACTACCTATGATCAAGGGAGTAAAACGATAAACATAATCATTTCCTTTTTATCCCATGTAAAATATTCCATGGACAACGTTGTCAACTTGAAACGATTGCGCTGACCTAAAAGAATCTCGAGAAGCCGATCGCCGGGGAGCCTTGCGATATTGCCGTGAAAGCGCATGGTGGCTTCCGTTTCCTGTTTGCTCCGCAAACGGCACCTCTTGCTAAACACGATAAAGCCGTGTCCCGTCAGCCTGCTCGCGGTTTTGTGGCTTTAACGATACGACTCTGAAGAAGAATCTACAATCTACGACATGAATATTTAATGCATATTCAACTCGTGTGTTCAAAGAAACTGCAAATTGCAAAAAAACGAAATTGCAAAAATGTATGAAAGGCAAAAGAACCGCAGTTATCGTTACATCTCTTGGTCCAATGGAGTGGATTGTTTCTCATATGAGTAATTCGGCGTTTATATGTTAATCTCGTAATGGGCATGTAGAAGGATCACACTTGACCCATTTAGAAAATGGAATTAATAGCAGCTGGAATATTTGGTAGATGAAGGCGGACATGATAGGACGGTAACCGACGAGACTGACGGGTCAATCACTGGCTATCTTTGCGGAAAGATCGGCATACGGTTGTAGGCATACAAAGGCACGGCAACCACTACACTCACTATCCGGCATTGTTTACGACGTTTACTATTCCCTGGCAGCTCTTCCGGTTGGAACTGGCCGTACAGGAAGCGCGCTAGCGGTTGCCTGCTGCCGGCCTTCGATTTCTGTCACACCGTCGCACGCGACTAATGAATTTCTCTTCACGTCTAACCCTTAAAAGGATTCTATGCGCACAAAAACCACTCAACGCATAAATCTGTGAAAAGCCTCTCAAAATCAGGCTATATACGGTGGGCTTAACTTTAAAGCTATAATATTCTCTTAAAGTAACCGACGGAAGTATAATGCAATAATTAAGTATTGGACTTACGTTCGAGTAGAAGTCGACCTCTTTGTAAGGATTTACAGCCACTAGTATGGTTCCCGTGTACGTCTGCGTAAAATCATAAGGCCGTCTGTGTTAAGGAATATACATGTACGTAGAATAATGGGTTTGCCTCCTATTCTTAGAAAGATAATTAAAAAACCCAGTGTGCATTGCTTCCTATTCATTGGTAACGGCTGAAAAAGATTAATAATCATCCACGCTACCTAATCTGACTTTGAAAGAAAGGGAATGAAATGCCCTATTGCCGCTCCGCTCAAGTGGAATTTACATTAAAGAACGAGTCTCTAGGAACGTTGTTTAATAAACGTCAGTCGCGGTGCATGCATATGAAAACAGATGCAATCTTCATTGGTGATATTTGGTAAAAAAATCCCTGAGAATTAGAAGCGTGGAAGGGGTGAGATCTCTTGCATAATAAAAGCCAGAGATGGAACGTGAGTTGCGAAGTAAGGGAGGAGGTGAGTGGTTGGCATGACGTCAGGCAGCCCCAAGTAAGCCTGACGGGAACGGGAACGGGAACGGGAACGGGAACGGGAACGGGAACGGGAACGGGGACGGGGAACGGGAGATGACTCACGGGACTGGCCGAATGCCGGTAGCTAGGCCATGCTTTAAACACAACGAATAGGACAGATCGAAGGGTAGTTGTTCGGATAATGCATCAAGTCGGGGAGGATGAGCAGCAAGGTAAAACGAGGCGACGACACAGAACGGTCAAACAGAAGGGGATTTCTCTCGATATTTGAGGGAATGAGTCGAAGACAACGATGTTTCCGATCGTCTGACACACACTCTGCGGAGAAAGTGAAAGAATGTTAATGTCGACAGGTTTAACAGCTTTGTCGTAGACATAAGACGTGCTTACTCGAGTAACGGCATTACCGTTACTCACTTTCGGTGGTTGAGGAGGAAGCGAACGAGCACTCGCCGGCTCTTAGCTCTACCTTCTTTGCTTGCCGCTGGCCCAATTTTTCTCGTACCGAAGGGCACTGCAAACACGGGATGTGGCTCTCGAACCCGCTGCATATCCGGCCTACGGCTTGCCTCGACCCTCTCTTTCTTTCTCGCTCACTCTCTCGCCTTCACGATGATGGCCGTATGGCGTTAAAAGGTAGACGAGCTCGTTCTCCTCCACGACGAAAGCAATTGAAGCCGCCTAAGAGCGCTCTGCCGGCGAGAGGTTAATGAGAGAACCAGCCTTCCCTACGAAAAACTTGAGCGTGCATTCGTATCGCTCGGATAGGCGCACGCACCACCCAGCCACGCGCATATCTACGGATAAATCGGGCAAAAGAACAATAGCCACCTGCGTGCGTGAAATCAAACAAAGTGCATCGCCGCGGCCTAACTTTCTTCGACTACATCCTCGCTCTAACTATAATTTAATACACCTCTAAAGTATTAAGCGGTACAGCAGTATTCCGGTATAAAGTAAAGTAGAAGTCGCTGGAGAACGGGAGGACCGGAAGTCGCAGGATCGTCTAATGAGATCCCAGTGAGAAGTAAGCTCGCTGGACCACTCCAACACTTGGCGA
Organism: Hedychridium roseum; assembly: GCA_963989215.1. NCBI lineage: Eukaryota > Metazoa > Arthropoda > Insecta > Hymenoptera > Chrysididae > Hedychridium > Hedychridium roseum. The sequence continues at coordinate 11,419,512 of OZ022304.1, read as the reverse complement.
TCCTTCCGGTTTCCAGCGGCATATTTGACTCTCTGGTTGGCACTTGTGCAAACATCTATCAGTCGATCGGTAGTCTTGTCATGTAGGCGAGAGCATACTAGCCGGCAATTACACTTGACGTGACCTACATCCACTTGTGCGGGGCGTTTGAATTTAAAACCGTATTCAACGTTAAAGAAGGTTCATTGATTCCGACGACGTCTCCTAGCCCGAAAAACCTCACGCCGTACTAATCAGAAAGGCAGTATATAAAATACTAGACAGCAATAAATGAACAATGGATTAAGAATGAAATGCCGACTATTATCGATGGCATTGGCATTGGCATTGGCATTGGCATTGGCATTGGCTCATCGTAATTATCCGGTCATCGACGAATCTTACCTTGGGGATAAGAGGGATGACCGGGATTATTCTTTTTTTACGATAAGCGAAGGGATCGAAAGGACAGTAGGTCGTAGCATTGGTGTCGGTCGTTGGGTCGTCGAGCAATGCCGCGCAATACCACGTGAGATGAATGAGTCCGGCGTTAGGGTTGTTCACCAGCTGACTGGGGTTGTCACCATGGCAACCAGAGAACAAACCCGGGGGCAACGGCCCACCCCGTGCAAAATTGATACCGTCCTCGCCCGTTGCCCCTGTCTGCCTTGTTCTTTCTCCTCTTGCTCTTTCAACGCGCTATTCTACATTGCCACTGTTTTTCTTTTTGCTTCTCTTGCTCCGATTGCCGGGGGAGAATAATGCGCAACTACGACGACTCGTCTTATCGGCAGACATGTCTGTCGGCGATCGGTAATGAAAAGTCCCTATGTTTACTCGCCTTGTTTGTTTGTTCAATAAATCATCAACATTGTATATGTAAATCTATGAAATATTATTTCCTTGCATTCGTTATGGAGCCGTAGCATGTCGGCGAAATTTCCCTTAATTAAAGGATACGTATATTTGATCCCTGCCGTAGCGAACTTGAAGGTTTCTATTGATTCCCGTCTCGTCGATGTTGCTGATGACCGTCATGTCCGGTACGCCACAGTCCGGGCTGGAACCTACAATGAACGGAGAAAAGGTTTTTTACAAAAAAAATTCATCGGCATAATGAGGGAATGGGAAATGTACAGCGTAAAATACAGATCGTAGGTCCATGTTGACCAATGGGACCACCTGTTAAGCAGTAACGAGCAGCACAACGAAAGGGCACGCGAGAAAGGTAGGATAACGTCACCCGTCAAGTCACAAGTGGTCGATCGACCTAGCGCCCCGTGCTAATCGAATAATCGACAGATTATCAAGGAAACAAAAAGGAAAGCTGGCCGCTAATCGAATCGTCAATTGCACGAACCGGGCCTTTCAACATTCCTCATTAAAGCCAGTCCGTCTGCTTGCACATCATTCCCGAATTAGTCATTTTTTACGCAGGATTATCTCTCGTAGTAATCTCTGAACGCTATCCTCGCTGACACGATACTGCGGTATTTACACGGGCACATAACGTTCGTTGTTTGCTCCGAATGTGTAAATTAATCGGTGAACCATCTAACGGAACCTTGTCCCGATACAGAAAAGAAACTGGTCCCCGTATCGTTGAAAGAGAGCATAAGAACCACACACTCCAGCCGCGAGCCATTCCTTCGGATAAAGTCGTTTGTTACGTAAGGTCGAGATTTTGCCAAACATCTTTAGTGGCGTCAACAGCTGCGGCACAAGGACCTTTGTCTACACTCTAGGACGTTGCATTTGCAAGCACTTGCGGCGAAGCACAGATACCAGTCTGGCAGGTGCGTCGCTTTTGCATACACCGCAGAGGACTAATGCACCTGCAGCTACACGGACGTAGGCTGCACCTGCGCCTCACATCTGCCGGCATCTCGGATCATGAAGGTCATGGAAGTGCGTACAGCAAATACGAAAGAACGGTAGTTGTTTGACGTTCGAGGAGCAATTCTGTCTTTGGCCCTTCGAGGCAGTATATTTTAATAAAGAGCCATACAAAACAGGTCTCTCGTATTAATATGCTAAAGATAAACGGCGCATAACTGTTTTGGGCTAATAATAATGCCTCTTTGTCTTACGGAGAAGGTTATGCTTTCCGTTCTCTCCATTGTATCCCATTGTATTGCATTGCTATAAAATTCCAAGGCGGTAAATACTTTGCGAAATCCTACCCCTAACGGAGGTGCAACCGGTAGTAATTTGCACGGAAAGTAATCCGAGTGGAGCGTTTTAATTTTCGTCAATTTACCATACACGGAATAGTCAGCCAAGCTCGACGATCAAGTTTTTCGTCGAGCGAAACCCGATAAGTCCACGTGGTGCCGTAAAAACCGACAATGTATCGTCGAGCGACCAGTTCCCTCGTAGTTCTACGAAATAACGGGCTGGATTATAAGGGTGTTTCGCCAGGAAGGTTCGAAAAACTCGCAAGATTTGCGGGCCTATCGACGAGGACATTCCAGGACAAATCAGATAAATGGAATAGAAAATCCCCTCGATTCCCACTAACCGAGATATCGGTTGACAGCTCTTTGCTCACACTTCAATGTTTGTCTTGTCGATGAAATTTATACATATTCGTTTCTCACGTTTCTCACGTTTCTCATGGCAATGGGATAGCTCATGGCAGTCAAGAATTTCAAGTTGCACTTCTTCAAATATTGCGCTTTGGCGAGTGCGTTTTTCTGTTGTCCGTGTGCTGCCGAGTCAGGGAACGGATGGAGATTCGACTCCCGCGATAAAGAAACGCCAGACCTCGAACGTGAGCGACTGAGAGATGAAACTGTGGCAAGCGGTAGGGAATACTAGGGGGGAAGGGGGATGAAAGGAATAGACAGGGAAACCTGAGAGTGCCAGTCGTGGCATTCATAAAAGTGCCATACCAAGAGGTTCGAAAATAACGAGACGGAAGGAAGTATGGCAAAAGTACATGATGCTTCCTTATAAATGACTCAAGCATTGATCGGAAATATGCGGCAGCCACACAGTGGCCATCTTCGGCCACTGATCCGCGCCACTTGCCTTATTTCTGTCAATAAGAAATCAGCGTCTCATAGGATTCCTCGTGGTATTCATTTGTTATTCGTATAGAAAGAACGAAGGACGGAAAAAGTATGTCCTTATAGAGAAAATATTCTTGTCCGAGGCATAGGCGTGTATCGAGTCGCACGTGAAATTTATAGCATCGTTTCGGCTTGAAAGTTTCGTGGGGATTACACGTCGACGGCGAAGCTGCCTGCTGCCTGCTGCCTGCTGCCTGCTGCCTACTGCCTACTGCCTACTGCCCAACGTTCTGAGGAAGGTCGACGACACGCCGAGAGGAAATCATTTGCTTCGCTCATTATCATACTCCGGCAATAACGTCGTCACCGCGTTGCGTTTACCCGAAGTGCCTTCCCTCGTTCATCGACGCGTAGCTGCATGAATCATCATCGGGAGTCAAAGAAAGCTTCTAACTAACCTTCGAGGAAGGGTCCTCCATTAAGAAATACTTCTTTCACGGGGCCAACGATACCCGGTGATTCAGCCTTCTATCCTAATCCTATGTCAATTCCATCAATTGCTAATGTCTCACAATGTCATTAAGGGTCTCGAGCGTTCCCTTCATCAACAGTATGCATCGGCGACGATGGTGGCAGTGGCGGGAGCGCGGTTCCTCCCGTACCGAGTGGCGACCCATTGAAAAGCCCATTTACACGATTCTGAAGAGTACACCTCGGTGAATCATTCGTAAAACTCGGAAGTCCACAGCAGCGAAGAAGCCGACGGTGAGTCAGCCTCGTCGATAGTAGCGCATCGTCTCCCCCGTGAATAAAGGTGAATATGTGGGTCACCGTTAAACGTAGTGAAGGAATCCTCATATCCTCAAGCATTATCCGTAGGAGAACGTCAGACGGAAATCATTGTGCCATTCATTCTTATGACATCGCCCCGTTAATCTACGGCCATACGCCTTACGCTCTTCCAATTAACACTACACAACAGATACATTATCGGAATTCAATCCACTACCGAACATTACCTCCGCTTTGTTAAAATATTTCGTGGGGGTAACATGGAGAAAAGACTGCTCCAAGTCTAAAAGTTTAGCTTAAAAAGTTAATCTCGATGGATTTCCGCCAGCTTCTAATTAGAGTTCGTTGGCTAACACATAAAAGCGGTTACTCGACCAACTGTGGGGCTTAAGGGGATCGAGGAGGAAAAAAAAGATGTGTACTCGACGTGGAGATGACGTAGAAAAACAAACGATCGCAATGCAGGCATCGTAACTGTTTGGTACTGTTCCTTTACAAGCGAGTTCACTCTTGGACCATGCTTATCATCGGTCGGCCGTCTTTAAATAAATATTTAACCAACAGACTCTCTCGGTATTCTATATTTTTCCGGAGAAATCTTGCGCATCATTGGACAAATTCCTCAGGAGTATAGAGTTTGAGAGAAAATATGTAGGGTACGGTGTATTTCCGAAGGATAAGACGGGAAGATAGGCAAGGTCTGTACAGACCGGAAACGTCTGGCAAAGGGAAAGGGGCTGGCGCGCGTTAAAAGACTCACAAACTTGACACCCTCGTCTGCCATGGCTGCGATGCGAGCATGCCGACGCTTTTGTTACCCATCTTGCAATCGGCTTAATGCGCATCGCACACGGGTCAATGCTACCCCACCCTACAGAGTCACCTTCTACCACCAAACATTTTTCTACGAAAAGTCAACGATGCGTGCACTATTCTCATAAGAAAATATAGATATTGCACCAAGCACAATGATGAGAGCCGTGATTCTGCCAACCCCTACTCGATGACTTGTTGTATTTATGATAAACCGAAAGACGCACTGATGATAAATCCTGTCAATATTATCGGTGGTGGTAGTCTTCACGAACGGCGAAATAATATCAAGCCAGGGGATATTCTCAGCTGGTAAACTTGCCATTTCTCCTGGTATAACTATAGAAAACCGTCGAATGATGCTGGAAAAAGCGTATGGCTGTCAGGCAACACTGACCTTCGCAGTGATCTTGCGCGAAAGATAGCCCTTGCAACACACTCAAGGACTCGTACATTGGTGAATCCTGCGCCGTTCGTCGATACCAGCACGATTTTATTCCAACGCTTTCTATTCCGAAAGTAAAACTACCCTTGTTAGTTTATTCGCTTCAGGAAATACAATGTTCCATAAGTTTTCAAATGATAAGAGACGTATGCACTCTTGAGTTTGATAAATGAATCCTTGTAGGTATTCATGTTTATAAGTAACTTTTTTTGTAAACCAGCCAGCAAACGGAGAAATCTACAACGGTAAATATCGTTCATCCCCCAACGAATGGACAGCCTATGTCGAGTAACGTTGTTACTCCGCATAGGTTGATCATTCTAACAAATTCGTTAAACAAAAGATAAACGAAGAGCGATCAAATTCACTGAGATCTCACCCTGGGCGAAATTCTTGGCGAACATTATGAACCGTGTCTGGTAGTTGGGACCGTTCAGAACATCGTATTCACAACCCCCGGTTGTGCGGAGCTAGCTAGCCACGATCCGGTATCCGGTTGGGGTAAACACCACTTTACACAAGCGCGTTCTTACGTACGGCGGTAAATGATAAGTCGGTCGATTTTATTTTACCACGATTATCCGTTAGAATCACATGTTCACTGGATAGGACGCTTATCCACGTTCAGCGGACGAATAGGTACGCGACATGTCCAGTTGTTCGCGACGTACCAAGATCGACATAACACACATGCCCAACAGTTGCCACCCGACTGATCGCTTGTGCCGCCTACGGTAGGGGCCGAAGTGGGCCGAAGCCTTTGCTTAGCTTTTAACGACTAACCATTCGCTTGAATTTTATCCTGCGACATTACTGCCCTCTCTCGAAAAACGAACAAACTGCCGGTAATTTGGCAACAACGCGAATGGTATAAACGACACGTTTCTTATCGATCTGCTATCCGAGTTCATTACCGACAGATCTTGTCTCCTCCACACGTGGCGGTAGTTTTAAATTGACTGGCGATCTCTTGAGAGTTACATTTCAGCGGATATTCAAAAGAGCTGTTTGTATTACGCGAGTGTGTAAACACTTTTCCCCTTGATTAGTAGAAAAAAAATCGTGCATGAAGTCACGTCGGAGAAGATACTGATACGTCAGATTCAATCGTTTATGAATCACTGAGCTAATACACCGAGAAATACACCGAGAACCGGGGTTCATAAGACTTCTATATAACAGAAGTCTGTGGTGCGAACACGTAGTAGGGAAATTAAGGCGCGTCTCTTACAAGCGGATTGTCTGTACTCGTTTTCGTTGCTTTGGTTACTTCACGATGCGGCAATATACACCATACTCGTCGAAATCATTCGAAACGCCCTAGTTATTGCATAGGGAAGGCGTGCTGATTAAGCCCGTTATCTATTTGACACGTACGATATTAGTAAGTTCGATCCTTGTCCGTTCATTCTCTGTATATTCAAATTCTCTGTATATTTTTTCCCATACTGAGCCCTGTACTGATGGTGAATAAATTTGTTTCTTCTTCTTCTTCTTCTTCTTCATTAGTTGACCAATTGTCCGAGCCGTTTGTTTGGCAGAAAATACATCGCGGCTGAATGCGGCACGTTAGTTAAAATTCGGAGCAGAAGGTGGTGATGCGTGTTGCGCATGCTCAATCGCATGCGCATTCGTTGGTCGTTTGGAACATGTTGTGTTATTCGGCTATGGTCGGCTATGCTCGGCTATGCCCGGCTATGCTCGGCTACGGTCGACGAGGTCGGTTAGCGCCAGTTAGCGCTGTTGAACAGTCGTCCGTGGTCGGCCGGTGGTGGGAGATTGTGTCAGGTCGACGATGTCGGTTGTCGAGCGTGAGACGCGACGACGACGACGACGACGATCAGCTTCCGTGCTACAGCGGACTCGGCCGACGATGCGTTCTTGTCGTTGCCGTAGCAGGCGCGTCACATCGAGAAGCCTTGTTATCGCGTTGTAACGCGTCTCAAGCCAGGGGAGTTGACACGATAGCATAGCACTCGCGGCGTAGGCGGTCCATGCGCTCCCGTTCAACAAGCCATGGCTTCGGTGAAGGTAGCCGTCAGGGTTCGTCCCTTCAACAAAAGGTACGGAACGCCAAAATTTTCTTTCCTAATGTTCTCGTCATTTGTAACATGAACGTTGGTCCATTCGTAAAGTTCTCAATGTCGTGTGTAAGAGCAATGACTCGATAATATTGGAAAATACGGTGCTGCGATGAAGAAGAAGAAGAAGAAGAAGAAGAAGAAGAAGAAGAGGAAGAAGAAGAAAAAGAAGAAGAAGAAGAAGAAGAAGAAGAAGAAGAAGAAGGAGGAGGAGGATATGAGGACCGAACTTGAGCTCACGTTGTTACCGCAGTCGCGTTCGGAGACCTAATGATTGTACATGAGTCGATAGATCACCGACCCTGAAGAAACCGAAACACGGCTATGAGCGCCAAAGATATTTCTACCACCTGCCGTCATTCGTCTCTTCGGACGTGTTTCAGCAATCACCGTTCAATTGCTTATCGGTCAACAGAACCAACGTCAAAGCTTTCCGCTAACAGCTGATAGGAACCAGAACAACGTCCGTGCTTTGTGTTTTGAAAATGCGCGTATCGATTCAACATAGACAGCTGTCATATTTGTTGGCCAGCCGTGAAACCCAAAGACCGCTAGATCTTACGTGAATCTTCAATGAATGTTTAATGCTCAATGAATGTTTAATGCTGTCTGTATTAGTGAAAATACGTAAATCATACCGGGAATCATCGCAATACGAATATGCAAGGTGATTGATCTCCTTTTCAGGGAACTGGCGATGAATGCCAAACTGATCGTGCAGATGGATGGTAAAAAAACCCGCATCTTCAACAGCAAGGTGAGTGGCTAAAAATCTTGTAACATTTTTGCTTCATTTCGCTCACGACATTAAAACGGCATATGCTGATTGAGGTTAATCACTATCGAATATCGTTGGACGCTTACAATTAGTAGGGATTATGATAGATAGTTGAAGCAATTTTCTTCCATTACGGGAGTATTCATTTGAATGATCTGACGACCTTTCGTTTGTGCATTACTCGCATTACTCGCGCATATTTGCCGCACATGAATTTGACATTCTTCAGATTTCTTTAACGAAATAACAGGCTGAATCTGCGAAAAGTCAAAATATCATTGAATATTGACTAATGGCAATTGCAATAGGTCGGTATTCTTAATGATGCGCAGCTGTTGAATAGTAAGTCTTGGCCCCGGAGTCGCGCTCTATCGGAAGTCAATTAAATAAACCGTTACTGCCAGGTAGTATCTGAGATGCTCCACCGCTTTTAATCTCGAGCGTTGCACAATTACGATGACTTCATTGGCATGCCAGCTTTAGGAAAAAGATGTTCTTTGTGTTATTTATCCGGTGGGATGTTGTGTTAAAAAAAAAACAAAATGCATAGCCGTTTGATCAACTATCTGACGGGAGATTTAAATTGGCGCAATGTAAATAGAGGATTAAGTTGATAAATTAGCAGATACCTTTGAGTTACGTCCTATGAGTTACCCTCGATCGAGCATCAAGCCGATGGTCGAAAAAGGGGTAGATTCGAAGGTTCATAAGTGACCTTTTCATCCCCGTAGAGTACTTGCTTGCGTTGTATGTGTTATCGGTGGACGTAACGCATGCGAATACGCAATTAGTTATGCAGCGGACAACCCAACGAATACCCCTGACATAACGGAGCAAAACGTGCTTGACGTTTGCTATCGATGAAATGTACGTTTCTGGCCATATACGCCGCGTATGATTTTCTTCCTATTATGGCCCTATTCAAATGGACATAGAGCCGCGTTTGCTATCATCGACGTTGTCGGCTTTGGCCTTAATGGATCTTCAGTAGCGAAATAAAATAATGGTTTTATGCGGTCTCTTTACAGACGCCCAGTAGCTGCAGGGACATCGACAGAGAGAATTACAAGGATTTCACGTTTGATCATTCCTACTGGTCCTTTGATGCCAACGACGAGAATTATTCGTCGCAAGAAGAGGTATGACCTTTACAAATGACGTAACAAAAATGAAATGGCATTTGTCAATGATTTTTCATGCGTTTATTCATTGCTCGCGGATAAAGCAAAATGAATTTAGTGGGGCGAAAGGTGTGCGGTATACTAGTTAACCCGTGGCCGAATCAGTTCGTGCCTTCTTTAATCGCGAAGCGTAAGTATTGTTCTTGGACCATGCGCGCTATGGCCAGTACGAGTTTTAATTAAAAATTAATTGGGACGATGTTCCCCTTACTTCCTCCACTCCATCTGTACGTCCAAATTGAAAATCCATTAAAGTCCATCAGCTAGAGTAGAGAAGGACTTGTAGAAAGGGACAAGTATAATGCACATGACTTTTCGTCTTAGGTTTTCTACGATCTTGGAACGGATGTTATAGAAAGTGCCTTTGAAGGCTATAATGCCTGCGTTTTTGCATATGGACAGACGGGATCTGGAAAGACCTTCACCATGATGGGCACACCGGTAAAAGATTTGATTAGAAAGAAAATATGTGTTAAATGAATGCAATGGGTCGGCGGATAAATGATTCTTTTTACTGCGCCGCAGGAGTCTCAAGGTTTGATTCCGCGCATCTGTAAGACGTTATTCGCAAGAATGGCGGCCGGCAAGGAAACCGGTGCGTCCTACAGAACCGAAGTGTCATTTTTGGAGATACATAACGAAAGAGTGCGGGATTTGCTGAGGCTAGATCAGACGCAAACGCATTCTTTGAAGGTCCGGGAACATCCCAAGAGAGGACCGTACGTACAAGACCTGTCGAGTCATCTCGTTTACGACTACACGGACATCCAGGTAGGCATGAATTGACAAGCATGAAGGATCTAAGGACGAAATTATCTCAAGAATATCCCGATCGACTGCTGTTTTAGGAATGTATGGTAAGGGGGAATACGCACAGGACGACAGCAAGCACGAATATGAACGACGTGAGCAGCAGGAGTCATGCGATTTTTACAATAACGTTCGTACAAGCCGGATTCTCCGCAGGCAATATGCCGTCAGAGACGGTCTCGAAGGTGCATCTTGTTGATCTCGCCGGAAGGTAATACTTTTGACGGCGCGTCGACGATGGACGCAATGTTATCCGTGAGATTTTCTTGGGTTGCAGCGAACGGGCAAATGCAAGCGGTGCAACTGGTCAGCGGCTAAAAGAGGGTGCGCACATCAACAAGTCCCTGGTGACTCTGGGCTCGGTGATATCAGCCCTGGCGGAGTTGAGTTCAGTGTCGGCGGCAGCCACGGGCGATGCGTCCGCCTCTAAGCGTAATATTTTCATACCCTACCGAGATAGCGTGCTCACGTGGTTGCTGAAAGATTCTTTAGGGGGTAATTCGAAGACCATCATGATAGCCGCTATCAGCCCGGCCGACTGTAACTACGGAGAGACGCTGAGCACGCTGAGGTACGCCAATCGAGCCAAGAACATCATCAACAAGCCAACCATCAACGAGGACGCCAATGTCAAGCTCATTCGAGAGCTCAGGGAAGAAATACAGAAATTAAAGTCTCTCATCGGCAAGGATATGAACATAGAACGACCGCCCCAGGTCTTACTCGCGCAGATTCACGAGAAGCAGGAGCAGGAGAAGGTGCTGACGGAGGAGTGGACGGAAAAATGGCGGGAAACGCAGCAGATACTTCAGGAGCAGAAGGCTCTTGGTTTACGAAAGAGCGGGGTGGGTGTTGTCCTTGACTCGGAAATGCCCCATCTCGTGGGCATAGATGATGATCTTCTGAGCACAGGAGTAACGCTCTATCACCTGAAGGAGGGGAAAACTTTGGTCGGTACGGAAGAAGCTCCTTTTACGCAGGTATAACGCAGGTCATATTTTCCTTCCTCACCCTCGTAAAGATAAGGATGATTTAGAATTTAGAATGTTGGTTGAATCGATGCAGGATATCGTATTAACATCCGGGACGGACGTAGAGCCGGAGCATTGCATAGTGGAGCTGAACGGTGGTGTGGCGACGCTTCATCCTCTCTCTGCACATTGCTGGATCAACACGGCCCAAGTAGACAAGCCGACGAGATTATCCCAAGGATGCATCATCCTCCTCGGCAGGAATAACATGTTTCGCTACAACGACCCGGTTGAGGCTGCCAAACTGAGAAAGGAAGGCGGAACGGGGAACGGCAATCTCCAGTCGACCGTTGTCAATCTCTCACGATTATCCCTCCTTAGTTGGAGCGTGTCTGATTTGCATGCCTCTTCCTCGAGCGATAACCTACTTAACTCGAGCGAAGATCTTCGAGCCCTCGAGGAACTGGAGCAACAAAAAGCTGCACTTATCAAGGAAAAAGAGGACTTCAAGGTCGGTGCGTCGTGGTTCATCCACATTTCGTCTAAGCGGCAATTCTGTGCCGGACATGTATCTAATTTTCTACGATTTGTCGCGGCCCAGAGGGAACAGGAAGAACGGGAAGAACGGTGGGCAGCAAGGAGGGAAGCCTTGGAAGGAGCGCAAAGGGAACTGGAGAGAGAATGGGGTGCTCAATGGCGCGAATGGGCCGATGCCATAGTGGCTCTTGAGGAAAGACAACGGGAGTTGCGGGCACGACGACACGTCTTGGAACATGACCGCCGAGACGAGATGACTCAAGTAAGTGATTCCGATGGGCCGACTCCGGATTTCAGCGTAATTCTCGTAAAATACCATTTCTACCTTGTCCTCGTTGCCCTCGGTGTTCTTATTTGTTTGTCCGGCAACATCATCATCTACTCGCAGATCTGTCCACTGAACATGTGACCCATCGCTACTCTTCACCGCGTCAGAGTGTTTCATATAAAAGCATTTCTTCAGAATAGTATTCTCCACGGGGTTAGTGTTAGTTAATGGCTAATTCTTCGATTCGTATGGGCCGTTAAGGCGAAACTCGCTTCTGCCAGACAGACGTTTTTCTTTCAAGTACTGACTTTTCAAGGAAACTTGTTAAGGATTTTACTTATTAAGGAGTATTCCAGACAGCTCTTCCTCAGCGTAGCTCGTTTCCATCATCCTAATATTAATGCTAATGATAATGATGATGATAGTGATAATAATAATGATAATGATACTGCCATTTAATTTGTTCTACACGAGCCTTCCCTTAACATTTACTTACAAATTAGTATTATAGTTGTCTTTCGATCAATCTATGGCGCTCACTATCCTTTTCTATACGGGATATACGAGTCCTCGGTAAATGCAGTTTCAGAGTGACTATGCTAGTTTTTATTCATAAACATTAGTAATTAGTTGAATTGACGCGGTCGCTAAACGCCATAAATGCCAGTGTTGACGGGATATTGCCGGACAGATTTCATGGAATGTTACAGAAATGCATATGTATATAGTAGACAGTATAAGGAGTAAGGAGTATGCGTATATGGGCTTATCCGTAGAACATGACTGGGTTTGTTATGCAAGAAACGGAGGATAAATATTGTTGTTATATTAAAAACTGTTGATTAATAAATATTTCTTTCAAATATTGGCGTTCGATCTTCCACACGAAATGTTGCACGAAATGTCTTCTCATTCAGATATATTTTTAAGCACTCTCATTCGTGACACTAATTTTCCCAATTAACAAACCCAATGCCGTAAGTTTCGGTTAGAACTTCCTATATATATATACACACAAACACACACACACACACACACACACACACACACACACATATATATATATTATACGAGGTGAAATGCGTTGGTGTGAGGTAAAAAGTTATTAACTCTGGTTGAAGGTAATGTATCGTTGTGATCTAGTATCCGCATTGTACACTATAAATATTTCAATGAGGGGAGCAAGGAAGTAAGGATCTTAACAAAAGTAGATTCGTGTCGTATATCACGAAAGATATTTATTTGATCTCTTTGTAAGTACCTTTCATAATTTCCTGCGCCCTCATCCCGCTTTTTAATACTACGTCGATGGTGCATGTTTACCCGTTATTCAAATACTTTTATTTTACTTGCTGGCTAACTTTCTGTTTCGCGGTTTATTTCTTTCTTATTTATACGTTAGACGACTTTTCTTGCCCGTGTGACTGAGCACTTTCTTTTTAATAGCATTATTTTTAGTTATATTCCGTTAACGTATCGGTATGTATGTGTCTGTGTGTGGTACCAGGTAGAAAGTTTGTGTAGGGAAGTCGCCTCCCTGCACACGACATTGCAGTCCAAGCAACGACAATTTCAAGAATTCACAAATAGTCACGAAAGTACCCAAAAACGGCGCCTTGTGGGGGATAAGGTAAGCATGAAATACAGTGAGTCAAAGCCCAATCACCATACCTAAATAATGATCTTTAGTAGATATCCAGTGCGGACTTCTATCTGTATAACTGACAGTTCAATCTAAGGCGGCTAAATCATTTCAGACTGACGATCCACCTGGTAGCAATGAGGGTAGCCTGCCGGAGTCCTGGTCAAGCCTTACCGACGATGAAAGATACGTTAATAATGTGAGAGAACTTGTTAATCATCACGTGAGTATAGTCGAAAGTTTTCAAGCGTACGCAGAAACAGCCATCTCACGTTAACATTATTATCGTGACTAGAAAAAGGAACTGGCCTCCCTGGAAGCTGAACTTGAAAGGAAGGTCAAGTCTCTGAACGAACATCAGAGTAAAGTAGACAGGATGGAAGAAGAACTTATGGAGATCGCGAAGAATCAAAAACAGATGTTTAACTTGAAAGTAAGGTCATACGATAGACGAGCTAACGAGTTTTCCAAGAAGAAAATTTTCACAATTTTCACAGTTTCGACTTTGTGCTTGACAGGCTGAGTTTGAAGGGGCCACGGAGAAGAAGGTATTCCTTGGAAGGAGAACGCAGGAGCAATTGGAGGAGATCCTAAGACGAAAGCAGAGTCTTTCGTTAAATTTAAAACGAGCCCTGCCCGCCTCATCGAGCGGTCAGTCTTCAAGCAGCGACGAGCTCGGTACTAGCTGCGAGATCAAGTCCGTCCATCAGGACACGTGGAATAGGAAGATGAAACTTGTCTCTGCTCTGTGTCCATTGGCTCAGGAACTTCCTAGTTCCCTCGGTACGGGAGACACTTTTCACACGGCCGCCGCCGAGTCCCCGGAAGCGCGCATCATCCAGGCCTTCGAGAAAATTGCAGCAGTAGGTGCCGGTACGGCGCTCCGAGACGACGAAGAATATCGTTGCGACGTAGATAAGCGGATGATCGGGAGATCACCCAGAGAAAGTATTGAGGAGAGTCAAGAGAATTGTATCGATCCAAATCTCAAGAAGACTGAATTCTCCCTTACATTTCCGACGAACGTCGATGCGACTGATGCAATGCGGGATTCATTCGAATCGCCAATTCAGCAGAACCCGGCGATGAAGAGATTAAGCCAAAGAATCGCACGACAGAGGATGATGGTGATGAGGTGCCTAGAGGCAAAGACCCCGTCAAAAGAGGATCTCAATCGGCAAATAGTCATTCTTCAAGACCTTCAGAAGCAACAGATCGAACTGGAAGTCGCCTTAATGGAGGAAGAACGGCGAAAGTCTCAGCAAGTCTCAGCGAAAGCCATACCCTCTGTCGAGAGTAGGTTACCCAGCTTACAATTGGAAAACTCTATGCGGATAAAAGCTGAGCCTTGTAACGACGACAGTGCGACAGCATATACTAAGGAACCACCTACTGTTCCTTTGATGACCACCGTACCTGCCACGGAATCTCACATTCTCAGAAACTCTGAGCCTAACCCCAGCGAAGAAGAGTCTATGTCAACGGAGAATCGCATATTAGGGACAACATCGGGTCGTGGATATTCAACGGTTTATCTAACGGTACATAACTTTAGTATGCTTTAGGGAGAAACAGAATGTAGTAAACATCATTCGTTTCTGTATGCAGAGTCAAAATCGGGGCGATCGACTGAGTAGCCCATATTCCTTGACGATAACGAGATCGTTGCCATCTCTCATAGTCAATGAGGATAATTCCGAGGGCGTGATCAACCGGATCATCAGCATTCCCTCGTATGTTATCCGCGGGGCGGGAACATCTAGCCATTATGAATATGAGGTACGAGTGGTGGCAAAGGATGACAGTTGGACGTTGCTTCGGAGATACAGAAGGTTCCGGGAACTATACGTCTCTATGCGGCAAAAATACGGTACTAAGGTATGGTAAAATTATCATTAAATATTATTATACATTATAATAATACTCTCATGACGAAATGTTGCGAACGCATAGGTGGCCTTGATACGGTTTCCTCCACGACGAGTGTTCCCTAGATCTGAAACGGTAGCGCAACAACGCAGAAAGCGAATGGAGGAGTATCTGCGTCGATTAATTCAGGTCTGCTCCGAGTTACCACTTTGCGAGCCACTCTACAAATTCAATGGAAATCTAAGCAACATAGATAAGCAATCATTGTTGGAATTCAGTTCATTCTTTAAACGAGGGACTTTCGAGAGCAGTAAGTATGGAACTAGCTAAAACGCGTGCGCTCAATTACAATGGGCAATGCAAATGGCATTCTCAACTAATAAGATTGACACGCGTTTAAAGTGATCCAACTGATAATTATATTCCTAATGAATTTTTCTAGGCGATTGAATTCAATTATAAATAAACCTGACGTTATTCTTATTAAAAATGACTACAATCTTAAAAGTCTTTCCATCGCCTGGATTCTCTGAAATATCGAATTTCTATCGCGTAGCTTGATGATATTATTGCGTATCAGTATTCCTATGAACTAAGCAGGGATGAGCACGGTGATACGATCTAGCAATGGGGGGAATTGCAAGTGACGATAGAACCCCCTTGTATTTTCGCGCAATTAGTTCAAGTATTAAATATTCAAAGGGAAAATTTTGATTTTTCCCTAAATATGAAAAGGGGAGAAAAGTGTATGTGTATATATACGTGCGTGCGCGTGTGTGTGTGTGTGTGTGTAAACATCTTTTCCACAATCGCGATTAAGAATGTATGAAAGAGTCACCTTTCTCCCTAGTTCATAGCTGTAACTTTATAAGCCGTGTACGACTGTACCAAGTGCAAGAAATATCATATCGCTGTTAAAATTCTACTAGTTACCGAAAATTTTTAATAAATATCTATATAATGTATCGTATATTACATTATATATACGTTCTGTTACGCACGGAAGGATATCGTGATAGATGGCGTAATTCCAATGGGATGAAAACTCGCTAAATTTAGGACGTATATTCTCTATTTGCCTATTCGCAACGACGTTTCCTCTTTAATTTTATAAAGTCAATTATAGATGTAGCAGCCGCATAAGTAAAAAGTAAAACAGGGCAATACTGCTTCTTTTTAAGCATATAACAAAGTAGACTTCTTCCTAAAGTCTGCGCCAGCTTTGGTTTCATTGCGTTAAATTGAGACAGTGTTAAAGTTGACGGACACATTACGCAATGCTTGTGGCAATGAATTTGATAATGTCGTTGAACGGCTCTAATGTTAATTTATTATTGGTTGAGAAGTCGTGTATATACGAATTGTTTTTAGTAAATAGCTATTGCGTATTTATGCGGAGAGGCAAATATCTCATGGTTGTATTGAGAGGCAGGCATTAAGCCTTAACGTATTCTCATGATCTGGTTAATCTGGATGTGGGTATTAGTGGTATAAAAAATGTTCCCATATGCAGCGACCGTGGTATATTTACTTGTCCAATGCAATTATACCTCATGTTTAATACGATTTCTGGGAGGAAGTTTAATTGCTTTTTTTTATACAATCGATCTACGTCTCTGAAATGTAAAGGAGTACAATAAATGATGATATCATAAGAAGACTTCCATCTTTTTCGATTCTTCGATATGGATCTGTATCAATTGTCATAACTTTATCGTCTTTATTATTGTCTGAACATTCCCAAGAAATAACAGGAAGGCATTCGTTTCGTCATTACATTACATTAAAGGTGACATAGAAAAATTTTATTTCCGAACGGGTAAGTACATTATAAAATTGATCGCAAGAATAATTTAATCAATCGATATTAGATTATGATACAATTGTACCGTGGTACACGACACTCTATAACAAAATAAGCGGTTTATTCAAATTTATTCTTTACTTCGGTATAAATTAGTTCGATGCAATTAGAAGATTGGGAAATTGCGCAAACATTCCACCCTTTCATATGTCTCAATGTACAAATATAAAGAAATAACTTTGAGCAGTTCTCCAGTCTACCTTCCTACCTCAATACGGGTATCTTTGCGTAAACACTCGCTCTTTGCGGATTAAAGGCGTTGTTGTTTAATGCGACGTTGTGTATGCAGATGCGGAGAACTGTGAAAGTGGAAGGATTGTAGTAGGATATATGTAGATAGAGGCGGGTGTTCGGAGCGCTAGTGTAAAGCTAGTAAACGCGATATTACTCGGATGAATGATCGAGTAAATACTTACTATCTTCTGTAATAAATTAGAGCAGACGATGAAAACAATCCTTGTCATGATTGAAGTTAAATAAATACTTGTTCACTCGCTAAACTATCTGCGAATGGTGCGACGATCACTCGCGTGGCGAAGTAGAATGTCAAACCAAAGGTGATCGAGATTGGCAAGGCGGGCAGAGCTTTTTTGAAAATCGCCAGGAGCAGCAATGTGAGGCACAAACCCTAAATTATAAAATAACCTTCAATCATCAGTGGCGAGAATAACAGAAAAGTGAAGAAAGAAGTGACATACTATTAAGATGGACACGAAACAGGCCAAGGTTGTATTCCAGTCTCCATAACTCGAAGCTTTGCCCACTAATACGCTGTAAAATATGAAATCCCCCAAGCCAAGCTTTACACCCCTTTCTTCCTCCATCATGGCGACATTTTGACGTTGGGATTCCTGTTGCACACGGTCCTCTTGCCGTGAATTTCGTTGAGGGGACGAAGTATTTTCGAGTACTTGCTGCGCTCGCCTCGCGCTACGATCAGCTGTACATGGAATAGTCTTGTGAGAATTCATTTACTTCGCGTCATAGGGGGAACAAGATGATTCATGACTTACCGTGTGTCTCTACCCACTCGGTTGTAAAGCCACTTTCTTCCGCGTCACCAGAGTCGGAACTACTTTGACCTTCAGTCTGTCGTGTCATCGTTGCGGCTTGCACATAACCGGCGTAAGTCATTGAAAATGCGTACAATATCGTAGACGAATAAATCAACGCGGGAAAGATAGATTCGTTACGTTCCTGTGCGGTCTCTACTAATATTCTCAGCGGACCCTTTGGCGTTAACACGGCTATTAGGTCTAGATAAATATGCAGAATGTGTACTATATGTCACAAGGTTTTCATGAAATTTTAATTGCACGTAACATTGAAGAACATTTACCCCAAATACTAATGGCAGCGAGTACGACCCATGCCGTCCACTCGGGTAGATATTTGATGAAAACAAGTGCCATCAAGGCTGAGATAAAAATGAGATACGCTTGCTGCAGTCGTAATGGTCCGTGCCAATGAATGCACACCATTCCTACCACTCCAAAATTCCATAAGACAATACCAAACGTGATTGAATCCATCGGAATGTTGTAAGCTTTTAAGACCTGCCTAAAATTAGCGAGTTACCTGGTTAAAGAATTGGTTACCTGGCAAAATATTTGTAAAATTGATACCCTAGAGAAGAAACACTCACTCGCAGAATAATATTGAAAACAAAAAGAGCAGTATCAAGGAACTGATAATAAGCCATCCATGTAAAACTTTGTAGAATCTGTACTTGTACAGAACGATCAATATTACGGTCATGCATACAATGACACTCATGAGTATCAATGAATTTGCTACGGCTTGCCAAGCTTTGGTACTAGTATCATTACTGTCTTCATGGAATGGAGTATATACCCTGAAATGGATGAATACATTAATCATTGGCACATTTTAGTAGTGCCGTATATTTACTTACACGATATACTTACAAATACATTCCTTTTGTTGTGTAAAAGTGTATGGAACTGATAGTAGCTACTACGACCAACATACAAAGAGATACAGGAACAAATAATTTGATAACATGAGCCGCTCCGTATTTAAGTTCTTCTTCTTCTTCGTCGGTATATTGCCTGTTCCTAGGCTGATTAGACATACGCGATGCATCTCTGCTTGCGGGTCTAGCCGTAGATGTACCTGGTGCCTCTATGTGTACCTCTGGCACACTAATTTCCGCCTGTTATCCAAGCATCAACAATGAAGTTCATCCAAGTGAATAGCCTGATAACCCGAGGTAGAAGTAAAACCTGTTTCACCTGATTGCTGCTGGTTTTCGAACGTCGCTTTCGACGGTCACCGACTAAACCCTGGTCATCTATGCGAGATTCCGCAACGTGACCGTCCATCAGGCTTGTGTATTCGTTTGCCGAGTCGTAGTCACTCTCAGACATTCATTAAACTCGCGTATTACTGTCTTCCCAATGTACTGTGACAGTATCAGACAGTATCCAATGACCAATGACCAATGACCAATCGAGCCGTGTCACGCACAACCCTCAAACGGTTTTTCCTGAGTTTGCCTTCGTCCTTTTCCTACTGGGTCAGACACTGGTTAAACCAATAAAAAGACCGCCATTATAATAACCTTTTATACGAAATGGCCACATAAATTCGTCATGTAATGCAAACGTAAGTATCAATGCAATCCATTGGAATGGCATTAGTCCTAGTTGTCCTTAATATTTTATTCGTATCACAATGATTCAAAAAAAAGCTTTTGAGGTGTACGTGTTGACATGTACGTACAGTCGGTACAGTCATACGAGCTGAGCGACTAATTTGTACTGTGTGTGTGTGTCTCTCTCTCTTTCCCTCTCCCTTCCTCCACACACGCTCACACACACACACACACACCACGCATACAGTGCGTATGTATACATGGCACACATCATCAATAGAGTCAATACCACTGACAGCCTACTGTCAAAGTGAACGATTTATTCAACAAATATTATCAATAGGGGGTTCTCATCAACTCTGTTCATTCTTAAAAATAGCATAATCGTATAAAAATATATTTTTCAGTGTACTATACATTTTTTACATTAGTAGAAT
Source organism: Hedychridium roseum (assembly GCA_963989215.1). Classification (NCBI taxonomy): domain Eukaryota; kingdom Metazoa; phylum Arthropoda; class Insecta; order Hymenoptera; family Chrysididae; genus Hedychridium; species Hedychridium roseum. The sequence continues at coordinate 11,399,414 of OZ022304.1, read as the reverse complement.
TTATGTACATTTTGAGCTCAATCACCCGCGCTGTATTATGAGAAGAACGTCGTGATACTTTGACAATTTTTCTCGCATTTAGTAATATCCGTGCAAGCTCGACGTTTGACACTATTCTCAGTAGGGCTGAAGTTATTTTTTCTTTTTGTACTTTCGTCGCTCGTTCGAGGTTTATTTAGTTCTTCTTGCAAATTCTGAGCTATATGAAAATCGTGGTGTTCACCGTATTTCGCGATTGATATCATTTGCCCACACTGCGGACATCGTTTCACAGATTCCCCGCTATTACCGTTTCCCTTAGTTCTTACTAAGAACCCGTAAATCGGACTATTCTTCGCATTCTTGGAAGTATTATTTCTCGGCTTATTGACTTTCGCCTTTGCAGTTTTTCTTAAACCATCAACGAATTTTACATCATTCCCTACATTTTCGAATTGTTTGCCATGCTTATTATTTTGTTTTAGGTAGAAACTTGCTTCCTCTTGTAGTTCCAAAGGTAATAATGCCATTATACTTTGATCGATATTATTCAAATCTGGAAATATTTCTTGTAATTTTATGGCACAAGTATTGGCAATGGCATTCGAGTCTCCTCTTGGTCGATTGAATTCTTCCTCAGTGCCGCTTCTTTCACTCTCAATTGAACTAAACCCTTCTTGATATTTGTCACTACAATTAAAATCCTCTACGTTGTTGAGCGTCTTTATTTCCTTTACGCTTGCTTCGATATGTCCCTCATCCCTATTTTGTTGATCTTTAAAGACATTCAGGAAGAAAGATTGTTTAAAGTCAATAGTCCGACTTTCAATTTCGTCCTGATTATCCCTATCTCTGCCGATCATATTTTCCTCAATTATGCCGTTAAATAATTTTACTCTGCTATTCGTTTTACTGCTACGTTCGTTATATATTTGTATTAATTTATTAACTTTAATGGACACGGGTGATTCGTCTAAGCTTGCCGATTCTGGTACGTCCGTGATTCTACTGTATTCACCTTTATAAGCTTGATGACATTTAGCCGAGTCTTTTGTAACGCCGATTACATTATTTTTTATCGTATCATAGTTCTTATCATTACCTTTACAAACATCTGTTGGATCTAATTTTGCCAATAGATCGATTTTATTATCTGTAATGGCGCCCCCATCCCTATGTACTCCCGGATCGTTATTTTTTCTGTTCGTTTCGATTTCATCAGTGATTTCTATCTGAGTTCGCGATTCTATGGTCTTAAAGAAATCCCTAATACTTCGACGGTCCTTCGCCACCACGAATTTCCCTGCTGAAATTCCTAAATACGCGATAGGACACTGAGTAGACTTCGTGACAATGTTGACACATTCATCTGCCATTTTTTCTGGATTATACGATTTTAAGGCATATGAACGTGACTGCGAAATCGTAGTCTTGCTTTGATAGTAATGGTAACAGACTGTTAATAATGTCGCACGACGTTGATTCTCTTGGAGATCCTGTTCAAGGCGATCGCATACTTCTGCCGCTAGTTCGCCGGCCCAATGCCTCAGCTGTTAACACGAAACTTCTTTAACCAATACTCTCATTGCACAACAGTCTAAGAATCATTTTTTTTTTTTACTAACCACATCTAGACTAACAATTGCTTGTTTGCCAGGAAATTTTTTACATGCGCCTATCGATTTGGATACCAATCTAGTAGTGACTGGTTCGTTATCGATACCACGAGCAATGTTGTACAGCCATAATCTGTATTCATATAACATAGTACGTAAGAAGTTCTGAACAAATGGTAAGTAAATGGTAAGTAAGTGATGCGTTGTGGATAGGTACCCTGTTTTTTCGTCAAACCGTTTCTGAAGATATTGAAGGCTGTACTGCAATAAGTCACCCATAACATTACACTTAAGAGATTCGACTACAATATCCCCAAATTTACCACCAAGATTTCTGACTTTTTTTACTGGCAATGTTGAATAGAGACTTGATACTGCCGCCGGTGGTAGAATCGTTTGTCGATTAGGTTTATGCAATCCGCATGCTAATTTAGCTAGTATCTAAAAATACACATTGATAGCATTCTTTCATGCAGTGAAAGGTGATACAATGAATCCAAACCTTATTTTGAGATATTCCGGCGGAGCATCTAAAACCGGTTTTCTCGAATATATCGGCTCTCAGCTCTTCAACTAACATACCGGCTACTGCAAGTTTCTGAGAATGAGTATCCGCTAATTCTTGAAAAGTATTGTGAATCCAATTATCAATGCCTTCTTTCCGGGCCTCTATAATTATATTCTTGACTAAGACCATGCAGCAAGATATTTTTATTAGTTATTTCTGGCAATGTATAATTCCTATCAAACCTTCATCATTTTTTCCAACATCACAGTAGCCAACAACGTATGTATATGAAAGACATGATATCAATTCCCTAGGTTGTATCATCACGGAGGCCATTTTTTTATCAACCAAATCTGTAATGTCCAAGTAAGCTTCATCTACACTAGCACGTTCTATAATGTTACAATGCTGCGATATAACATCTATAACTTCACGACCGGCACTTCTGTACCTGCAATATACATAATAAATGTCTTAGTGTAACAAGTTATGTATAAGCAATATACATTGTTAATACCTGGAAGTATCAGATTTTCCACGAAGGCAGGGTACACTTGCTAAAATCAGGTCAGGACACTTCTCCTTGGCTTCTTTACCCCGCATGTGACGTGTTACTCCAAAAGCTCTTGCTTCATAATTAACGGCGATTATCCTAATGTTTTTTTATCAATATATACAAATGTATTGAATGTGAAATTAAAAAAATGCAAATAAGGTACATTACCCGCCCAATTGCCACTGATTATACTGAACTACAGCTAATGGTTTGCCTTTATACTCGGGTTGTAAACGAGTCTCAACTTGACAAAAGAAACAGTCCATATCTATCAGTACTATAATCCTGTTATTCCAAATCGCCATTGTCCGAAGTTCTCTCTTTAGATGTATGGTACGGTGACTAAAAAAGCTTCGTAGTAGGTTATGTCACGCACACATCTCGTTACACTATTAATATTATCATCTGTGAAGTTTTTCTTTTCATTGCACTTCACATTATTTAAATAAGGATGGCCAATTTTGCTTCATGATCTCACTTGGAAAGCATCATACGTAAACAGTTAGTAACACAATCGATCAAGTCGATCCGTTGACACTGTAGAGCGGAACTTTTCACCGCGATGCATGGAAGTTAAAAATTTGAAAACATTACGCTTATTGGTCAGCCGAAGCCACCTAGAATTCATGTTTCCACCTTGAATAGGCCGAAAGAAACTTCGAACGGCACATCATTGGTATATTACATATGATGCAATGCATATTGCGTCAAGTTTACGAACATCAATTTTTTTTATGAGCTATTGAAAATACGTCAAATCCGTCAACTTTCCGAACAACTCGCTTGGCACTGAGGCACACAAACACTTTTTTTTTAGATATTATTTCTTATTTTCTTCACATATAACACACGTGACGTGGAGTGTTAACTTACTTTTTCACTGAAATGCCAAGTAAAAAGAAAAAATATAATGCCCGTTTTCCAGCTGTAAGTCGAATAATAAGACATATTTTTCTTACTCACTAGTTGTAAAATGCGTGATACAAAATATGTTTATCGAAATTGTAAGCACATGTGACGATATTACGATTGAGTTTCGTTATTTCTGCACCACATCTAGATCAAACTCTGTGACAAGTGAAAGTTTACGTACTTGACGCAATAAATATGTACATAACCTAAGAAAATTGAATTTCCGCAGGGTCGCATAAAAAAGATCATGCAAACTGATGAAGAAGTTGGAAAAGTGGCACAGGCAGTACCAATAATAATCTATATCCTTTTAAATATTTAATAAGGGAAAGTCATCTGTTGGTATAAAATAGTCTGTAACTAGTGTACATTACAATAGTGTGTTGACCATCCGTGTGTTTCCTAGGAATATATTCCTTAACCATTTATATACCTAAAACTTTAGAACTTTTTGTACATTCATTGCTTACAAAGACCATGCAAATTACCAGTGCTAAAAATGCAAAGACACTCAGTCCATCTCATATGTAAGTAATATCTTTATAATACTTTATCATCATGCATTTTATAAATGCAAATTGTTCCGATCCGTAAGAATTATTATTTGATTGATTTTAGGAAGCAGTGTATCTTGTCAGAAAGTCGCTTTGACTTTTTAAAAGATTTAGTAAAAGGATTACCAGATGTGTCAGGTCCCGACGATGAAGTGCCTACACCACCATTAACTCCCGCACCCACTAGCAACAATTCTAATACAGCGATATGTCCATCTGTAACACGTTATTCAGAAGTTGGGTAAGGGCATAGTTTTATTAATATTACAGAAGTATAGCTATTCTTAGGAATCAACATGAAATACAATAATACTGTGTTTTTCAGAATGTCAAAGCCAATAGGAATCTCTGCAGATATAAATTTAGAGAACAGAAATATAAAGGACAATGGAGAGACAAGAAGTTTCAATTCGACAGCTATAAGCAATGCCACTAAAGTCACTACAGTACCTCATGTTTCACCTCAAGTTCCAAAGTTTCAAATAACTGTGCCTACTTCTTTTCAAATAAGTCAACCCAATTTTTATACAGAAGTTAACCCGATGAATTTAGCAACTAATTCATCTGGTGTTGATGCGACAAGTCAGCCAACGTCTAATTTTGCACACACTGCCAACATCGACGAAGATTATGATATATATTGACATTAAGAATGAAAAACATCAATCTTTTCGTACGTATCTCGAACGTTTACTCGGTAAATAAACGGTAAATAAACGGCAAATAAACGGTAAATAAACGGTAAATAATAACAGCAATGTCGTCGGACAATAAAATCCGAGGAAATTAGTTGTAGCGAAGTAAATCAACGTAATCGTATGTGTTTCATAAACGGGCTTGTAGAATATTAATTTGATACAACCATAACAGATGAGGCACCCGCCAACGGTGTATTGTATTAATTATTTACTTCAATGCTTTCCAATAATTCATAGTTAATGTTTCAGCTATGAATGTAAGCATAATTCTACGGTCTTTTCACTTTTATCGGCACACATGTGCATATGAGTTTGATAAAAAGTTGGGTAGAATAGAATTTTTTAATGATTTTAAAAAATGTTTAAACTTAAAACAAGGCTGTAAAGTTTATTAGAACGTTTAAAGAATGAAGGAAGTGCAAAGGATATGATATTGTTATACAAATATTTATATGGCATGCAGTGTTCTCATATGAATTCTTTCGCATGACAGAACAGAATAGTACAGTGACAGCATTGTGTGCTACATAATATATGTATGTACTTGATACGTAAAAAGCAAAATTCTGCTGTTATTATGAAAGCGGCGGAGGATAAACACGTAGGAAAACAGAAACGTTGAACGCTATGTACATAATTATTAAGCAAACCATCAAAATCATACGTCGATCATTTGAATTTAGGAAGCAGATTTCTGTACACGTACATAACGGTGGCAAGTATTTTTGTGAAAGCAACGTATCCATTAATGAAAGTCTCGCCTTACCCCGAAGTAAAACTGAAATTTAGTATCGCGAAATCGTGCCTAGCTTTCGAAAGTCGCAATAAAGAACGATAGAGTGTTAAGTTGTTCTCATTACTTTTGTACAGGTGTCTTGAGATTTGTAACACATATAGATAAATAGAAGCGGAATTATGGTCGATAGATAATTACTGTAGGATGTACTCTTATTAAAAGTTCAACGTGTTTTATAGGAAAGTAGTACAAACGAGTCATGTTTCGATATTACATGAGATTTCCATAATTATTAGCATCTAAACATACACGTATGGAAGCTGATGTCATTGTATATTTATACCACACGAATGTAAATAAATGAATTCATTACCATTAGAAAATGTGGATATTTCGATATTTGGAGAAGCAAAGATATCTTACGTAGAAACATTCCTTTCCCTTATAGTAAATATTTCGTCGATGAGGTACACCTCTCTGTGGGACCTGAATAATATCCATCCTCATTTTGACGCTGCTGTGCAAGGGTGATAATTGAGATTATATTTCGAAAAGCCCGCTCATTTCCGATATGTCAGATCATGTCAGATTGTCTTTAGAAAGCGTGAAAGGCGCGAGTAATCGAAAGTGTCAACTACTTCCGTCATAAAGCACGAAACACTAGAAAGAAATGTCGATGCTATTACGGGAAAAGTGTAATACCAAGGAGCGAGAAAATTATATGAACATTTGTCTAGGGCGTTATTCTATCTACATAGTTTCTATTTCATGTTTTACCAATTGTTTCCAATGCGTTTTCTACGGAAGATGAGTGTGACATTTGCTGGCTCTTCTTGGTACATCTTAAAGGAAGGAATTTCTCATAATGGAAATTTTTTGAGTCGCTGAGTAGTTTTGATAAAGTTGAATAAAAGCAAAAAAAATTGCCCAGATTCGTGAGTAATAGTAGGAGTGACGGAGCTGTGATTTCATTCGGAATCCAAGTGGGATGGCTCTCTAAACACAACAATAACACATCATATAGGTTTTGTGAACGTACCGTGAAACGATACAAGAAGTGTCGTTGTACACTTGTGCCGAAGAATTGACGATCTTTGAACTTGCTTGATTGTCATAGAAATCGGAGTTTGTCGTATTTCGTTTGACGTTTCTTCACACAAGTCCTGTTTCGTCACACCAAATCACAAGCAATGAAAGACAACGAATAAATTTATGATATTACTGAAAAAATCCTCGCAAAATCGAAGCATCCGAAAATCATGCAGCTCTATTAAGGTATATATCGTTGTAGTAATAAAATTACCTGACTTTTCCCACGATTAACCATTAACCGTAAAACTTTGCATGAACCAATTGCATTTTGTATATTTTTACTTGTATTTTAGATGTAGTATACAATGGAGTACAAGCTGATAGTTTAAATAATGTCACATGGTGATATCGTGCTTATAGGCCAATATACATAGGAATCATAGCAGTACATTTGACATTTCTAGCTTATGCCCTTGTAGAATGATTTTTGAAAATACATAATTCTCATGAGACTACTGAAGCATGAGATAAAGCTTTTATAGGATGTAGGAGTTGTTTTTGGTATAAGTCTTGTAAAGTAACTAGTTTTTATATTTGCTTATATTAGGTGCGCAGGAACGTATGTAGTGCTGTCCTTCGATTCTCCGTGCGCAAGTGTACAAGTGTCTCTATGATGTTTTCATCAGGTCTTGGCTGTAATCTCTCCTTTCCCAGTTGTCTCGGTTATCCACAGGATAGCGAAGAACTAATTCCAAAAATGGCTCGTGAACCAATTATTCTTAATGTTTATGATATGGTAAGAAGTGCTTCTTATTGGATGATTTGTTATTATTATCTTTTGGACGATAAGAATATGATTTTATAGTACTGGATAAATGAATACACAACTCCCATTGGACTGGGGGTTTTTCACTCTGGCGTAGAAATATATGGAACTGGTATGTGTGTCTCAACTACTAGTTTCTGCTATTAAAATAATAGAGCTATAGTGCGACCTAATGGCAATTAATTTATAGAGTATGCGTACGGGGGTCATTCCCGACCAATCTCAGGTATATTCGAAATTACACCGCGGGTTGCCGAAGAACTCGGCGAACAATTTAGATACAGGTGAACATCGTGATATTTTCTAACAAATGCATGATTCTGTCCTGACGATTATATGTTTATAGACAATCCGTACATATTGGCTATACGGATTTCACGGAAGAAGACGTTACTAGAATCGTCAGCGAATTAGGAAAAGACTTCCGAGGGGATCGTTATCATTTAATGAATAAAAATTGCAATCACTTTAGTAGCCAGCTAACAATGGTAGGTGGTTTCTTCGTTAGAGCACTTAGTAATTTGTTTGTCCGATAGAGAGAAGGTTGGAAAAAAAGGTAACAAATTAATTTGTTTGCAGATTCTGTGCGGCCAAGAAATACCAGGTTGGGTAAATCGTTTAGCTTATTTTAGTTCATGCGTACCATTCTTGCAGCGCTGTCTGCCAAAAGAATGGTTAACGCCCGATGCTCTTCAGCATTCTTTCAGTCAACTTAGCCATCACGAGAGTACACCACCATCCGATACTTCTTTGTAACATTCGGTTAATACCGAAGATAACGATGGTCTGAAATACCATAGAAGTTACACTTTTTAGACAATTTAACAGACGCGTGTAAAGAAAGTTCAATATAAAAGAGATAGTGTATCGTGAGGATTCGGTGATCCGAAAATTAAACCGTCGATTTCACGTACAAATTGATTATTTTACAGCAAAATACCGCTGGGAATGGTTAGCATTAAGAGAACCGGCCCTCGACTTGAGGATGTTATTATGCAAGTAGCGCGTGAACTTTGTTAAAGTATGCAACGGGATTTTAATAGTCGTACGATAAATAGGAAATATGCCTACGAATCAAAGCCACATGGAGACTGAAAATCGTACGTTTTTCGATGAGATAATATCGTTATATGTCGAAATCATGGTTGGTCCACTGGATCGTTGCCCCTTTAATTCTTGTCATTGCCATGGGTTTCGAGAAATAGCTAATATCCAGATAAAGAGATAAAATAGAAGCGATATCTTATAATTCACTATCTCCATTGTTTACTCCCATATAGAGTGTCTTTTTGTACAGCTGCCAATAACATTTTCCCGCTCATGGATCATTGAAAAATCTGGCCAGGCTGGCGATTGTTATTCGTAAATAAAGTCTGTATATATTCCAACTGACAGCCATGAAATATTGATCTTTTTCTTTAGCCGAAATCAATTTGCTACGAAAATCCACTTAAAATCGCCGCATCGATAGGTTATAGCAATACTGTCTACTTTTTACAGTTAAGAAGAATTCCTCGAAATATTTTTGCTCGTAGAAGCCGTTAAATCTGGTGATTGCGCTTTTTAATTTAGCGCGATGCACAGTAGAGTAAAGTACAGAAGCCTTTGACTTTTAGAGGCTTTTGCCACATTTGTAGTCTTCTTACCGATTCGAGGGATTATTATCAGAATGATTACCGATGTTGCTGAAACCGTTGTTGATAATGAATTTATAATGTTAAATGTTAAATGAACTCGTGAGATACTTTAAACGTGTCGGAAAGAAATGGAGAAGTAATAAATTATTATAATTCCATATATAACATTTCATTTTGCTATTATATACGTTACTTGAATTACGAGACATAATATAAGTCATAATTTCTCTTATATCGCAGGTGCCAAGACAGTGTGCGCTCTATTGTCATTGTCTTTCTCTTTCTCTTTCTCTTCCTACGTGATTAAGTATGGCAAAGTTATCTATTGTAAATCGAAAGAAAGGACGTTGCAGGACACCACACAATACGTACGTTAACTACTAAGTTATTAATACTCAATACGTACTACCTGTTTGAAAATACTAACATCCTGAAGAAGGTTTACAATGAGCCTTCCAACGATTTGTATTCCCTCTTAAAAGCCATGATTATTATCGCATTTTATCATTATATGTCAATGCGAAAATTGTATATTTCTACTGAGTTTTTATTCCATTGTCCATTGTCAACTGTCACGCACGAATTTCAAAATCCATTTGTCGATACTTTATTTGTATACATAAAGATGTTAACACGGTACTTGAATGTTGTCTTACGCACAGTTTATGATTCATTTATGAATTGTAGTCTAAAGCGTGCTCGTGCAGTATGTACCAACGGTGAAAATCATTTCTTATAAATATAAATGTATAATACATGAGTAAACGTTTTATTAAACATAAGTCATCTAACGATGAGAGATATTTTCTAGTTCCGAGAATACCGAGTATTGTTCGTGTTCGTTACCGCTATCGGCGCCGATTGACATAGCATTTAAATATATAGCAAAGTATACTACTTTCGTATGCATGTAGACTTATTTTAAAGGAAGAGTAATAAAAATTTAATACGTATAATCATTTACTTTATTCATACACTTCTACATGGTGAAGTGGTTTCTCTTATGGGGAAGGAGGAAGGGGGACTAAGAACGTAATATGTACCTTTCCCAACACTATGGGGGTTCTTGCACCATAATAAAAATGATAAGACAAAACCCTATGAATACTAGAAAATCTACAAACAAACGTTCGTGTTATTTTGCAACCGTAATGCATAAAATATTGGTCTCTCTATAACGCTACGATGGTACGTGCCACGATAATTTACAAGAAAACAACATTTTTCCATTGGCTTGGAAATTTAGTCGCAACTATACTTTTAATAAATAATGTAAAACGATGCACATACGTTACAAATAAGTTTCCGACATAGCGATCACGCTAAATCAGGCGCAGGAGTGTGATAAATAATAAAAATCAGGTCATTCCGATACACTGGTAAAAGACTAATGAGGTACTTAAAATTACACATTACATTTCACTCGCGGCAAAAATATTTGATTACATAAAAAAGGCTACTTAATCGTACATGCTATGTACATTGGATAATTCCTTACTGATTTAGTCGCGAGCCTCAAAATGCCGAGCGTTCATGAGTTTCTCGCCGTAGGTTCAATGACAAAATGACAAAATGACAAAATGACAAAATGACAAAATGACAAAATGACAAAATGACAAAATGACAAATTGACAAAAAGGCAAAAAAGCCTATTTTATATCGCAGACTAATTATTCATTTATCGTTTCATTATCTGTGAATTCTAAACTTATTTGATAAAGCTTCGTATGGTATGAACATTCTAGAAATGAAGTAGTATAATGTTAAACATGAGATTTGCAAAAAAAGCAGTTAGTTATAAAGACTTATTTACAAAGTAGAAAAACATCATAAAGTTCGTTCGTGCGTTCACCACGTAGAATAGCACATTGAAAAATGAGGGGACAGGGTAAGGGTGGAAGGAAATTTTCCCGAGAAAAGCATAGCTGATAGATTCGACGAAGGAAAAGATGAACTTGCCCTTCGAATTTACTGTATTTTAATGGAATTGAACGCATTAAAATTCAACGGATGTTATATTCCGTAGATATAGTAGCTTTGATTTGATGGTCTGTTCTGACTAAAGTGACGAAAGTGAGAAACGTGCCGTCAATTTGATGGGTAAGTACAATGCATAAAATGCGTATTTTAGCCGTACTTAAATACATCGATTCTAGAATAACTCTAGAAAAGCCGATGCACTTTAACTTGAGTTCGTTTTATTACGGATAGCAGTTTCAGTACTATTACATATCCTTTGTATGTCAACATTAACACTTCTCCGGATTTTTAACGTTCCTATTCTTTATCGTAAGAGTGTTAAACCTATCGTAGACGAGCATACGTCTCATTTATAATATACCTTTATTATCTACAGCTACTCAAATGCGACGTAGACATTCGAAGATTTTGCGGCTAATGCAGTTACGGGGTGGAACGGACATTCGGGTACCTAAAATCTCGACGTATCCTCGATCAATGGAGATTTTGTGAAGAAAGGAAAGCAAGCCGATACTATTTGCGGAATGTTGACTGAGGCTCAGGTAGAATGTCCTCATGGAGAGGGAACGCGACTCGGCGGCAAAATATTGTGGAATCGTAATACAGTTGATTCGTGGAGTACAATAAAATTAGTGAAATCGAAAGAGACTCGCGATTAGGCCATTAAATTACATCGTTCCTTCTCGATAATATTCATACAAGTTGTATAGAATCTATCGCATAACAATTACGTCTTTTACGAATAACAAAAGACGTGTAGAGTCGGTAAATTGCTGATTTCTTGCGGCTTTTCTGATTGATACTTCCTCATACTTAACTACCGACCTATAGAATCCTGAGACTGTTGTTTTCTTCTACCAACTCTTATGCTCTCGTTTTTATGAATTCTTGTAAACGTACAAAAGATGCAAAACGCTACGCTTCAAAACGGATTATAAAAATTTGGAATTTGTATTTCTACAATACTCGAGAAGCGTTATTCTCTTCGTGGTTATATAAACGATGCAAATCTATCTCAGAGAGAGAGAGAGAGAGAGAGAGAGAAAGGCGTGAAAATGAATAATCGTTGAAGAAAAGACATTTGATTTCATCGAATTATCATTGAGGCAAACGGATTAAGCATTTGCCGTGTGTCAATAATCCTTTGTACGTGAGCGAAGGTAAAGCACAATATTTGACAATCGGTTAATCCTCTCTCTATCGTCGATGTAACACGACTATCTGTGTTGCATAATATAATCGAACGTAGTGGCCTCCCCACCCCCCTTCCCCCGTTCATTAATCGGCTAGTTATGATCAGCAGGAGCTTTTCCGATCCAATCAATTGCCCAATTATACTACTATTCATAATCGGAATAATACGATAAGTCTTTCCGCACAATGTCGGATGAACGGAGCAGAAAGCTTTTTAGTCGTAAGGCATCAAATCGATTCACATTTGCTGAATTTTCTACGCCGCGAACAATAATTATCCTTTATAATATACGCCTAACTATCCCTTTTTTCATAGCTCGACACGTGTAAGTGGGTAGTAATAGGTTAAGTAGATGAATTTTTATTGCTATATAATTTGACTGAGATTTCATGGGATTTCAATAAGTTCGAAAGGAAAAACCGATTGACCGATCGAAAATGAACTTATACAATTGTTTAATCGCCTAGAAGACAAAGGGACGCGCGATGGCCTATTTCGTAAAGGTATGGCATCGCGAAACTGGTTTGTCGATCCTCAAACGCTTAAGTTATATACAATAATTTATCGTTACGTTAATAATGAATTCTTTGTTAAGTATCTATATAATGCGCACGCGCGCGCGCGCGTGTGTTTATGTATGTGTGTGTGTGTGTGTGTGTATGCGTGCTCTTAATAACTTATTATATATATTTATATTTTTGTATTTATGTATAAATTCTTAAAAACCAGAAAGTTATTGCATTACGCTTATTGAGGTAAAAAAATTCGCTACGATTTCTTCTCCAAATGAACCGATGAGAATTCGCACGTTTCCAGGCAAATCTGTATCTCATGGAGTATTATGCGTTATATCTTGTAGATAAATATGCTTGTGACATTACTGACGTTCCTGATGATACAGAAGATGCCGATGATAGTCGATGAATCGTTTCAACTGCGATAACTTTCCAGCTAAAAGATTATGCACGGTACGAAGGATGATACCGCAAATACCTATATCATATATTTCTTAGGTAATGCATATGGGGCTACGTACACGACGAATTCATAGCGTCACGCCGTTTTACGAGTCGTACGACGACGATCCATGATCGTGGGCAGGGCTGGGAGGTGTAGATGGATTTGAACTATTGTTCGAGGCTATCGAGTGTCGAGGACTTCCACCGGATGGATGTTCCTACGAAAAGATGATATTTCGTGATAAAATGGTGAGAAATGCGCAGACAAGATTTTCCCACATACCTTTTCGTGTAACGATGCAATACTGCCAAGAGACAGCGGGGTATGGGAACGCATGTGCAACGATTCCGAGTCGACTTGATCGACAGGGGTACGTGGCAAGGAAGGCGGTGTCGCGGTTGGTCTCGGTGGTGCCGGGCCTCTCCGTGAAGATGACGTTGATCCTGCGGTGTGCGAATTTGAAAGTTGAAATTTTCAGGAAAAATTCATTCTCAGTGTTATTTCGAGTACCATTGTGAGGAGAATAACCGGAATTCCTGGTCGCGTGAGAACTAAGACGACGCGCGTCCGACGGAGGATGTCTAGGTGGCAGTGGAGCCGGCTTGCTTGGAGTCTGAAGAACAGGGCCATATAGCTGTAAGGACCGACCACCGACACGCCCGTAGTAATGGAAAATGGAGTAATGGAGAATGGAGAATGGAGAATGGAGAATGGAGAATGGAGAATGGAGAATGGAGAATGGAGAATGGAGAATGGAGAATGATGAATGGAGAATGTCTTTAAAAACGAATAGATAGTAAGGAATTTCAAGACTTACTCTCTGCTGATTCCCATGTAAATGGGAGCTGCTGCTGTGATGGCCCGAATGCGGTTGATCGGCCGTTTCAAGAGTGGTAGGCAAGTCGAGGAGACGTTGAATCTATCACGATACGGAGGAATCGTCATACGAATTAAGTGCGAGAAGGCCACCCAGCAAGAACAGGAGAAGTATCTCGTGAAAGAAATACCTGTATGCCATTGCCTGGACCCATGTGGCTGATGTGATTGAAGTTGGTTGGTGCGGATATCATCTTTGAACGTCTGTCCGTAGGTCGCGTAGTTCTATTACCTTCTCTCAATGAAAATCTCCTTCGGGGTCTGGCCATTTGTCTGCCACTGGCATCTACCGGTGCTAGGTTCAGCAACTCACCTATTACGAAGCAACGCGCACAACGATTAACACTAATAGCGTAAAAGCTTTATCCAATGCTTATTTACATTGCGATAAAATTCAGACTACTGACGTTGGTGCAAGTTGCTCAGGTAGATAACGTGGGGCATATCGTTAATTACGCAAGACGTAAGAGAACCAGAAATATTCAAAGGCCGTGCTCGTTTGACATTTAGCGTTTGTAACCAGTCTCCGGTGGTACAGTCGAATACATCGATGTGTGTTTCACTATATACTAATAAATATCCTTCGCAATAACCTGCAAAGTAAGAAAGAAACGAATAATAATGGAGGCTTCGGGAATTTCCGAGGGAAAAAGAGGTGTACTCACTAACTGCAGTGGGGACGGCAGGATACATAATTTCCCGATCTCGGCTCTTCCTTCCTTGGCTGTCAACGTATACGGCTAACGTATGGAAGACTAATAAAAATTCACCGCGCGGCAGTTCGATGCAGCGCAATGCATCGACCGCGCTGTATGTTAAAAAGCCCAGAAGTGTGTTTTCCGGATGGACCAACGCTGGAAAATCGTTTTCACTTATCTACAGTGCTTTGAACTACTACTGACAATTCTATAATTAATATTCTCTAGATCGACGGAATACTATATTATACACTTGATGTTGATGTTCTCGTATACTACTGTAATTTCAACTTACAAATCACTTCCACTGAACATAAAAGAATAGAGTCAAGGTAATTAGCTCGTAAAGGTAAAGGTATTAATGATTAACAGTTAGTACGAATATTTCATTGTAGATGACGAGGATGGGATTAGCTACTTACAAATAGGATGATGGTCTCCTAAAATACTGTAGATAGAGAAACCCGAGGGATATCCGACACAAAGGCGTCCCTCGGAAAGAACCTGCAAGGTTTGTGCGTGGCACGGTAGCATTAGTTCTCGTATACGTTTGTGTCGCGTCTTCGTACGTGTTATTTCGTAGATGATGACTTGCGAAGCATTCTGCGTTAAGAAGATACGTTTAATTAAGGAATGTAAGTTTCTTTAGTGAACGTGAGATAATATCTAGGCTTTTCAGTCTTACCTGCTTTTTTATTGCAACACATAAGCAGTAAGTGAGTGGATTACGCCGGACTATCCCGGTTGTCAGAGTAATACATCCCTTCGTCTCGGCGACCTTAATCCATTCTACTTCATCCCCATCTAACGCACGTACTGGGACAAGCCTAACGTGACGTTGTTTCCCGCTGAGCACAACGATCAATTGTTCCTCGGTTACATACTCGAGAAGATATATCTTTTTACCTTCGCCGACTCTTGCAATCTCTGGAAAAGTTCTTATCTCAATGATATTTCTTCAATTTAGGCAGGATACATGTGCCGAGATATTTCGTCTTACCACTACGATCTAAATCTAAACAGAAGAGACCCTCCTCTGTGCCAATGACTAGACGATCCGGATCGATAATAGCTCCTGACATTACGTTTTTAACGAGCGCCAATGTGTTGTCCAGCAATTCTTTAGCCCTGAAAATCTATCGAGGGACCATTTCAATGATAATTAATGAAAATCACTCACTCTCTCACTCTCTCACTCTCTCTCTCTCTCTCTCCCTCTCTCTCTCTCTCGTTGCTAAGAATACCATGTTACTTGCACAAACGACAGTTGTCTCTTGTCAACACTCTGTCGCGCGCATTAGATTATTTGTATTAAAAAGTATTACGAGGAATCGAGTTATTTAACACTGACAACAATATGAAACTCAAAATACCGTTGTGTTAGGAAGATTGTTTCTTTTTAAGATTCTATGGAGTTCACTCAGAGCCACGACCCACTTTGTTTTTTCACTTTCAGTATCTGCGAGCATTAATGTGTGATTCCTTATACCGGGTGGTTCGAGGAGAGACGTGGTTATCTAGATAAAAAGCGTACAGTAGTTATCATGGCGTGGAGGTACACGAGGATCGTAGTTTCTTCTTTTAAGATATTATAAGACACACGGAGTTTAGAGGGGTACTAAGCGGTAGATTGTGGAAGGTCCAAGACAAATAACGTAACGCATTGTGACGCTTGCCGTAATTCAAGTGGAACAAAATCGCCTACTCACCCTAAATATACACGGAATGTCTTTTTTCGTAGCATGTATGACATCAGAATCACGCACAGAGCTGACGCTAAACTCTTCGTCTCGCATGTCTAGGACTTGGGAGACGTAGACCGATGGCAAAGCATTACGATCCGGCGAAATATCGTACAGGAATAACTTGAAGTCGCATACTACGACAAATTGACGCACCCATCCCTTCTTTACACCACCCATTTTCGGTACCTTTACGTATCCTTCGTAAGCCGTACCTATTCCTCTAGTGGGATCAATGCCTAAAGGTCGTTTTGCTGAAATTTTTCGAAAGAGAATGTAGCACACTATTCACCATTATCAACCTAAGAGATCCGATTGAATGTGCAGAAGCTCACTTTGATCATGCGGCACAGGACACATCGGTGGGACTTTATCACAACATGGCATGTGGCAGGCGAAGCCGCAGACTTCACATACAACGCCTTGTCTCGTTAAACCGACCATCAGCGACGTACAGTGATTACATTTCGTCGGGGCGGAAAAAGTACGCACGAGGAACTGATGAGATTTCGGTTTTGGCTGTAAGCTCACCGCCGTTCCGTGGGCCGCCGCTGCCGCTGCCGCTGCCACCGCCGCCGCTGCTGATTTATTCAATAATTCGTGCGACAGAGGCGACGTTGGATCCTTACAGGGAAATGTATAATCTTTATTAAAACACGTATTGCCACATAAATTGCGACCGATAGCAAATCGACCATTATACTCACGATACTTAATTCGGATAAATTACTCTTGCTGCTTGCGATACTCGGCGCACGATTATCCTCGATGTCACCTTCCACGCTATCCACACTACCGTGACGTGTACTGCTCGCTGTTTCCTTCAGAAAGTGTTCCAAGTAAGACATTTGAGACGTAGGACGTTCTAGGACTAAAAAAGAGAAAAAACAATTCATTTAGAAATTACCGAGTCAAAGCTTAACATTCATTCGATTGTTCAAGAGAGTTCACTTTAGAGTTTACGCTTTCAAATTTCACACGAAAAATCTTATCAATTACCACGCCACTATTTCTTTTTAGCTGTTTTTAATCCCTGCCCATTATTTAGGACGATATTGTACGAAGGGTGCGGGGAAAATGATCCGTTATTCGTTCACAAGGGAAATGGACTTATTTTTTCCTGACACCCCTCCTTTTTCGTTTAATGCTTGTGCAAAATTATTTCACTGCATTTTGTTACCACGCGCGCACACGCACAGGCACAGGCACACGCACACGCACACGCACACAGCGCACGCACGCGCGCGCCGTGCAGCCACGAATTCTGTTAATGAATCGTTATGATCGTTATTATATCGTTAAGGATTATACGTTTCGGTATGCACAGGTAAAGGTATGAAAAAACAGGAAATAACACGAACCGGATCCACATCCGCCGAGAGCAGTCTACACAAAACAAACGACAAACAATCACGCAAAACATACCTGTTAATCGTTAAATTAAAATAACCGACTAGGTACTACTAAGTCTATAGAAAATACAACCATCACCTAAAAAAAAAAGGAAAAAAAAGGGAAAAAAAAGGGAAAAAAAGGAAAAAAAAACAGCGAAAACCAATATCACCAGTCATAATTTGTGTGGATCCTCAACGGGACGTAACGCGAATCGTTTTGGTAATATGCCGGGGGCGTTAAAAATTACACAGAGCTATGTTTCTCGTGTAAGAAGAGGGATTGCCGAAAACGTATTTGGACTATTATTATTTTTCCTATTTTTCTGAGAAAAAGAGAAAAAGAGAAAAAGAAAAAAAGAGAAAAAGAGAAAAAGTGAAAAAGAGAATTTTCAGGTGTTACGCAGCGCTGAATAGGAAATAGGAAGCAACGGTTTCCCTGGAGATTTTCCGATTGGAAACATAGCGCTGTGCCGTAGAATTAGCGATTAACAGCCAGCAGGATGTCAGTCGGAAGAGGGGGAAGAAGTCTGTTGCTTGGTGCGTTGCTTGCGTTCTGTGGCTGCCAGAGAATTTACCGGGCGGCGATACGATGGCGACGGCATTCTGACTGATGAACGTGTTGACAGGAACGAATCTAGTTAATAAGCGACATGTCGTGATGCGGGGAGCACGCATTACTGGTAGGGGTGACGACGGCTGGTGCACGATGATACGTTGGGGTTTGGTGCTAACGACGTTTGGTGATTTGCTTGGCTTGGTTTTGGTGGACAGGACAGCTGTCACAAATACAGTTTGAAGATGAGCAACAAGAGGCCCCAGACGCAGCTCGTTACGCCAATAAACAGAGGCACTTTGTAGTCTAGAAATCAGAATCGCATACCGTACCGGAGAACCGAATTACTAAGCTGACAGACAAACATCCCAATTACAACGATCTCTATTACAAATCCAACCCTCTTATATTATCTTCGCGTTTCTCATATACATCCTTTGTCTTTCGATCCGTTTACCTCACTGCTTCTTTTTCGTCATTCCGTCTTTTCGCAATGAAAATTCCAAACTCTATCGACTAAATTCAACGAGAAATATGTAGTATACCCCGACGCGTATCAATCATTGTCACATTGTTTTTCTTCATTTTTCATTTTTCGTTTTTCATTCTGAAAGGCTTTCCAGAGACGTAATTAAATTTGTCAAATAAATAACACTCGTACAAGTACCATAAGAAACGAGTTCAGTTTTATTACCTAGAAAATGACGCATATTAAAATACAATATCTGTAGGTATATCCAAGAAAACCGATCGGGAGAATGTGAATAAACTAAAGTTTAAAAACAGAAACAGTAAGAAATTACATTAGTCAATGGCTCTCAGTCTCTAGAAATAATTCTGTGTGTGTGTGTGGTGTGCGTACTTTGTGCTTATAAAAATATTTACAATATTTCACACGTCAAATATTTATGATATATGGAATACATTCGTATTGGTTGTGATATTCCGAGTAAAGAGATACCGAGTCAATGCTTAAAAGTAAAAGTAAATCTCTGGGGACTATAAGATTTATGATAAATTTTGTAGCAAGCTGCCAAGTTTCAGGTGATACGTATATATCATTGCGTTGCAGTCGTTGTAAATAAATATAAATGGGCCTAGGTGCTGTGCCTTTTCAGATCTTACGTAGAATTACGGTATACGGCATTTAAACTCGTGTGTGCGTGTGCGTGTGCGTGTGCGTGTGCGTGTGTGTGTGTGTGTTGCTTTTTGTAAAACCTGCAAAACTTTGACTTTTCCCGATCTATCGTCTGAAGAGATTTTGAGAGAGATCGAAGCATTTACATATCGCATAGATAGTATGTATCGCTGCAGCCTGGATAATAATGCTAGATACAATATCCCCGGAATAATGAGATCGAAAGAATTTCGAGCGTCTTCTACTGGTAACATTGTCAATTGAAGTGTACTTACAGCCATCTCCCGTTTCAAGCCGGGCTTGTAATTCTTTTATTTGCATGTCTTTCCGTTTCATCTCGTGGGATACCGAGTCAAACCGTTGTCTAAAGTCTCGTAATTCCCTGACGAAAGAAAGCATTGTAAATTAACGAAATCTCTGTAATCGAATCCTATTTAACAGTCCTATTTAATCAAAGATTCTTCGCTCACTTTTGCGCTGCTATTAAATCCGACCGAGTTTTCGTAAGTTCTTCCGATATAGTTTGCTTCGCTTGAATTTCACTTTGCAACGAACTCTGTAAATTAAGCAGTTCCATTTTATCGAGCTTCTGAGATCGACGGTTTCGCCAATTCTTGTCTGCCATTGTGGAACCACTGCCGACACCTCCGACACCGCCGGAGTGTTTCAAAAATTCCAGTTCCTCCGTCATTTTCGTAGCGAGTGCCTGAATCATGAATCAATAAAAACAACGAAAGAAGGAATAGGGGATAGTTAATAAAAACATACCTGCAAGTATCCTCTAGCATCTTTTTCGTCGGATACCCACTGTATAATTTCCGTAATCTGAGCCTCCCATTGTGCAATCGCTTCCTTCTTGTTTCTCAGCTCCTCGTATTCTTCTTCGAGTTGTCTCCTTTCTCCTTGAATTCGGTTAACACTGTCGGTCACGGTTCCAAGCTCGAGCATGAGCTTTTTATTCTCTTCGACCAACATGATCTTTTCCCTCTCATGCCGGCGATTTAATTCGTTTATAGTCTCCTCACTGTCCGTAATATTTTCCAGTCTCGCAGCCTCAAGCTTTTCCTTAGTAATCTGTACCTCACGTTCGAGTAATTCTCGTCTAGTCTCGGCCTCGTGCAATTGTTCCTCAAGACTTCGAATTTCAACATTGAATCTGTTTTGCTGCTGATTGAGATTTTCGTTGTACTGAACTTCGAGTTTCTCCACTTCTGCTTT
The DNA here is from genome assembly GCA_963989215.1 of Hedychridium roseum. Classification (NCBI taxonomy): domain Eukaryota; kingdom Metazoa; phylum Arthropoda; class Insecta; order Hymenoptera; family Chrysididae; genus Hedychridium; species Hedychridium roseum. Next base: position 11,378,606 of record OZ022304.1, on the reverse strand, counting down.
TAATCTGTTAATTTCTTGCGTGGCTAAAGCATGATTTCCACTGGAATCATTGCCTATTGAACGCTGTCGAATCTTTTCCGTTTCCTCTTGCATCTGTTTGCAATATTCCTCGCTACGTTCTCGTAGTTTTCTTTCCTTGCTCGTTTCAGCCATGGCTTCCTCCACCCTACTCTCCAGCTCCCTACGTAATTTCTCAGCTTTGCGAATATCATGCCGTAAACTGTCGACCTTTTGCATGACCACTTCTAGTTCCTCTTCCTTGTCTCTAACTTGTCTCGATAGCTTTTGCTTTTGCTGTCTCAATTCGGTCAATTTATCGGTTACTTCGGTATACTCGGCCATTGCCAGCTTCCGCTGAGTAAGTGCATCTTTCAATTCCTTATCCTGTAATTTTAGTTTTTCCTGTGCATCCAGCTTCTCTTTAATAGCTTCCTCTTTTTCTGAGCGTAGTGTTCGTACGAGTTTTTCCAATTCACGAAGTTTACTTAAGTCTCCATTGTCTAACGGTCGTAATTCTCGTGGCACTTCGATGGATTTCAACTGTGATTCTAATTCTGTGAGGAAAAATGAAGAAAAATGAAGAAAAATGAAGAAAATCGTGAAAAAACTGACCAACTCGGCTAGCATATTCATTGAGCATCGATACTTACCGCAGTTTCGTTTGGTCAGCGTATTAATTTCGTCCTGTAACTTTCTTGTCGCATTGTTAGAATCCGGTGAAATACCAGGTGACGAGTTATTCGTATCGATTTGATTCTTTAAATCAGCGATCGTTCGGGTCAGCCGAGCATTTTCTTCTTCCAATATCTGCACGTGTTTATCCTTCTGTATAATGCCGGATAGGCGACCAAGGTCCGATATAGAGCTGTAATAGGAAAACCATGGAACTATTGACATGGTTTGTGGAAGTAGGATATGAATGTTTGCACAAACAACTCTTACCTTCCTTGCGTGAAACTAAAGCCAACAAAGGGCAAATGTAAAGCGGAAAAGGCTGAGTTGGCTGCTGGTGGGACAGCATCGGAACTACGAACATCCGTGTCGTCAACGTCAAAGTTCGAGGTGTCCGTCGGGGAAGAAACTTCAGGGACGTAGGGAGCAGTGCTGTCCCTTAGAGTCTCCCAATTTACTCCGGCAAACCAGGGATGTTTCTAAAATTGTCGTAATTAAATGTTATTCGTAAATACATCTCAAGTGAATAATAATAATAAATTACGTTTTATTCACCTTGAAATCCTCAATTCCATTTTGTCCTAATCTAAATTCTGAACTACAAATTAATTTTCGCATAAGATCCTTTGCTTCCTCGGAAACATCGTAAATGTCGTCCGTCGGGAAATCGAAACAATTCTTATGATTCATTATTTTCCCATAAGTTTCGACTAGAGATTCCGCGTAAAATGGGGTTTCTCCGTAAAGCATTTCATACATGCAAACTCCGAGGGACCACCAATCGCATTCTGGGCCGTATCGGCCTTGACCGTCCTCCATCGCCTAAGTCATAGTTATTCTTAACGTATATCGTATATTCTATCGTTTACATGATATTGTCCGTTGAAATCGGCACAACAAGATAACGCTATAAATAGTGGGAAAGGTCAAGTTTACCCTCAATATCTCCGGCGATATGTAATCAGGTGTTCCGACGGCGACGTTGCTTTGTACGGTGCCATCTTCGAATAATTTTAAGCACGAACCGAAATCGGCCAATCTGATGTGGCCGTTGGCATCTAAGAGGACGTTGTCGGGTTTTATATCTCGATGTACATAACGCAAATCATGTATCGAGCCAATAGCTAGCACCATTTCTGCGATGTAAAAACGCGCCATGTCTTCGGGAAGACGATCCTCGAATTTACTTAATAACGTTAATAAATCACCCCCGCAGTAATAATCCATGACCAAGTACTGTAAATTAATAAAATACACATTTTTAGATATTCCTTCGACAGACCAATAACATGGGAGACGAAAATTCGAGAATTTTACCAAATTATTGTCATCTTGAAAGGCATAATGTAGGTTTGTAATCCACCTACGATCGCCATAGACCAGCACATCCCTTTCCTCCCGGAAACATGCCGTTTCTGCCCGTTTTAGCATCTCCCATTTGTTTAAAATTTTCATCGCAAATACCTTATCAGATCCACGCATTCTCACGACACATACTTCTCCAAATGCACCCCTACCAATTACCTTCACTATTTCAAAATCTTCCCGTGCCAACTGTAAGCTTTTTATACAAGCAGCTGCTGGTTTCACTGCAAGGACCAAATATCATTGTTTAGTTTGACCATGGAAGTTTCTTCGATTGACAGGTACATACCAAATTCAATGAAATCCGAGACTGTCTTTTCCCGCCGTAGCGAAGAATTACAACATTCGTCATAGAGAACGAGCAAGATGTCTACAAGTGTTTCAATAGAAAACATACGACCAGCTTGGTTTCCTTGCACAGGACCACCGATGAAGAGAGCCTCTAGTCGACGCAGTCTTCCACCAACACCTGCTACAACAAGTTTCTCAAAATATCATATACATAACATTTCTCAGAGAATTATCGACAATAAGCAAGTGACGTACCGTCAATAGCAAGTCCTTCTGGCATGATATCATGAGGAAGATCGCCGTAACGATGCTGTGATAAATCTGACATGTCTTTTCGTCGGCAGGGTGGCCCTTCACCACGTTCCTTTAATGATACTTGGTTCATTATTGATGCCAATCGTTCCTATCTTGGTCCACCTTATAACGAGGTGTTGAGAATTCTGCAATGTCCATTAAATATCCCATTACATAAACCATCTTGTGTCATGCCTGATCGATCCCATGGGACTATATATATATATATATATATATATATAATATAATTATATAAATATATAATTATAATTATAATTTCTGCAGGATAATTAAGGTATTTATTGTTCTAATGGATAATGGTACAATGTAGATTACCTTCTGTAAATAATTGCCCACTGACATGTCTAAATAAAGTCCCTTTGAATGTTTAAATCGTTTTTGTTTACGATTGCTCGATAGCCGATTATGACCATTTTGTCATGAATTTAATGGAGATAATATCTCGTGCGAAATGTCAGAAATCAATTCCGTTAAGAGTTGCGTACGTAATACGTATGCAGAAGATTCGACATGAAATAATCGAGTGGTGAGATCTGTTTCTTGCGATCGGTCGGACCGTACTGGAGTAACTCACGTTGGAAATTACGTAACTGCTATAAAGATAGCCAAAATATTTGGCGAAAACACGCAACAGAACAAATAGGCGTAAATAAAAAGTGCAGGTAAAAATAGTGCAACGGGGTAGGGCACTGCATTCGCAATCACGAATTCAACGAAATCGCAGAGACGGCAGGTATTCTCGAAGTAATGGGTACTCGATGGGAAAATTCTTCGTGAAAAACGAGAGACAACGGTTATTCGCACTATTCCGTGTGGAAATGAAAAACATCGTCCTAATTTATCTGATAACCTCGATGTCGAATAGCACTGCACTCCCGTCCCGATGATAAAAGTCGTGACGTAAAATTTCTGTCGTATGCGACTGTGAGATTATTTTGAGTGAAAGGCCTTTTCTTTGGTGATTCGAACCGTTTGCCCGAAACAAGTCGAGCATACCTGTCCGAAAGATGCACTCCGCTTTTTAAATTACAATTCAGTTGTTTATTACGCGCACCACTTCATCATCATGAAACATCTTGCACAGCCACCTCCAAACCCCCAACAATTTGGCTGACCCCCTGGCAGGCCCCTGTCCCCATATAGAAAAAATATGGCAGCACTACGTCAATGTGTAACTGTGCGCTGGTAAGTGCACGAAAGATATAGATCGTCCGACCTCACAGAGATTTTTCAATATGGATTCCGGTCGTGCTTCTTAATCGGCTCGCGTTAGGTATACCAAAACAATGCACCGATAAATACCAAAAATTAATAAGCATCTCTATTAATAACATTTCTTTGTATAAGTGTGTGCGTACCTTAAGGTGCATATACGCATGTAAATGCACGCACATGCGTATGCATCATATCACACGTTTATGGATCATCATAAGATTAGCTAAGCTTAGTTTACAATGCCGCATGTAAACAATTCCTCCGCCATGGAATCAACCAATTACCGTCCTTCAATAGATGTTGAACGCTATGCATTTTCTTAAGCCAATCGCGGAGTCTCCTTCCAACTCTACTTATGCATGAATTTTACGTAATTTTATTGGTCGAAAACCGTCGTGTTAGCAAGCTTCCGAGCTTAGATGTAAAACACTATAATGGCGAAACCCTATTAAATTCTACCAGAATCATACAAAAGCAATTAAAGTTATCAGGTATCTTACGATCAATAAGTACCAACAATTATGACGTTTTCTGTAGACGTAACGTACTATTCGTGAGGCTCGTAAGGAGTGCCAGATATTTTCGAATAATTGCGTACGAATAGATTGATAATATGCTGAATATTGGATTAAAACCGATATCCTTCATAATGTACGATAACATACCATAGGTAAACCTGCAATACCGACCCATTGATTATGGAGGAGCTGTTTAGAACATTCTATATGATGAAACTGCGGAGTGCTGCGAAGCGTTATGATCGTTGCGCAGTTGCCGTTCATTCTGCATATTTATCATGGAACTTTTCAATTTCAGTCATTCTTATTGCAGGAAAAGTCGAATTTTAGCCGATATGAATATTTCATTGACTTGGATGAGTATCCGAAGACAGTTTTTCGCGGGATTCTCCTAATTCATTCTCAGTACATGGTGGAATGTGCAACGAGGAGCTACCGTGTTACGCAGCTCTGCACGATGCCATCCCGAAAATATACAATAAACACGAAGATTTCGTGTCCTATACGCTATCGAATAAACGTTTTATCGTTTGCTACAAGACGTAAACCGTTTTATGGGAAGGTGCCATTGATTAAACAGAATAAATACGTATTTCGTATTTTTATACGGTAGCACGTATACGTGGCAACAGAGCAAAGCAGTCGGGTGCACGGTCACTTCCTAGTCAATAGAATTTCTTCGACCACAAACAATAATATATTTATACAGTTAAATTATCGAGAAATCGATCGAATTTTCAATCGTGAAAGTCACTTCAGTACCCAAATCTATTCTCAGCGTGCAGCTGGCATATCCTGCGTCATATAAATACAATTCCTAACGCGGCAGCAAGCGTCGGTTTTACATATTACATGTGCAGCCTGTTTTCAAGACTTTCTCACGGTTAGTATCGTCTGTATACTTTTGCACCGTGATTACAAATAGAAATTCAAATCCCGCGATCGGCAATATAATATATATATATATATATATATATATATATATATCACATATTATATATACATACATATATATATATACTGCATATATGTATATATATATATATATACTAGCTTATATTATATATATATATATATATACTTGCTACACCGAGGGTGAAAAAGTCACATGTACATGTTCCTATATGCATACAAGTCTGTATTATTTATGCACAGGTAAAACTCAAAGCCTTGGATCATCTATAGAAACATCTATAGATTTATAACGGTGAGTAAAAGTTTTTTTACCATAATAGTATAATTACAACTTGTTTCTATCCCTTTGTTGGATTATTAAAAATTTTTTTTAAGAATAATAAAAGTTTTCTGTTTTGTAAACAGGATTTAGAAATGGATTGTATATTGATAAATTCAACTGATACTACATAACAACGGCCATGATAGCTTACCGTGGGCAGATGTGGTCTTCGTATTCTCAAGAAATCATGCATGTTATGAAGGTAACCTGACAAAGGAATACATTAGTTTTACGAAAGGATTGGAAAAGGTGCTACCGCTAATGGTGTGTCGGAATCATCACTGTCAGTTTCTTGAAAATACAATGGAAGAGCCTGCAAAAAAGAAACAACGCATCGAGAGCAATGAGGATGAGAAGGACAGCATCTCGGAAATCGAACGTTTCCAAAACAGTTTATTGGCGCAATGTTTATGCAATATTTCCGTGAGCAATTTACGTAAACCATTCACCGGTATGGCGGTAGAAGATAACGGGAGTTATCGCACGGCCGGATTGTCCGAGTGGGAACCGGATAAAACATTAGAATTTCTAAGTGCATTACAGCTACTTTTTGACCTAGCTGTCAAGCAAAATACAAAGGGTATAATGTGCAGCAGAGTGATGGACGTTTGTGAAGCACTGGCACACAACGAGCACGGGATCATTGATCAAATAATTGATCTTTCGTGTACAACGAATAAATTCATTTCTTTTGCTGCCAGCCGAGTTCTCGCTTCTTTCTTTATTGTGACCAAGGAGAACATCGAAACAGCTTGGCTGGAGAGGCTGACACAATCACTGTTGAACACTCATTCACCTTGTCAAATGTTGTTTACACTGGATGTTGTTAAGAGGGTAGTGGAACATAAAGACTGCAGCATTCATCCTCTGGAAGATGCGGAAGGGCCGATAATTTCGGCTAATTGCAACACGGTAACAATTTCGGACGCGGAAAGCTTCGACAGTACTCCGGTAAAGGCTTTGTGCGTAAAAGCCTTAGAATCGAAATGGACGATACTCGTGTCGAAATTCGACGCTATTCTTGGCTCATATACGCCACAGCACGAATCTGCGGTGATCACGTTCCTCGATTTATGGGAATCCATTATATCCGTGAAAGCAAACCTCTCCGTTATCGACACAAAGCTCTTCTACTTCCAGTTAGACAATTTGGTCGTTCTTTTGAATGGCAATGTTCCTGGAGTAATATGGAGACATCTTTTGGGATTATTCAACGAAGTTTTGTGTTACGGAAGTACCCTGGCTCTGCAAGATGTGCTACCGGATGAACCTTGCTCTCTGGCACATTTAATAGTGCGAGCCGTTAAGGATTGGCGGCTGCTCGACTCTTTGCCGTATCGCCACGGTTCCGGAAGGTTTGGAGGTGGTTCAGGTGAGGGTGATCGGCCACTGCTTCAGAAGATGATATTGTTGGTACTGAAGAGCGTGGCCGTTACGGTAAAGGAAACCCGCAGCGATTCGAGTGATTCTTCTTTGGGTTCCGAAGCGGAGGATCTCGATGCCGATATGGCCGTCATTGAGAGAAGCATCAGGGAAGTCTTGAGACAGCTCGATCAGTGTGTAAAGGCACTGATGCCGTTTCACCCGGAAATGCCCTTGTCTCAATGGGTAGTGCAGATGTTCCACGATCAGGATGACTTTTTGATCGAAGGAATGGTCTGCTGCCTGGACGTTGCCGTTGGTCTCTTCTACCGTGGACCGCCGGAGAATGATCTGGGTCACATGCTTAGTCCTACGTTAACTTTCGTACAATTTGTACACGCCGTCTCTCACGATCCGGACGTTCTCTTAGATTTACTCGTCAGTAACGAAACCTGTTTCCTCTTGTATTTGTTGAGATTTCTCAAATACGTTAGACGTAATTGGTCGGAATTTGTCTCCTGTTGCGGCCGCGAACTCGATGACACCATGACGGTATTAATAAGACTCAAATTAGCTATTGATAGACTAGTGTCCAAGGCTTTATTTCCTTACAACATTAATCCGGTTCTACGTTTACTAGAAAAATGTGAGTCCTTCTATGAAGGTAATATAGAGAATTGAATAGTCGGAAACCTTCCAAGATTGACCATTCAATATTGGCATCTTTCCATGTACAAATGTTAAAAATTAACGGAACTTAGGGTTAGCTGACTGTCGGCATTAGAACATTATGACATTGTACAGATTTCAAAATGCCGTTGCGGAAAGTGACTGAGTTGTAGTTATGGACTTGCGCATCGATTACTTAGATTAATATTACTTTAAAGACAATGAGAATGACGAATCGTTATATTTATTGCGTACTAATAAAATTTCTCAAAAGGATCGTCGCGTTATTGAGATTCCAGTACGTCCCTGTACGGCTCAGTTTTCGTGCTACATACCTCTTGGTTAAATTCCAAAGTCAGGCAAAATAGTACAAATGACATTTGGATGAATGATAAATGACGCATTCCGGAAGAAAACTACATAGGCACGGTGCTATGAAAATATATGTCTCTGCCAAAGTACGATTGGAATTGTATATTAATGAAACTGTACATGCAAGCCCGCACAGGGCAATATTTATAACTTGCCAGTCGTATAGACATGTAACTTCGGTAATTTATTTCTTAGCATATTCTATTGTACTTTCTCAAGAGTACTTATGTATTGTACTCTGTGATAATAAATTATTATTACAGATGCTTGTAGTAAACTGACATGATTTTCTCTTGTATGTGTCGAGCAGGTAACACGAGTAATACTTTCTGATAGCATTATTTAATCCTTGCATGAATACAAATTTCCATTACTCAGAGGGATGACGTATGAATTTCTTAAAAACACAGCTCACCATTGTGTATCTTTTGTCCCATGCTTGAACGTAAATACGTTGAATATGCCGAGTTATGAGATTACATTTATTATAAAATGGGAATATAACTTTATTTAATAATACGGATGTATGTACTGACATTTTTATAATAGGCTTAGCACCGATTACAAATTATAATCGTTTACTCAATTTTATCTTTAGGACCGACTGTCACAGCATCGGTTGTAAAGTCAGTCTACCGTTATTTATGAAACCTGTAATTCTTTTAACGCATCTAACAAATTTCTATTTGTACATAATGTTTATTACTTAGATAAAGGCATGTAAAATTATTCATGTAAGTACATGTAATACACCGAAAATTATATATTTTTACTTTTATAATTTAGACTGTCGTTTCATTGATTAAACTCCTCCAAATTTCCTTGTATCATAGGAAATAGTGAAAAAATGGCCATTCTTTTGGTTGAGCTATGGAAATTTTGGCGGTTTCGTTTAAGAATGAGTATCGCCAGCATCTCGATTAATCGCTAATGTATCCTCCATTGTGTCAGTGGTGGTTGGTGGTGGTTGGTGGTGGTCAGTGGTGGTCAGGCCAGGCCTAATACCTTCGCCCACCTTCGCCTGCCTTCGCCAGTATATTTGCTTCTTCATTCTTTCATTACAATGGATGGTTGATTAAATTTTATGTAATATTCATAAGTTCGTGCGAAAAGCTTTGGAAAATGGAGGCCGATTTAATAGAGATGCTTCGAAATGTTGGGTGAGTCCTTTAAGAGGTTATACGAAACTCTCGAGTAAGACGGAGAAAACTGATATATCGAGCTGAGTGTTATTTCATTGTAGATACACCGGAACATTGGTGGACTCTGAAAAGTTGATTAAAGCTTTAGAGCTGGGCGCAAGGTCAACTGATTTTACTGGACTTGTATCATGGATTTCTGAGCAATTAGCCAAGCTCAATGACATAGATGAAACTGTTCATTCTACATCGTCGTCGGATGATTCTAGTTCATTCCTCTTAGAGCTTAGCTTTTTCCTCAAAGAATTAGGTTGTGTTAATCCACAATTAATGACAGCTAATGTTAATCAGAGATTGGCAAGCACAGCTGAAAGGATCACTTTACTGCAGTATCTCATAACTGAACTTATGGCTAGTCAAATGCTGGAATTTAAATGTCCACGAGCTAAATCTTCAATGGAGGTCACACTGGTAAGTATTTATAAATTGCTTGTCAGAATCTTATCATTTTGAAAACAAGAAAATGTATTTATGCGCAGGCATTCCTCTTTATTCTAGGCTGAAAGTGATACCGCAAAATGTCTTAGGGAAATGTTACTAGCATTAAAGTTCCAGAAGCCACCCGATAATATTAGTCCAGAATTACTTTTCACAAAAGTACAAAATAAATTAAGTGAAATTATTGGACAAGTACCACCGGATCTTTTGGGAAAAGCAATGTTTTTCGGAGAATTATCTGGTGACCAATGGTCCAAACTCAATAGTTTGCAACAGGAACTGCATAAGGAATATACAATTCGTCGTGAGATGTTACTTAAACGGCTTGATGTTACGGTCCAATCATTCTTGGTAAGGAGACAATAAATAAGAGAAGAACGTCGAGCCCGTAGGACGTACAATTTACATTAAGACTTTATAGTGGTCAGAAAGGACAAAACCACACGAGGATGAACTGAACAGAAAGTATAGCGAGAGAAGGGGAAAAATGCTTAACGAACCTGATGTTGCGATTGCCGACTTATTGGCGGCACGGGACGACTTGGCGATTATAGAAAAAACGAGCAACGCGGTCGTTCGAAAAAACACTCGAAGCAAAGTAAACTCAGTAATCATAGGAACGGTTCCCGATAGGGGTGGCAGGCCATACGAACAGGAACCTCCTCCACCAGAGATGCCACCTTGGCAAAAGGATCGAGTTGCAGGGCCACCGTCCAGGTTGGATGTCTATCGCATTTTCCATTTTCTCGATACACCAAAGGATCATGGAGTTTCCATTAATGAGGTATTCAATTTAAAGGGGCGGTCACGGAGGTGGTGGAAGAGGAGGTAGCGGCGGCCGTGGTGGTGGCGGAGCCCGAGGTGGAATTGCTGGTAGTAATGGGAGTAACAGTGGGGGATATAGAGATAGCAAAAGTGCTATGTCAAATTTTGGGCAAAACATTGAGGTACCTTCGGGATACGGTAACAGAGGTGGCGGAGGGTACCACGGCGGAGGATATCAGGACAATCCCGTGGGTCTTGGATACCAAGGTGGGCCATACCGACAGAACAGAGGAGGTGGCGGTGGGCATCAAGGCGGGGGATACTACGATAACATGGCAAGTGGTGGATATCAAGGAAACATGGCTGGTGGAACTCATCAAAATGACCATAGAGGATGTCAAGATAGTGGGCATCAAGGGCATGGGGGAGTTGGAGGATATCAAAGAGGCGGTAGAGGGGCAAGAGTACAAGGCGGCTGGAATCAAGGGGCCGGCAATTATCAAAGAGGCGGTTACAATCGAGCCGGTCACAATCAATATCGTTAAAATATGCTCCATTTGTATTTAGAGCCGGTTAGCATATGAGGAGGCAGAAAATCACTTGGCGAGAGTAAATTTTTATTCATATTAATGCATCACAATCGATTTAATATAAAATGAATTTTCTATGTTACAGTACAATTATGTTTGTCGCTATATATGTAATTGTATATTATAAATATTTCGTTAATAAGTTATCGTTAAATCGTTACATTAACAGGATATAATGTTTTGCAAAAGAATACGTATCTTGGAAATTTATACTTTGTTTGTATTATCTGTAAGAGCGAAGTGCGATTACACAGGTGTGACTGACAGAATGCAATGTAATAAACATGATGCTTAAACGCTACACCAACTTATGCTTTCAATGACGATACCCTGCTAGTTGATAAGATTATACGTATGTGACAGAGATAACATTAATGTTTATAGCGCCGCACGGAAAAGATGTTCATTCCGAGATCTCTATCGGTGGAGCTGCATCAATGACAGTTATGTCTGCTTACATTTTTGCTAACCTTTGACCCTTCTTACGAGCCGGTTGTTCGTCGTTGTTCACCCCTTGGCAGCACTGGCAGCACTGACAGTCGCTCCGTCGCCCATCTGCCTTGCTCTGCCCTGCTCTGCTCTGCTCTATTCTGCTCTGCTCTGCTCTGCTCTGCTCTGCTGTGCTGTGCTCTGTTGTGCCCTGCTGTGCCCTGCTGTGCCCTGCTGTGCCCTGCTGTGCCCTGCTGTGCCCTGCTGTGCCCTGCTCTCTTCTGTTCTCTTCTGCTCTGTTGAACTTTGCCCCGAATTAAGTAAGCAAAAGAAAATGCGGATCCCTTTCTGTACATCGATCCGTCGGGTGTGCCTCAGTGATTTCGTTACAACAAAATTCTGCCAACCGATAGGGCACAATGTACGATATACGATGGTGCCGTATCAGTGAATATCTTCTTACCTACCTTGCAATTTCTACGAAGCATTCATGCGTACGTCATATTACTTCTGTGCTCCGGATCGACATACCCTATGTATAATAATGGTATACATCTATGAATCAGCTGGGAGACACGATTGTGATATTTTTACGTTTCACGCGATGTGACTTGATAAGATTTACCGAGCTGTTGAAAGAATCAATTGCGCATTGTGAAAAACGGGGGGAATTACTTTCCAGTACGGTAATTCGTTTGACGTGTGAAATATCGAGAAAGTTTCGCAATGATATTATCGGCAAGAAATAAGAGCTTCCATGGTTTACATTGATGTTGAGAAAACGCAAATCAGTTGTTTAGAAATAAAAAGAATCCCAAAGCTAGAGATATGTCTGGAGGGGAGAGAAAGAAACGTGGTTGTGACAGAGGACAAGGATGGGAAGAGGCTGGTGCTGAATTTTACCAAGAGAGCTATCCCGCGGCGATAGAAGCCGATCTACAGCAAGCCTTACAAAGGGATCCTTCACACATAGCTACTCTTTTGCCCAGCAAGAAATCCCGCGTGGGTAAGTATCAATGAAAATTCGGATAACAGTCCTGGCATCTAAAGTAATGGTAATTAATCCAACGATACTTGCTCGCTGCCATTACGTACCACAACTTCCTTATGTTTGTAGCTACGGCAAAACGTATCCGTAATGATACCAGAACAACACTGAGGCGACGGACAAGCACCAGATCAAGAGGCACAACTACTACAAGGCGTATGTCCACTAATATTCATGATGCAGCTGTATCTATGTTACCAGACCTTTCAGAAAACCTGTCCAACGAAGAACGTACATGGGAAGAGATCATGCAAATTAAAGCTATGCCTATTTCTATGGCTCAAAAGATACAATTGAAGAATCAGTTGCAGGTTTGTTCGAAATGACAAAATTTCCATTATCAATAAAATTGACTGTCCTATCGAATAATACTTCATTTACAGAGTGCTACAAAGCTACGTTTACAAGGTTTTGACCAATTGAAATGGCAAAGAAGAAAAGCTTGGCAACAATTTCGTATAAAGATGAAAGAAACTTATTCAAAATTGGAACTGTGGAACAACAGTCTGAAAAAGATTGGCGGGAACTTTGGGATGGGAATTGTAGCTTACTTCCTATTTATCAAATGGTTGATGTGCTTGAATTTACTTCTGTTCGCAATTATATTCTTGTTCGTCGTCGTGCCGGCAATACTGGTGGATCCACCGACGCAAGAACCGTGCGTATATAATACTAACTATAGTTCCACTTCGCAAGTTACGGCTTGCTGCTCTGAATTATATATGAATATGTCCAAGGAAAGTAACGGTATTACGAATATTGTGAAAAGCGGGAGTATCTTAGAATATACATTACTCTTCTATGGGTCATATACGCACACTATCTATGGATCCAACCAAGAGGGTATTCGTTACAACTTACCACTAGCGTACGTGTGTGCTATCATCGGTGTCTTTATCATTAGTTTAGTCGCTATTGTGAGGGCGGCTGCGAAAGGGTTTAAAGAGAGAGTCGTCGAAGGAGAAGGTCAGTTCTACCAGTACTGCAACCTCATTTTTGGTGGGTGGGATTATTGTATACAAAATGAAAAATCTGCGGCTGTGAAACATAAAGCATTGTACAATGAGATGAAAGCATTTTTGGAAGCCGAACGATTGGAGGAGGAGAGACAGAATCGTACTCGGGAAGAGAAAATGAAGCTGTTTCTCCTTCGGCTTTTCGTGAATTTATTAGTCTTATCGATATTGACCGGTTGCGGTACATTTATTTACTATGTCATCGGATTTTCCTTTGATATCGTCGCTCCGCATATGTTGATTCAAAATAACGATGCGGAGCGCAACGCCCTGAACAAGCTTTATATGCTATTTTTCGAATTTCTTCCATACATATGCATCGTCGGACTCAACGTAATTGTACCATTTTTGTTTCGATACTTGGTAGCTCCAGAGAATTACAGTCCGTCTTTCGTCGTCCGTGTAACTCTGTTCCGTACGGTCTTCCTTCGGCTGGCATCACTGATCGTCCTGCTAACGTCCTTTTATAAAATAATCTCGAGCAAGCCGGAGGAGGAGGACTGTACCAGCATCGGAAATCAGTGGCTTTTGTGCTGGGAAACATTTGTCGGACAACAGTTCTTTAAGCTTTACATCACTGATTTCTTTATTCAAGTCTTCATGACGATTTTCGTCAATTTTCCTAGATCGCTCATAGCGCGACATTCCGAAAACAAAGTACTACGATTCGTAGGCGAACAGGAATTTGATTTACCTAAACACGTTCTGGATATCGTTTACTCGCAGGCAGTTTGTTGGCTCGGATCTTTTTACGCCCCCCTATTACCGATAGTGGCGGCCGTTGGTACATTCTTACTTTTTTACGTGAAGAAGTTTGCTTGCTTAGTAAACAGCACACCCTCGAGTAAAGTTTATAGAGCGAGCAGGTCCAACTCACTGTTTATGTTTATTCTACTAGTCTCTTTCATCTTAGCGGTGATTCCCGTAGGGTATTCCATTGCGGAAATTCCACCCTCGAAATCCTGTGGACCGTTCAGAGGGTTGGACTCGGTTTGGTCCTTCTTATTGACGACATTTGCCCAGTTTCCAAACTGGCTTCAATCAGTATTATACTTCATGGGAACCGCCGGCTTTGGTATCCCTGCATTCGTCGTCTTGACTCTCCTCTTATATTACTATTACGCCGTGTCCGTGGCGAATAAACACATGGTGACGGTATTGAAGAATCAATTGGTACTAGAAGGTCACGACAAGCAATTCTTGCTTAACAGACTGAGCGCTTTCATCAAGCAACAACAAGATCAGAATAAATATCACCAAGACCAAGTTAATGAATTAAGCACTTTTTCATAAATGTGTATTTATGGCCAAAGCATTTTTATTCATGCACATAAATTATAGGAATCAGTCAATGTACGTTTACATCTTGCTTTCTATCTTGAAATATCTGGTGTCCGCCAAGTACATGATAAGACTTTATTGCCAGTTTATTGCGATTATTGCAGTCCATTGTAGCTATTCTGAGAATTCAATATTCTCGATTCAATTACTTTCATCAAATGTCTCTGTGCACATGCTTTCATAAATATTACCAAATATGCGCATAGAGACATATATGAATATGTGTTTTTCACAAACATATTAACTGTTCACATATCTATATACGTGACTGATAGCAATCACGAGTCCAAAGAACCGGTTTGTTACACGGATATTCATTTGGAAATACTATCACTGCCACCATTTGCTGTACAAATCATTTTTCAAGTACCACGAATATTATAATGGTTCGATTGCTTTATACCGAGAGCTTTCAATTATTTCAAATCAGGGTATAAAATCTGTGTTGGACATTGCATAGCGGGAGTAGCAGAATTAACATTTGTTTAACGTTATTTATTATTTACGAGTATGTTTAGCTACTAGTCAATGTATATATTAGTTTTAGGAAATACATGTGAATTGTACGAAGATATGTTTCGTAAGATATATAGCATAACGTGACTGACTGTGTTTAAGTAGGTTTTCGGAATCAGGATAAACCTGAATGACAGTGAATTAGCTCTTTGTCAATGATTTTCGGCGCAAGCGGGGCACTACTTCTGCATGTGCTAATTTATATACTACACTGCCGATGTAGAATAGAATTAGTAGCAGTATAAATAGGTCAAATGGGATGTCTTTTATGAACACAATAACTGTAGAGTGTGTCCGAGATATTTTTAATCGTAATGGACATTCGATCAAGTACAGTTTTATACATAACTTTTTAGTGGTTGAATATGCACATTTTTTAAACATTCTTTAAAATTTGTTAAATTATATTAATCTTATAAAACAAGTATAAATGACTAACACTAGTCTATTCTTATGTTGAATGACTAATTAAACACAATTGATTGACATTGATGGTGATATGCAGTCAGCATAGTATGATAATTCCATCATATAAAATTTGTTATATTTACTACTGTAAACGAATTGTACGGCCATATGATAGGTTTGTGGCCTAAATGATTTAGCATGGTCTAACAATTTCATGACACTAAGTTTTATATAAATTTTATACAGGTAATAAACATAAGATAGCACGTAAAATCGATTCGCACAATAAATCTTTAGAGATTTACACATGATTTCTGATTAGTATTACATTGTTTAGGCTACACTTATACTTATGTATAAATAATTATGTCAGATTTGCTATAAAAAATGATTCATCAATAATAAGAAACCTTGTATGCGAACAATGGCATAGGTGGCTTATTTGTTTGTGTTTCTGAATGTATAGTCCAGGAATGAGAAAATAATGAATACAAGACCTTCATAATAAAATATTATCTTTTCATTACCCACAGTTGAAAACATGATTTGTACCAAAAATAAATATAAGCATGGTACATTGTGATTAAATCTATCTAGATGTATTATATACAAAAATTAATTTCATTGACCTAATATTTGTCGGGACAAGATAGATACAGTAGAAGTCATGTTGAATGAAGCTGAAAAATAAAGAAGAACTATGGTATGGTAGGTCATTTAGATGATATTAAGGTAATGTCCAGTGTCCTACCGCTTCAGCTATGTCTATCCAATCCAAAGCAGCGGTAAAAGCATCACTTTTAGAAGGATTTTTGTCGTAATTCCAGTAGGTAAATTTTGAAAACATCCCTGTGCAGTACAGGTTACGTTCTGTGTTCTCGACGTCTGGTTTCTTATATTCGTAGAAGGTAATACCTTTATACCCAGATGGAACTGTTATGTCCTTACCATGGAGAGTATAACCTCGAAATGCAGAATTATAATCTGCAAATAAAGAAGATTCCCTGAAATTCACGTTTCACCTTATAAAAGGGTTAGTAAAAATGTCATAAAGGTCGTATGAAAAGAAGACAAAAAAAAAGAGATTTCGAATGATACGATGAAATTCTCTTGGCAATTAGCCCTGACTTACGTTCATCATCTACTCTATGAATGTACGATCTAAAATAAGTAGTCACTTTTGCAGGTTCGTCTGCATGTATTTTACATGGCATTAGGTGCAAAGTAGAGTCTACATTCTTGCACTTATCACTGTTTATATGTAAATGGATGGCCATAATAATAAGTTATTAAATGAAAAGAGAGCTGCCGTAATGTTGTGACCAGTTGTGACGTGTGGATATTCTTCATAACCTTCGGCCACTATTATCTGTTAAATATTTTGGAGGGAAGATCTGAATTGAGCTACGTTTTCATGGGCATCGGTTTAAGCACTAAAATATTAAGCGGAAACGCTGACAGGTTTGTCGTTTTTCTCACAGGACATCTGATTAAAAGTTGATATGACCGAAATATAGAGTAAATAGATTAGATTATCCTTCGCTATGAATAAATAATTATATCCCTGTTCGAAGGAAAGGCGGTTAAATCGGTATTAAGCTTCTATTGGTCAGCGATGTCTCGAAGAGGGAATGGCAGATATCCCTCCTCTCCGGAGATTGGTAGTTGGTGGGGATTGGTGGGGATGGGATATTCATATACCTTAGCACAATTCGCGATGTGCACATTTAGCGTCAGTCGTCCGTTCACGTCGGTTTTCTTCGGATGTTTTTGTGACGCGCAATTGTATAAGCTGGAGGATTATCGGGAGTGTATGAAGACGATCATAGTTTGATTTTGCGTCTATAAATATAAAGCGCCGTTAGTTTGGTGATTCGTGCATTTCAAGGAGTATTACTGACTTGGCTTTTGAACAAGGCTGTTAGAGGAGAGTCCCGATCAAACATAAGATGAGCACGCCGGTGAAAAAAGTTCCCATTCATCTGCAGGTAAGCGTGTAAAACCTGTTATACAGTTTTTTATTTGATATCTGCGGCGCGATACTTGTAACTGTACGCCGTAGCGGTCGCACTTTGAATCAGTGCTTTTTCGACGTAACGAGTAATGTTCTATAGTTGTGTGAATGGGTCATTAAGTCATTGATTTTCCATGAAAAGGCGTATAAGGACGGTATCTATCCGAAAATCCGCTTGTTTTTGCTTCGACGCAATTACTTAATTGACCATCGCTTTGTTAGACGGAAGTTATTGCGCGCAAACGCAAAATGCGTCCGCACCTTTTTTTTATTCATTTCTGTCGAGAGATTGTTAGCGGTTTGAGACTTTACAATGCCGTGCCGGTCAAATTGTACGAAAATAAGATTAGGAGAGTATAGAAGACTCTTGATATGATTTAGTAGAATTTTTCTATAGAGGGCTGATGGCATTTCTCTTCATCAACTCGTCGTCTATATGTATTTAGTTGGCATTGCAGCCCAAAGTACTGTCTTTATAAACATGCTAACGTAAATCTATGACGGTACAGGCCGGCCTCAACAGCATTACGTGACATATAGTTGCATCCTTTACACTTTCAACTAGCATTTGACCGTACGCTACCGATAGCGTATCGTAACGTATATAACGACTAGAATAAACTGGCCAGATAAAGCATGAGCTTTTTTCTGATACGATGAGATACATGATCACTGGGGATGTGCTTGTGGCGTTGGCGTTGCCGTTGACGTTGACGTTGACGTTGACGTTGACGTTGACTTTGACGTTAATACTTGAATGAACTTTGAATCAGCGTACAATGTATTTTTTGTTGGCAATTAACAGCCTCTCATTGTCAGACTCAAGCGCAAATGACGGTCAATCAATTTCACAAGCAGACTTATTATGAAATATGTTGTAGTTGAACGTAGTACTTTAAAAGAATATCGTGTGAGAGAATTTCCTGTGAAATAAGCATATCTACGACAATCATAAGGCAGGTAGCGTATTGATCGAAACTCCTTAAGTCGCCTTCCGAGTTGTGTTTCTTTCCGCGGTGATACTGCCCGTCGTTGGGCCGACTGAAATAACTAAAGAAATCATTAATATTTATTTACTTTGTTTTCTTATTGCATGGGTGCAAGTGTTTATTAGTATTTGCTTAGGGTTAATGCAATGCCTGTGGGAAGATGAGCTTGGTGAAAAATAATAATTGGGAAAAGAGGTGGCGGGCGCAGGGTGCAGGGTGCAGGGCGCAGGGCGCAGGGCGCAGGGCGCAGGAAAGACGTAAAGCTGAACGTAGTGGCTGGTCGAGGACGATCCGCCCTGGGAAAATCGTGGCTTGGGAAATGGACGCGCTGCGCCGGGTCGCGATGCGCGAATCAATAGTTCGTCGACATTATGTCGTCGACCTAAACTCTGGGATTCGAGCTTGCTAGCCGGCGCTCTGCTATCCAAATGAATCCATGGACATTCTTAATGAATGAATTTCGTTGAATGAACGAAAAAATGCGGAGCGTGCAGCTGCCATCGAAAGAATTTTCTTGCCGAAAGATTACATATGGCACCGGCGAAGCGCAGGGTGGTCGATCATTTTTTTCCTTTGTTTCTCCTTCGCTCCTGCTGCATCTGTGCGCCTGAGCCTTGATAAACAACACGCCCACGTAATTCCCTGGCTGCATAGCGCAGCCTAGTTTTGCGTTAATATCTTATCCCACGCGTCATAAAGTTGGATGTCATAGCGCTCATTCGCGAATCCTCGGGTAAAAATAAATGGCGTAGTTGGACGGGGGCCTGCCAACGCGCAGCTTCCGCTTTACCGAGGTATTCATTACTAATAATATAGGGTAAAGAAACATTTTTCTCTCTTGCAGATTATCAATGCATCGTCATCTATTTAAATCTCTTACGGTAGGGAAACTTTGTTTTATCGCGCGTCCACGTGGTTGACGTTGTCTTCTCGTTTCGGTCTACCCAACGAGAGGACGCAGTCATAGCCAAGCACAATTAAATTAGAATCTAACGAGGTTCATTCGTGGCCGGCATTTCAGCCGTTTTTCTCACACCTGTTAGAACCTTTGACAATGGGCGTTTACAATTAAGGCGTTAATCTTTTACGAAATGGGAAAACACGTGTTGGGCTCCGTTGGGGCGTCGTAAGTTGTAAGTCGTAAGTCGTAAGTCGTAAGTCGTAAGTCGTAAGTCGTAAGTCGTAAGTCGGTCAGCCGGGACGGGACGGGACGGGACGGGACGCACAGGTTGTCGGCATTCTTCTCGAAATGTATAAATAGGCGCCGACCGGGTAGCCAGGTGTGACCTACGCCTGCCGTTTCCGGAGCAAGTCGTTTACAAATGCAAACTAGATCACCGGGCAGAGCGATCGCATGACCCCTTTTACAAGTTTACTCGCTCGAACGTGGTAATAGAGGCACAAGAACGTCACTCGTCGTGTTGTTCTCTCATCCAAGTAAGTACGGGTCATTCCCGATGACGATATTGTCGGCATTTAAGTGACGTGAAATATTGTAAATCGATTGCTTTTCACAAGTATCGACAAAAGACGAATATTTTCTCGGCCTCATCCGTCAATTAGGCAGACCGGTTGATATTGAAGGCGATGGAACGGTTTAAAAATGATTATACTTTTTCCGGCATACATCGTTGTGCGCCGTTGGATCACGCAAGAGCAAATAGCCAGAAAGTCAGAGCCTCGGAAGACCGTAGACTTATTATTTAAGTATACACGTTGTTTTTTTTTTTCTTTTTTCAAGTGCCCAGTTTCCACTGAGAACTCGTCATGCATCGCGTCTCGTAACGAGTAATGTTTTGTACGGGCTTGGCGGTCTCCTTGGGAGTTTTGCAATATTTGCCTGACTCGATCCCACCTGGAAACCCGTGTAAATTTCCGTCGAGAGGCGCACTCATCCTTGATCCTTTCCTTTTTATAAGGATCCGCAATAAGACACATTTATCGAGTAATGCGATTGAGGATATTTGGAAGAGCGAGGATCATTGAGACTTTAACGATTGAACTTTGTCGTTTGGCGAGGCAGTATACGAATCCGCGGGGCTTTCTGGCGTGAAAGTCATTATCTCTGTCTTTGGAGTTTGATTAACGGAACAGGGAGATTAGATCCAGCCGCAGTCGGCCGTTGAAACAGTTGTGAAGCGTGCGGTGCTGAGGAAAAAACGTTAGGCCAAGCTTGGCATGGAATTGCGGTAATGGCAAAATAAAATGTCGAGCAGCGATAATAATGATGGTACATGTATGTTGAATTGGGGAGCCGACGCCTTTCGGTACCAGCCGGCTCGACGATCCGCGAGGCACGTGCAGTCCGGAAGTGTCGGTGCTATTGATTTTCAGCAGGGCCGTATTGCAGAGGCTGCGTGAAAGGCTGCGTGCGTTTTTCTCGGCGGTCCGTCGCTTCCATCCTTCCAAAGGCGTCACCAGACGAATACCAAAGTTTTCAAGATTCTTCTATTTTTATTTGCCACTGCTTGGAGATTTTTTCGGGGAAGGAATTCCCGGGTCGCTCGGTAGTAGTATCTTTCGTGATGGTGAGCGACGAAAGCCGTTGTATTATATTTGTACTGGTGCACGGTGCTGCACGTTTCAAGTTGTTCAATTGCATTCGTGACAGGTCGAGTTGCTGACGTCACGGCAAATTGTAAGGATTCGCTTCTATTTCCGATGAAGAGACTTTTTCAGTGGCATCTATCGGGACGAATGACAGACGCGACACTTTATCCCCCTTGTGTCAGTTGATATTTTCCCCCGTTGTTTTCCCGCCATACGGGCCGAGGTGAAAATTCATTCTATTCTCGGTCCATCAGCTGGACAACATATTTTTCAAGTGCATTTATAGAAAGTGAGCTTTGAAGGTGCGATACTTAATGCGGCGCAGAAGATGAAAGAGCCTCTAAAAATAGGGGGATGGCAAGACACCGGTGAGGGTTCCTTTGGTGCTTCCTCGTCATCCGGCGACGCCGTCATTTTTATTACTTTAATTACTGCATGCTCCAACATGTGAGAGAATACCGTAGCGCCAAGGACAAGATTCCTCTAGATCCAGAGAAATTCCCTCTGAAAATCACGACAATCTTTCTGCGCCGACCTTTATTTTCGGCTGACATCTGCTCGAAAATATCTGAGCACGGATCGCTGGACACATGAAAGACACATGTTCTCTCGGCTCTGGCTAATAATTCGAAGACTCTTGCTGGTTGACTGCCGCCCACACCCACACGGGCAATTGCTTGGCTATAACGGCTTACGAAACAGAGAAGACCGCTCATAGAAAGCTTTGATTTAATATTTCTCGCGGGAAAAATGAGAAAGCGCTGCTTGGTCGGTTCAACATCGGAAGATCGGCGAGAGTGGATACCGAGTGGAAATTACTTGGCATCTCGACATTTCGAGTAGTACCATTTACATCGGCGCATGCTTCTCCCGCTTTTCTCTTCTTTTCTCCTCGTCAGAGATTACGAATCTTTCCCATTTTCATTATGAATACAATCTCGCCCCGTGTAATTCAACAAAGACTGCCTTTCGTTCCGTTCTATTTGGTCTCACGGTTTTTCCAATAACAATGAGGACGTGTACCGCTCGAAATGAGCTTTCACACCTCGCGATCTGGCTCGACTGGCACCTTTTGGAAACTTTAAAAATAGGTTTCACCATTGGGCGAGTCACGCATCGGGACCTTTAACACAGGAGAAACGGTCAATGACGGGAAGATTAGTACGGTTAAGGTCTGCGGGGTTACGCGCGGTTACGCGCGGTTCGGATTCATGCACGGGCCCTGGTCTCATTGTCAGTTATTTTACGAGTTTTGCACAAACGATTACAGTCGGCAGACTGCAACCCTCGCGAGCTGCAGTGGTCTTATCGATACTTTGAAGATGTCTGCGGCTGGCAGTAAGGGTGCTTGGACGGCTGCACTCTTTCCCTTCAGAGTCCTTCACCTTTTGTCTTCGTCAAGGGGTGACCATGTTAAAAGTCCTTTGAAACTGTATAGACCAGTCTAAACACCGTTCCCCCTAGTCTTTCGCTTTTCAGCCCCCGTTTTCAGCCTCAAGTATCACGTTTCACATCATTCAGGCGAATACCCTGCCCGCATGCATACCTCTTTCCATTAGCAGGTAGAAGCACGGACGGAGGGTGGACTAATATCTTGATTCTCCAATGCGGTGAAAGCGTATCGCAAAGTTACGGGGTCATGGTTTTTTTTTTTTATTTCTCAGCAGATAAATAATTAATGGCTTTAGTAGAAATTATGTGGCTAATCGTGTCGAGCGATCTCATGCCAGAAGCACTTTGTACTGTGCGTTTGTATTTTCTTGCCGGTAATAATAAGAGAGCACGGGTGGACTTTTATTGGCGCGGCTGTCGGGCGACGTTGGCTTGCCGGCACGCATGCTTGTAAATCTGGCCTTACCGGAAGTTAAAAGAGAAGCACCGTCCTCGGCAATATGGGCTGAATGGCCGGCGGCGACTCGTCACTCTGGACTCGGCAGCGATTCACGCAGACCGATCGATGGGTTTGTACCGATGGCCGGATGTGTCAGATGTGTCAGATGTGTCGGACTTGTCGCATCAGAGGCATGCATATCAAGGACGACCCAATGCTCTAATCGATTTACTCCATTCCCGGGCTTTCCGGCTTTTAACTTGGGGGGAGTTGATGAACGCCTCGGAATTAGCTCCCTTTATCCCCAAGCATTCGGGCCACTTCCGTTTCATTTAACTCGATTGACACGTTTCTACGGCGATTGGTCATTGGTTATTGGTCATTGGTCTGATTGCAGAGCGCTCAGAACAGGCTGCTCATTAAAAACGGCAAGGTCGTCAACGAGGATGGCATCTTTGACAGCGACGTCTACATCGAGGACGGTATAATCAGGTGAGAGTCGTGTCTACGGTTTGTTGTCCTTTTAATTTCGCATGGTGCAGGTGTTTAACCGTGTTTGTCGAAAGCTCATTTATCTCGCATCACTGACAATGAATGAGCTGGCTTTGTAAACACGGCAGATTCGATAATCGTACGAGTTTGTTTAGTCAGGCCGATTTCCATTCACCTCGGCGAGTTTTGTTTAACCCACTGTAACCGAAGCTAGGTCGGAATTAAAAGCGGTGCACGCCGAGCGGTTTTATCGCGGCAGGAATGAATGGAGCCGGGCGAAGATAACGCGATTCAAACGTTGAGGACGTTGACGGCGTTGACGGCGTTGACGGCGTTGACGGCGTTGACGAGCAGGGGAAAACGACGGCGGATAGCGAAGGATAGCGCGACGTTAGCCCCTGATCCCCTAACGATTCCCCCTGATTTAGGAGACAGCGATGAGGACCGTCCGTTCGGGAAGAGCAGCGTATAAGAATTTCCTACAAAACTTGCATTTGACATAGCATTTTTTCGACATATTTTTGGATTCGTTAGGGTTGGTAGAAATGCCAAAGCTGATGAACGATAAGTTAGAGTGCTGGCCCGTCAAGCCCTCGATTCCTCCGACGATCGGTGTCGTTTATCAACGACGGTGGATCGGTTACCGTTGAAAGCGATACTACCGTACGGAGCGTGTCGATCGCTGAGGATTCTTCTGTCTGCAGGCAAATGGGCCGGAATCTGATAATTCCGGGAGGCACGAGGACCATCGATGCCCGAGGGAAATACGTGATGCCCGGCGGGATCGACCCGCACACCCATTTCGAGCTCGAACTTATGGGGGCCAAGTCCGTGGACGATTTTTACCAGGGAACAAAGGCGGCTGTCGCAGGCGGTACCACTATGATTATGGACTTTGTCATCCCGGCTAAAGACGAGACGATCCTCGAAGCCTACGAGAGGTACAGGGAGACGGCCGATCAAAAAGTTTGCTGCGACTACTCCCTCCATGTGGCCATCACCTCCTGGAGTCCCAAGGTCAGACGAAACGCTCACTTAGAATTTCTATCCGGTGAAGGATGTCACAGATTTATTGCCACGTGTAATCGAGTCCTCAATAGTAATTGCCATTTAGAAACTTAATTAACATTGATTTCTCAGTGACACTTATTTATCAAAGTCATTT
Source organism: Hedychridium roseum (assembly GCA_963989215.1). NCBI lineage: Eukaryota > Metazoa > Arthropoda > Insecta > Hymenoptera > Chrysididae > Hedychridium > Hedychridium roseum. Next base: position 11,353,799 of record OZ022304.1, on the reverse strand, counting down.
GAAAGTGCATTGCCGCCGACAATTACCTACGCAAATCTCAAATGAAGCGCAGAACGTTGATCGGTTAATCGGTTAATCGGTTAATCGGTTTTCTACATATTCCTCTCGTTAACTTGGAACGTTGTTAAAGGGTCGGCGGCTCGTACGAAAAAGGAATTGACAAAGTTTAAAGCGATTTCTTGGGTTCTCGGAAGTGAGTCGGGAAGAAAGCAGGCTGAAAGCGTCTTCCGAGATCCGACGGAATTGACTTTATAGGCGATAATAGGATCTAGCAAGTACGTCGAAACGGTGGCATGTTGTCGGAGGTCATCGTGCCATATGCGATACGGTTCGCAGGCACGATCCGTTCTCCAATCTCTGGTCTCTGGTCTGTCGTTTAGTCAGCCAGAAGGAGATAATTACGGTAATGCCGGTGTTTCTCGGAAAAGAAAGCTCGACCCCTTTTGTCGGACGATTAAGTTGTGCTTTTTAAGGGCTTCACTCGCGACCCGTCCTTTAAGAGCCGTGAAATCTCGATGAAGCATACGAGATGATCCTCTGTGCGCTACGACCCGAGAATTCACAATTTCACGTAAATCCGATTATAGCGTTGCGGCAAACAGCGGAAAAATAGGCCTATCTAGCCCGTATGGCTGAGTTGCCGTTAATGTTCCTTTTAGTATGGTTTTCGCGGCTCTTCTTCTTGGGAGAAATTTCGCCGTGAAAGCCCTCGACATGGCATAATAAACGTGGAAAAGCGATCGTTCGGAGGGGCAAATCACCGGGACATGGTGGTTGCAGCTAGCTTTGGTTACATCGGCTTATAACTGTTGGCACGTACGCCAGCGGAATACCAATTGACGGATGAGGAAATGAGACGCACGACTGGAGCTTGGCGTTATTCCTTATTTGTTCCGGCAGGCAGGGCGGCGGTTGGCCGATCTAATATGGATCATCAAAGAGAAGAATGCTTTCACGGCATTAACATTGTATGAAAAGGATCGCTGCTTGGGGTGTTTCAGGTGAAGGAGGAAATGGCAATCCTGGCCAAGGATCATGGCGTCAACAGCTTCAAGATGTTCATGGCGTATCGCGATTTGTTTATGCTCAGAGACCCGGAACTGATCGAAGCTTTTAAAGCTTGCAAGGAACTCGGGGCCATCGCGATGATCCACGCGGAGAACGGCGACCTCATCTACGAGGTACGTCCTGCTCTTTTTGTCGAGCGGCACAATTTATTGCCCTTAATTTTCTTCCCGACAAATATGTTCGCTCTGAACTCACCAAATTGCCCTATAATATTACTGTAGTTTCAGCAGCGCCGGCCTTGATTACGTAATTTACGAAATCCTTATCCACCGTTATGTCTCGGGCATTATGTTTATTCCATCGATATCTTTATCAGGGGAATGTACACAACGATAATCTCCCCCCCCCCTCTCTCTCTCTCTCTCTCTCTCTCTCTCTCTCTCTCCCTCTCTCTTGAGCCTTTTGCACATACGTCTTGTATTGTTTTTCTGTGCCTTCTCCGATGGTCGGTGATATTAGTAAGCATACTATAATGATTATTGTAGAACACGAAGAAGTTATTAGCCGGCGGCGTGACGGGTCCGGAAGGTCACGAGATGTCACGTCCCGAGGAAGTTGAAGCGGAAGCTGTAAATAGGGCGTGTGTTATAGCCAATCAGGTAAGGCCTATGCTCTCTCGGTATTGCCTGGCTCTTGCCTGGCTCTTGCCGTCGAGTAAGTGCGACATATTGCTTTGATCGTCGCCTTCATTCCCCTTATCTCTGCGCTTCTTGTTGACACACGGCTTTTTATCGATATTTCTCTGATAATCACACGGTAGCCACCTTTTGCCTTTATTTTGAATTGTTGATATTTCAAGGTGCTTCTTTGTCGCCCATCGACGACTGTACGATTTCTTGTTGTACGTATCGATGTGAGTAGCTTGGTTTTCGCATGCATAGGTCAGTTGCCCACTGTACGTAGTGCATGTGATGAGCCGTAGCGCAGCCCAAGAGGTCGAAGCCGCGCGGAAAAGAGGTTCCTGCGTTTTTGCCGAGACTTTGGCCGCCGCCATCGGCACAGACGGCACGAGCTACAATCACAAATGCTGGAGACACGCCGCCGGCCACGTTTTGAGTCCTCCCCTTAGGCCTGATCCGGAAACGCCGCGTATCCTCCTGGAGAGCCTGGCCAAGTGAGTTGGACCTCTCAGACCGCCATCCCCTATTTCACTTTGACGTCCGAGAATTCGCCTCATATGAATCTCAGATTAAATCCAACCACGGATTTACATCGTTGGAACGTTTACGCATGTCCTCTTTCTATTCACGGCACAACTTCCTCGAGGTTCATAAACCTATTTTTAGTGACTTAGCGAATGCCCATTCATTGCTTTTTATGACCTTCATTCTAGGCTTTACCAACATTGTCGTGGGAAAAAAAGAAAAAAGAAAAAAGAAAAAAGAAAAAATGTAATCGCTCGCTATTATGCGGACTTTTGCTTTTCTTGTCTTTAAATGTCGCGCTTGAGGCACTTTGATTTAGAGGCTCTTGAGAAAATCGGCCGATTGCACGTACAAGGAATTGCGCGCACCGACCGGATTTTATCCGATTAGGAATTGACCCGCGCGATTCAACAATTTCTACGACCACCGGCGGAGACACATGGGATAATTTCACGCGAGGAAATCGCCCGAGGTCTCTCTCGATCGGGGGGAATTTCGAGCTGAACCACGGATTACAATAGATCCGTTAAATAAGGGCTTTGAAGAAAAGCACCGACATTATTCCCACATCTTTGCGCATTAATTTCATTAGGATCTGATGGCCGAGATCCCTCATCCATGCTTTTCCTGATAGCGTTCGCGTACCGTTTCGCTATTAATTATAATGATCGGAGTAGAATTCTGTATTCGTGATGGGGGCTCGAGCACGTACGGCTAGACTGATGCGCCCAATAAGTAGGTCAGTTTCAAGAATACAGTGAATAACTTTGGATTGCTGGCCCCGGGGAAAGTGCGTAAACTACGGTTATCGCGGGGAAAATGATATTATTGTGAGAAATCCTGCTGGCAGTACCCTTGGACGTTCTTTCTTTCTTTTGTTTCTTTTGTTTCTTTTGTTTCTTTCTTTCTTTACGTGAGAAGCAGTCGTTGCACACGGCTGGCACAATTCTTGCGCGAATAGATATATGTACCTTGGCATTGCGCTTTTTAAGTGTATTTCATGGGCTTCATAGATGTAAGGGGCACGTCCATGAAAAATTTCGATATCGTTATGGTCCCATAGTTGTATAGTTGTATAGTTGTATAGTTGTATAGTTGTATTTTTTTAGTTGAGCTTGAGAAGATGACTATTCCTTTTGGAATTGTACGCAATCTGCTTTATCATTTCCTTTTGCATTTGTCGTTATATTTGGCGTTTTATTTGGCGTTTTATTTGGACTCGAGCGGGAGGTGTGACGATTATCGCGTTTAGGTGAATAGCCCGTTGTACGTGACGGCGATAACGAGCAAATCCGCGGCGGACGTGCTGGCGGCGAAACGGTCCGACGGTGCGACCGTCTTTGGGGAGACCCTGGCAAGCGCAGTGGGTGTAGACGGTTCCGAGCAGTACGGCAAAGATATCGATAGAGCGAGACGATTCGTCAGCACCCCTCCGCTCAGACCTGATCGCACTACGCCTGCCTACCTCTGCGAACATCTCGCTCAGTAAGTACTCGTTGAGCAAAATCAAAATCAACATGAAAACCGATCGCCAGATAAAATATATTTTTACCACTCGTACTGGACGGCAATTATTAGGCGCGCTCTCACTATATTTATGGAATCTATAAGTAATTATCCTCTCGATTACACATGGTGTGCAGGAACACAGAAGGCCAGTAAGGAATTGCGCTGATAAACGCTCGCAAATAGAAATACATAATACGAGCGTAATCGATGCTGAATCGATGTTAATCTTAAGAGAGTGGACGACAGGGGGGAAACTGTCATTTATCGAAATTTTCCCACTGACATATCTCTACTTAATATATATTTCACGGCAATAATCAGACGTCAAGGTTGTCATTGCGTTGGTAGAAGAAGTTTCTTGTAGTGTGAGGTTGGAGAGTCTTTTAACAATAATATTTGGCTCTGGCCAGGGACGGGTTGCAGGTGACGGGCAGCGACAATTGTACGTTTAATGCCGATCAGAAGGCTCTAGGTAAGGATGATTTTTCAAAAATACCAAACGGCGTGAATGGAGTGGAGGACAGGATGTCGGTCCTTTGGGAGAAGGCTGTTCACGCCGGTATAATGGATCCTTCGAGATTTGTCGCGGTGACTAGCACGAACGCGGCGAAAATATTCAATCTCTACCCGAAGAAGGGAGTGATAGCCGTTGGTTCCGACGCCGACATCGTCGTCTGGGACCCCAACAGGAAACGTACAATCTCCGCTCAATCCCACGTTCAGGCCGTTGACTTCAACATCTTCGAGGCACGTAAGCTAAATGCGCCAAGACCCGAAGGCTCTAACGAGCGGCGATAATTTATTGCTTCGGCGTGTAACAGGGGATGGAAGTTCATGGCGTTCCCGAGTATGTGGTCGTCAGTGGCCGCGTCTGCGTGGACGAGTGCGAGCTCAAGGCCGTACACGGTTTTGGAAAGTTCGTCGAAACGCCGACTTTCCCCAACTACGTGTACGATTTCATCAGCGAAAACGAGAAGGTAGTAAGACGCGTTGATCTTGCAAGACCAATCGGTTGCATAAAAATCCAAAGTATCATCGTTCGCTCATATTGCTTTAATATTTAGAGACCACGGGGCATAGCGCGCTCAGAAGCGGAGGCGAAAAAATACGCCGAGGAGGATGCGGCTATCGCCAAGGCCAGAGAAGTTGCAAGGGCTAAAGCCGCCGCCGCCGCCGCCGCCGCCGCCGCCGCCGCAGCCGCAGCTGCAGCCGCTGCTGCTCAGACAAACGGTCTTCACGATAGCCCCAAGCCGAAATTGTCGGCGATCGATTGTGTACCGACACTACCGGAGTCGGCCGTAGTTACGCCATCGTCCAAAGGTCCTCGCCTTGAGGGTCAGAGGAACTTACAGGATTCGACCTTCTCCATCAGCGGTGATTAAAAATTTCATGGCCAATTTTTAGATTCCAGCACGGACAAGCCATTTGCAAAGCCGTTGCTTTGTTACAGAGGACATTGAGGAGGCAAGAAGGGCGTGTATTCGCGTCAACAATCCACCGGGTGGACGCAGCGCAGGTGGTTTCTGGTAATTCGCGTAAATCCACTGAACAATTCTGCCTGACACGAGGATCAGGGAAACCGCATCCCCTTTCCTTTCATCGTCTTCTTATCATAATCTCATATAACACGGACGAATTGACAGTGGCTTCTAGACTGCGCTACTCACCAAATATTTTATTTACGTGTAAATGTATTAATCAACGCTACGAATCAATCGATGCATCTCTAAATACCTTGTTCTCGCTTTTCTACGATTTTCCTACCGTTTTTCGACGGTTCGCGTGTCACTTTTTCGCCCTTCTCTGAGTCCGCAATAATCTTGTACCTATGATTAACCAAGTTAATTGACTGAGGTATAATAGTACTAAATTATTATCCAAATACTTAGCGGGCCATGTAAGGTATTTTACGTGGTGCGTATGGTGGTACGGCTTGAGAAATATTTTCATGTACGACACGTGGACGGAGCGACAGGGGGGGATATTCGTATTTCACGAGGACGAATTTGTAGCTTCGAAGCTTCTATCGTATTTAACTTATATAGGTTCGTAAACTTTTGGTATTTCCTACCTCGGAGAATGTGAAAGCTTATCGTTGTTGTGTAGAATCTAAAGTCTACTGAAATATCTCGAAAGACGGGGGATTCCAACGCCAGGGCACCAAGAACGATTGTTAATTAATGAGCAAATTTTAATGCCGAATTGTGTTTCCGCAAAATGCTATGACCGATTTAAACGATATGTCCGCAATTAAAATTGCGTTATTGTAATGTATTTGAAAAAAATATTTACTGCTATTTATACGTTATTATCGAGTAGATTCGAGTTTGTAGTTAGATGTCGATTATTTGCAGGAGAAATTTTGTTGATTTATTATGCGATGTTCATATATAAATATATCGATAGTTACATACATATATATATACCGGTGACGTAACACATGCGTCTACGTCAATTCACTTGAAGGTAAATAACACCACATTTCGCGTAAGTAAAGCCCCCTATTAAAATATGGGAAAACGTCGAAGTTCGTGTTAAGTGCTGAGCTTCGAACGAATCGCAATGCTTGCGTGAATATATATTTTTATTCAGTACACTATGCACCCGGAGCACGGTATTAACAGCGCGAAGCAGGAAAAACGATTTCACCCACGTACGACGGACACTATTCGACGGCAAACCATCTTTTTTTACAACATATTCCAAGAGAAAGGCTGCCACGCACAATTCGTCGAATAAAATTGCATTTCAATAAAATATCATGTACTCTGCGTGTAATGCAAGCAATTTTCCTAAGATTAAAGCTGCTGGAATAATGTCAGTCGGTGAAGTGTGCAAGATCGTATATTTGGAAAGTACCATAGTGAGCAAGTACCACAGATTCATGTAGAATACCCAAGGAGTAAAAAACTTATAACAGTTGCACAGTTGCTCCTGTAATTAATATGCGTTGACCCATAGAGAGTATGTCCCGATAGTCCTTTGTGTCGAGTATCTGTGTCTCGTAAGTCAAATCCAACATTCCATTCTACAACGCCAGCCCGCTTCGACTTCAGCGACCATCTCTCATCAATTCACCAATCTCTTCTTCTTCTTCTTCTTCTTCTTCTTCTTTGTGAAAATTTAATATCCACGTACACACAAAACTCTTCGCTAATGGCGTTCACTCCAAAAGTAGTATCCATAATCATACTAATCACGGTATAATAATATTAATTCTGTTGTAATTGGTAAGAATTAAGGTATCGCTGAAAGCAAAGTATCTCAAAATGACCAAGGTGTAATACTTAACCCGCGAGTCGTCACCGTCACCTTCACCGTCACCCTCACCTTCACCGTCACCCTCACCGTCACCGTCGTATTAGTAGAAAACGAGATAACGTTTTTACGTTGTGCGTAATCGAATGAACAATTTTCTACTAGATTTTTTATTGAAATTCCGCGAAAGTTTCTACGAGTATTCGTGTACGCATTATGATAAAATATTACAATACAAAGGTAGAATATAACTTCTGCGAATCTTGCGATGATGGGTACATACTTAAAGTGGTCACTTCAAGTAAGAATTATCTTCCAGTAGTGATTTTAACGGTAGGAAGGTAAGAATGAATTTTTTTTTATTGGTTACCCCGTATCAGGCAGGGAGCATTCAAGTGTAATACATTTTAATTACTTCCGCTACAAATTCGTTAAATCGCTTTGTACAGAGAAGTGAGGAAATGAGAAATAAGTTAACTTCTTATTGGATTCTGCATTATCGTTACTACAGGCGTTACGTTTGTCTACGGATGATTATGTTAGTTTACGTATACAACATTCTTGATTACTCATTCATGGCTAATTCAATGGCATATGTTTACAAGGGAACAACCTTGGCTTAAACGCGTACATAATGACATAATTCTCAATGTGTTCACGTTGCGAGTGACCTCTCGTCGAGTATTTGGAAGAAGTGTATAGTTTATCCTTACAATAAGATATACACAGCTAGAGTAACTATTTATGTCTGTTATATAATGTATGTGATTGCTTTAAATAAACATAACGTGATGATGCTACGTTGCGTTGACCCTGTGGGTATCGACAAATCAATTCACAACGGACTACCTAGAATAAGAATTCTACGGAGCTGCGTCTTATTTCCGTCATCGTTACAATCTTCACCGTGTATACGTGTTGCTGGTATCGTAGAAATCGGTGTTTGTATTTATTGAGGCTAATTTTATGGACAAACAGTGACTCTGCGTGTCGTATCCCTGGGCTGTATCGGTATGACATATTTTTCGGCAGCGTTGTGCTTATTTTAAGGACATCACGGATCACAGTCAATCTCACAAGCTACACGAGCACTCGCAGATGTTTCTCCGACTTGTATTATCACGTTGGCTCGCTTATGCGCAGAGAATGTTTTCAGCCGTTAGTTAAAGTTGCATTTACGAGGGATGCCATAAATTGTACGGTTTAAAAGTGGCTCGATGAAAATTTGAATTACACGTCTACTTCGTTCTTGTCGTCGGTTTCTTCTATCTTTCGTCGAGCCTTCTCGAGTATTTGCTTCAGTTCTGATGACCTCGTTGTCTTGTACTGATGATAAAAGACCACCATTAATCATTAGACGCGCCTTTTTTCTTTCAAAAATATAAAAATGAAAAAATTCAAAGTTTAATAAAAAATAGGAACCCACGCCACAAGCATTACGCGACAATGTAATTTGACCATCGAGCCTGCTACCCTCTGACATTCCGCAATACTGCTCCAATTGCCGTCTCGTTAAGTTAAACATCTCCGAGCCAGTCATGTCTTTGAAGTGCCGGCAGATTCTGTGAAAACAATAACAAGACTGCAAGGTTGAAATTCACGATGGACGATACGCCAGCATAGTGAAATTTCATGTGTAATTGTATACTTGTCCGAAAAGCCTTTAACCGTCAACCATGTTTGGACTTCCCGAGGGCTAGAATGCTGGTCCAAGAAGACTTCCTGCATTTGATTTTCCTGCGGATCCCGTTTCTTTTCGCGGAACATGGTGAGGACGAACTTCAACTCCTCCTGCATTTGGTCCTTATTACTCATCCCTTGGGAGCCATTAGAGTTCCTTCGTTATTTAACCCTCTGGAGGTTATCGCTCTGAATACTAAGTCAAACCGTATAGATTGATAAACGTACCACTGTAAGAGGAGCCGTTACTCTTGAAAGTGCCTGTCGTGCTCGAGCATGTCGAGGAGATTGACTTTTGAGTTTGTAGAGTAGAGGATGTCGGTGGTAGAACCGTTGGTAGAACCGTTGGTAGAACCGTTGGTAGAACCGGTGGTAGAACCGGCGGCATCGGGAGGGCCAAGGGTTGGGGAGGAAGTGGAAGATTCATCGCCGGCGGTGGAGGTGGTGGAGGCGGAACAGGCGAAAAGGGTTGGCACGTCGTCTTCTCGGAAAGCGTGCTCGACTCTGAGGGAAGTGGCGTAAGTTGCGCTTCGACGGACTCGACGGCAGAGGTAGTCGTCTTGTTGACCTGGACGACTTCCGCCGATGAACTCGAAACGTCATCGTTGAGTGTCGCAACTTGGCTGGAAACGCTAGAATCATCTGAAGGCGGAGCAGTGAAAGCCCCTTGATTATTCATTGTATAACGAAAAGAAAATGATCGGCTAGCCATAAGCACCCAGAAAAATAAAGCTCAAAGTACTAGAGACATCTACGATAACACCGAAATGCAATCACTTACCTAAAATACATCAACATCAATGGGTAGCAAGCAAGTCGGACGACACGATCCAAGCACATGAGTAACACAATAGCAAACCAAGGACAAAACTGAATAAGCTTTGACTTTTCTTAGAAATTCACCTGGGTGAAGCTTGAATTTAAAGGACGGTACTAACCACAGTAAGTGCCACATATCCGCTTCAACGTACTTCGTAATTGTATATATTTATTTATAATAGTAAGTGATGTACATAAATTACAATGTAAGGAAATACTGGACGGATCGCATCCCCAGGCCGCGGACATAACAAGTAGATACGTATAATAGGACTAAAGTTTGAAAGGAGCAAGCGAGAGGATAAAAGGAGAGCCGTAATCTACCGAATCTACGAAGGTACATACAATAACCTTCGTGTTCCACAAGTTGACGATAAATTAAATTAGAAGGAGTAAATGATGGTCTCTAATCGGAGGATCGATGAAGCTATAATCGCGATGATATTGATGCGTATTGACTTTTTGGTTGACTAGCTATTACTGTGTTGAAGTCAACGCGTCTGTATTATTGGCGAATGACGAATGAGATTGCTAAGGAGAAAGGAAACGTCGGCAGTATCGAAATGTTTCATCGAATGCAAACCAAAGTATTATTCTCATCGTCTCGTTCGGCGCCGCTGCTTCTCTGATTTCAAAGTCACGCGAGAATCAAATTTTCACGTAGTCATTTTGTTTCTTTTCACGATTGTCGCTCTTAATTGGCGCATGCCTCTGAGAGATGAGAATCGGCCACGCTATATCTCGCGCGCGGATCCTGTTGCGTTCCAGAATCTTATCGCTACATTTATTGTCCTACTAGCTTATCCACACTGATACATATGGAATGCATGCGACGACACATAAGCGCCGAGGCAAAGTCTCGTCGGTTAACGGGTGATTTATCATCGTGCGAGAATAATGCCGAAACTTCACCGTTTAGCTGACAAGATTTTACCTCGAGGTGAGACCCCATCGAGGACAAAACGTAACAGTACAAATACAATAGTTCTACCACGATCCTAACATAAATGCACGATGATACGATATCGTTACGGTCGACGTTACGGTCGACGTTACGGTCGACGTTACGGTCGACGTTACGGTCCTAGGCTCTTGCGTAGCCCGTAACAACATTTTTTTACAACTATATATATCATTTTTACCGTCGTTATAAAACATATATCCTAAGGTATTTGGTTAGTTGATAAATATACTATATGTCGTGTAAATTTACGTTACGCGTTAAAAGGTGCAGCACGTACGTTGAATGCATGGTTCTCAAATGCTTCTCTTTTTGCGATGTACATATCGTGGTGGAAAAAGTTACGTAAAGAATAATCTTTCACAACATCGTTGATTGAGAAGCAGCGCAACGTAGCCGTAATCGTGAATGTCACACGATGAAAATTCTTAGCTTAGATTAAGAGACCGCGATTTTTCACAATTCTCTCGTAAGTGTTAGACGAAAGCTAACAATTCTTCAAGTTTCTTCGTTTGCCTACGTTGTTTCTGTGCTTTCTATGAAAATATTATTATCGCAATTGTGTTGCACATGTATTCGCGATAACGCACACGTCTTATCTCTGCATTATCTTCAAGGGAAGGGAGATTCCCCTGCGACGAAGTGACTTTAAAATGGAGCATCTGATAAGGACGCGGCGACTATTCGGTCTAGTCATCGACATACGGGGGAATCTTAGGCCTACGGAATAATAATATAATTTGCCGGTTCGCTTAGAAATATCGGAATTCACCTTTTTTCCCGAGACGTTCCTTTCTCACCCAATCCGCAGGCGCCGGAGGGGGGATGGCGTGTGTCCTGTGACTCGCTTCCGGACCTGGACTAGTACTCGTTTGTTCAATCTCCGAGTCCTGTGGAGAAGTACGCTTTAGAAATTTCTACAAAGTAGAGTGTCGGAAGTGAGGAAAGAATTCTCCTCACCTCGTAATTATAAGCATGACCCTGTCTAGGATATCTGCTGGTGTAGAGGGGATTGTTGAAGACGTCATTGTCCGTTGCCGAGTGAGATGGATTATGTGGGGTGACGATGGTGTGAGGCACGTGAGCAACTTGGCCCCTTGAGTTCCTCGCTTTCCACCACTTCCTGCTGTCGTCGAGAATCTCGAGGTACTCGCCACGAACGACGGTCAACTCTTTGTCGTTATTGGCTGTTCGAGGATAGGTGACCTAAGGATCAGAAGAGGAGAGGAGAAATGAGTCGTTGCTCGACTGCACAACAACGTCGTGTAGCGATTGGTAAATCATTGACCTGGACGATTTTGGCGTGTCGAGTGAGCAGCTCATCCAGCCAAGCTTCTTGGGCTCTTTCCATACCGGAAGCTGCCGGTGTTGCCCTGGGTGCCCTCTCGATCGAGTCAACGGATATGTCGCTGTGTGCCCTCGTTTGATCGACAACTCTGTCATCCCTGGCATAGACGTCGGAGGCAGGTCCGTAGTTTCTTTCAAAGTATTCATTCCCCGCACGCTCCTCCCTGCTCTCGTATTCGAGGTAGTCGCTGCTGTAGTGTGATTCCTCGACTTCCCGATGACCGTAGTATCGATCGTTTTGCTGTTCGGGTAAGTCATCCCTCTTCTGTTTGTCCGCGCTGAGAAGAGAAGCCAGGTGGTGGTCGTGGTCCCTGTGGTCTTCCGGAATTGGATACTCCGGGGACCAGCCGTCCATGAAGATGGGATGGTAGGGAGGAACGTGGCCCTTCCATTGATCCCGCGGAATTAACCAGGTGTCACCGAGGGAGTGCCAAAGCTCGGTTTCTTTGCTCGTCACGCAGTTTATCAAGAGGTTCACCGCTTCTCGCGTAAGTAACGGTGAGACAACCTTGCTCGGCAGGTTCGGATCATAGTTTGTGTCGTGAGAGGCGTCAACGATCAGGGCCAATGGGGTGAAGAGGAAATGCACGAGTTCCGGAGCATTGGGATCGTGTATGTGGGCCTTAAGTTTGGCCAGTAGGTTAAAGGATAGTTTAAACTTTTGAAATATGTCGACGAATTCCATCTCTGGCGGCGGCTTAGCGCGCATCGTCAACATCCCATCCCCGAGATTTCGTTTCTTAGATTTTCTGTTTCGCCGTCGACGTTCGAGTTCCCTCGAAGCTGCCGCGGCGTGCTGAAGACGAGCGATAAACTTTTCGATATCATCGAAGCAATGGTTGAGGATCGTAACGTCGCGCTCGTACTTTTCCGAGGACGTCGAGGACACTTCGTCGTTGTTTTCCTCCCGTGATATATCGTTTTGTCCATCTGACGAGGAAGAAAGAAAATTAATTTGAATTTTCGACAATGAAATAATCTGAGGAACATTTTGTTGGTGGGGTGGGGGTGGGGGTGGGGGGGGGGATGAGGAGGTTTTTACCGGTAGTGGCGTTGAAGGCGGAGACCTGCTCGCGAACGTTAACGCCATTGAGGGGCGGTTCTGGTGGTGGCAGAGCCGGTGGTGGTGGTATCTGCCCCCTTGGGCCCCTCGGGGAACCACTTGGCACTAATTTGCCCATTTGTAGCATCTTCAGATCCTCCACGAGATCCTGCGCGGAGACGCTCTGGCACTGAAATATATGCATTTCAGCCCGCTGTCCTGAAGCCCCGTCGTCGGCCACCGTGAATACTAGAATGTTATTGTACATTTCCATAGGGTCGCGGGACGTGAAGGCAGTCGGTTCTTGAATCAACGAGGCTGGGAATCGCTCCATGACCGCCTATAAAACACACATAAATAGAACTCGATAAAAATGCCAATTAGAAGATGCCATTCCTTTTTCTGCCGCATCATTACATCTATAAATTGACGAAATAGCTTCTTACAATAGATGCTTTTATGTTTGAAGAGTGCAAGGAAAGTCGGTCAATTTTCAAGGCCCTTGTCAGCGTGAACCCCCCTCCCCCCCTTTAGGCGTTTTATCGTGAAGTAAATGAGTAAGATGAATTCCTACCCCCGTCTCGTTGTCCATTATGAGAACCCAATTTCGCTCGAGTCGAAGCTGCATCTTCTGACTCCAGATGCCGTTGCTCTTTTCGAGCTGTAAAAGCCGGCGCATGCCGTCCGCCGGATAAACAATACCGGTTTCCTTCGTGACTGTAAAGGTGGCCAAGTGCTCCATCATGTAGGTCGGCGGCTCGGTGCTGCTTGCTCGACCGCCCGACGTACTCGAAGGTCCACTCGTGCTACCATCTTCAAAGGGAATTTTCTTAATCCTCGTCAACGTTTCAATTGCCAATTGCCGCTAATATTGCTACTTACAGCTTTTGTTATCCTTGTTGTAAGCGGAGGGGCTGTGCCCGCTGTTGTAGTACGGCATGATGTCTCGATTGGTCGTGTCTGGTCTTAACTGTAACAGAAGATTTGAAAGTTCCTTCAAGCAAGTACGCAGATCGCTAGATGATTGCCAGATGAACTTGTGTGTCTGTCGGCCGATTTCTCCTCGGTTCGTTTTTTTTTTTCGCTGATGGAAAGATCATCACTTATCCTGAGCCTGCTATGTCTTGGTTTATCGGGCGACCACGGGATCTCAGGTTTATCATAAAGTTCACTGGCGGTTCTTGGAGTTTAATGGCTTAATGACGCTAGTGGGCAGGCGCGATGCTTGCATGGCATGTCGCATCCGGCTACCGGGTCATGGGTACCATACTAAGCTGCATGAAAGTCAGCCTCGTAACCCAGGTGAAATTCCAATGAGCCTAATTCGCTCGACGAACATGCCTGGCATTCGATCGGTGATGCCCGCGTCTATCCAATTTGGCTCTTCCCAAGTTAAAGCCCAAGCGATCTTTGCCGAGCAGAGAGTCTCTTTAGATGCAATTCCTCTGCCATTATCGACATCCGACATATATCGGGATTAGCTCGAGTACCCATGAAACACAACCGGTTCCCGAAGGAAATGTTGCCTGTTGGGCCGTCGCGAAGGCGATTACCAGAAAAATGCTTCGTTAAGAGTAATAAAATACGGCCAGTACCGTGTCAATTTTCCACGTGATTCGCGCCGGCTGACAACGTCGTTTTTTTACAATTCGCGAGAAGACGAGGCATATTTGCGTTATGCATTTTACGATTGTCTCGAAACCGCGCCGCCGAGAGAAATTGCATCGACCTCTTCTCTCGTGCGCAGTTACCGTCGGTGGAATGTGAAATTCCGACGAGGCTAGCCGAACCGAGGAGAAACTTATTCCGAGTGGACTTGGTCCAAAGAGCCAACGTGTAACGACAGTCGGATAAACGCTCGACTCTCAGTCGTTAAATGTAAGCATCTGTAAACATTACTAGCATGTGCATTAAGAGACACGTTCCTTCGATGCTCCGTTACCTTGTCCCAACGAACACTGTATTTTTCATGGTTTCGCCAATAGCACGGGTCTGCTATTATATCAATATAAAAGCAAGCTCAAAATGACTTTTCATGTTTTTCCAATTTAGGTTAAAGGACGCTCGCGCGTAGATTCTCTCGGTAAGTAATTAGATAACGGAGATAACGCGTTTAACGCGCTCTCGATAACCACGACGTATGAGTTGTTGGCGGTTAGCCTCTCATAGAAAAGGGTTCATCGTTTATGTCGATAGTTTTGCGCAAGCTCAAAATCGTGCCCGAAAGCCGTTGGATTTTCCGATTCTTTAGCCCCGTTAATAGCTGTTTCCGTGTCGATAGCCACGGCAGATAGTCATTGCTTTGATTTAGTTATTGAAGACTACCATTTGGAGTAACGAGCGCGCATGGCCGGCCTCTCATTCGAAAGTAAGGCTCATTATTCGGTTGAGTGGCCGTCGTTAATAATTCGCCGAGCCATCTAATATGCGGCAATACGGCAATACGCGGTAATGGATGGCAGTAAAAATAGTGGGAGTCAGAGAATTGTGCCTCTTACGAAAGCGTACTAATTATCCGAGCGGACCGGTACAAGGGTTCTTCCCACTTTATCGGCGCCGTAATCGGTTTATTCGAGAATGACGGGCGCATTTTTAGTCGCATTTTTCGTCGAGCCTGAAACGCAGCGAAGCCAATTAAGGAGAGGATGAATGTCGGTTTTTCTGGTCGAAACGCCCGAGAGATTTCGTAGAATGCCCCTTCGAGTTGGAGAAGAGAATAGCAGGATAATCGGCACGAGGTATTTCGAAAGTCGCTGCCAAATTCCATAGGCTTTCATCGGTATTAAGGAGGACGTAGACGTAGACGTAGACGAGACGTAGCGTTGGGTCGCACTTCCGGTCGCGGAATGCCGTGTCCGGTGGGGTTCTTGCAAGGCGTTCGCCAGATTAGATGTCATGGGAAAACGTGCCTTGGACTATCGAGATAGAGAGACGGAAAAAATGTGTCTACGGCATTACGAGCAGTTAGGCGTCGGTCGGTTTATCTGCTGTCATTTTCTACGATATAATCTCGTGGATTATCGAGACTCCTCCATCGTTTCCGTCCGCTAAATTTCCCCACGTGCTTTCAAGTAAGTTCCTACGGAAGACCGGTACGGCGAAACTTTGATATATTGATATTTGATATACTATTTCATATGAAATGCAGAGGATTTCGTGTGTCAATGAATTCGGGACGACAAGGTGGACGATAAAAGCGTGTCGCTCGATGGAATTCCCACGTGAAAATGCCCATCGTTTTCTTTTCATTTTCCCGAGAGGCAAGCCCTTCCGGTCTGGCCTCGGTCAGCCGGGTGAAAGTACTCATTGCCACCTAAGCTAGACGGCAATGCGACAAACCGATCATTAGAAAGCTCCGCCCGGCTAATTACTAGTCGGTGTAAAAGTAAAAGTGAGTATTCCCTAGACAGAAACGGCGAGGAATCATTGGGCATCAGCTCATGTTCCCTAGAGCATATTTCAACAAATGTGTGGATTAGTGTAGTTTGCCGGACACCACGAGTAGGAGCATCGGGACGCGATGGACGCAGGCTAACCGCACTCCAATGCAACTTCTAACGCCGACTTAACGGTCCTGAGAACGACTCGCGAGCGGCCGTGCCGGTGAAAACAAGAGAGAAGAGAAGGGAAGGGAAGGGAAGGGAAGGGAAAAGGAAGGAAGGCGAACGGGCCCCGTGCGTATCGCAGCGAGACTGAAACTTACCAACGGCGTTCTATACCGCGTGCCGAAGATTCTCAGCGGGCATACCGAATTCCACATTTCCTCCGATCCAAGATCGCGCGGCTAATTCACCGGATTCGCCACGACCGATCATCATTTCCGATCCCTGACCTTATTCTTCCACTCACGCCCCGTGCCCCGTGGCCCACGCCCCACGCCTCACGCCTCACGCCTCACGCCTCACGCCTCACGCCTCACGCTTCCCACCATCACAACCGACTGTCTCCATTAAAAATGCTTTCGGCTATCTCAATACAGCGATTACTTTGTAAACGCGACAATCTTGTCGAGCATTGCCAGAGCTTTAACTCTCACCTAGACAACACCGATAATGAGCACATTCTCGTAGAAAGTGCTGAATTATGCTAATGTTGGCCGTTTACGGGGCAAGAGGAAAATATCCGACACGATTAGCGAAGATGCTTTCGAAGCTAAAACGTCCACGACGAATGGTAGACGCTTAGGCGTGTGAGTAGATGGCTGTAGGAGGTATCTGGGATACTATAGCCGCGCGTAATCACTTATGGATGCAGACACGCCCATAGAGAAAGATTCAACCACGGAATGTCCGACGTGAAGTAACCGCGGCCTTGAGCGTACTCGACATAAGTACGATTAGCGTATGGAGGATATGAATTTCCTTCGGACTTGCTTCTTTGTTCGTCCTTCCATTTTTTTCCAACGCTCTACCGAACTAGATTATCCGGTTAAGGAGCTCGACCGTGATGAATGGATAAAATATTTGCACGATTCGGTCATCCTACGTACGAGAGACCCTTCGGCCATTGATTCATTCATTTTAAAAGCCAAGGATTCTCCTTGAGAAATCATCGGGACACCTGGCCGCGACGCGGTCTTATTTTTCCATGTGCAATCATTTTGAAGGATGCTATTGCGGCGGAGCGACCCTTTTTCGCCGAGTGCACTTTAACACCTTACGAATCGTCAAGGGTTAATAACCTGCACTGCACGCACCGTTGGATAAAGTATCGTGAATGTAAGCGAGCTAATGCTAGATCAATTGCATGTGCACTTTACGATACACTTGCTTGTTAATTTGCCGGGGATTTGTGAGGTCGTAATATTTAACGGATCGTAAATAAGGGCTTTGAGAAAAGTTCGTTAAAGAAGTAGCGATGCGATTTATCGGAATTGATCGGTCGGGAAGGATGGTAGAATGGAAGAATGGAAGGCCGCGGAGTAAGGTGGCGGGGAATCGTCGAGCGACGGTATGTCGACACACCTAAGGAGAGGAATATCAGCCTGAAGAATGCGGCGAACCCGTGGAATTACATCGGTCGATAGCGCACGCATGGCATTATACCGTGTTGCCGAGAAAACATAAATCCGCGCAACTTGCCGTGGCCTCTCTCTTCTCCGTATCATCTTTCGGACTGTTCGTAAGACTGCATTACCGCATAATACGGGATAAGTGCAAGTTCAATGATCGGCGGAAGGCCGAGAGCCATCGGGGCTTTTAGGGAAATTTTCCGAGCCGGAAAAACCGTTCGGTTCGTTTTAACCTTACAAGGAGGACCGGGAACGTCGATCGCTCTGATCGACGTCAACTTCCATTTTCCCGGACAATGTATATCGAAAGTAAACGCGAACGAGCGGTGCCCTCCCGTCCTCGTAAAAAGTGGAAAGAAAGCTGGCAATGCCGCTGATCTGTCGGCGATCTGTCGGCGATCTGTCGGCGATCTGTCGGCGATCTGTTGGCGATCTGCCGCCGATCTGCCGCTCGCAAACGAGTTCGCACTCCGCAGTGAATGGACCGAACGAATCAACTTTTCACTTACTCTTGCCCGTAGTTGCTGGCAGAGCACTCACACTCACTAATCGGCCAGATCATTTTCGTCACTCGAGTCCCAGTCGACGATGCGAATTACTAACGGTAAGAACAATCGCATGGCCGTTCATAAATTTACATGCTCTTCTCATTCTTTTTGCCGTCTCATTGTCAGTGGATCAGCCAAATTTTTCTCTCGGCACAAAACTAAGGTGGGTGGCTTAGTCAGGGTTGCGGTAGACTTTAACGAGTGACCGTCGGAGTTTAGGCGTTCCCGGTGCCGGCGTAAACGGACGGCTTTCGAGCGAGATATATGCTTTTACATGATTCTCCGGCAAACACATTGACCGTTTAACGGACGGCAAATGTACGAACGAGGACGAGAGAATCCGCTTTACGGACACAAACGATCCTACGAGAAAAATCGGCTCGTGGAATGTGGCACCCGTATGCGCCAACCTTTCGCCGATAGAACCCGTAGGCAGGGAAATGACGGAGATAAGGGTTGCTAGTTGAAACACGAAGGAAGGAAAAATCGTACGCGGGTTCCGCCAAAGTGATGGGCTCTCCTTTGTACATAAATGCCGAGAAAGATTTCACAGGGTACACCTTCTTAGGAGATGCAACATTTCAGCCAGGTATGCGGTATGCGGTATGCGGTATGCCAGGTTTAAGGCCTGCACCGCCCCTTGGGCAATTCTCAAATGTTCTATTTGGGCAAATAGAAGAAGGAATAAAAAAGATGATCCATTTTTCTGCTGTCTCTTAACGTGGGCTTTTATTTTTGTTTGCGATAAATTTACATCTGACTCTTACATTTTGCGGTTTAAATGATAGGTCGATCGTAAGACGACTTGGCTGCTAATAGGTAGAATATTTTAATTACAGGTAAAAGCAAAAGCTTTGATGAAAAGCGCAGAAGGTTCGGACCAAGACTAATAAGCCTCGGAACCTACGAAGTCGAGGCGTTTACGTTTGCGTTTGCGTTTGCGTTTGCGTTTGCGTTTGCGTTTGCGTTTGCGTTTGCGTTCGCATTCGTAATTCGTGTCACGAGGCTCAGAATTGACAATCACGCAGGTATTTCGTAGGTGTGAATCACAGGTGTCCTTTGCCATCTGGCTAATCTGCTTACGAGGGAATTCACGCAAGTTAAGTAAATTTATTTGACAAACGAAAGTCGAGGATTTCATTAGGAGCCATTAGTAGTGCTTTAGTTTGCTCTGAAAAGCTGAAGAAACGACCTTTGGGGGACGAAGAAACAGAAGCTCGTAATCGTTGCGTGCTTGTCTCCGAAAGGGGCTTGTCCACTTGCGAAAATTCTCAGATTCGTCGTCTATCTAGCCGCCGAGTTCTCCTCTTTCCATTATACTTTCGATATTTTTTTGAATCTATAGCTCAAGGTTATATCTTTAATGGACGTGCAGTGCTTGCACCGCGGCCGTGTTTCTTGTTTGATCGCAGCCTAATGTAAACACAGGTAGACGGAGAGAAGAGCTACCTGCCAAATGGCTCGAGCGATTGCAACGGCTCTCCTTGTCGTCGTATCTTGTAGATAAGGCTTCTTTTTCTGGCTACGCGACTTTTTGCGCGTCACGCTCCCGAGCAATTGTCAGGATTATGTGCCGTGCAGGTGGCAATTAATGATACACAATACGGGATGGTAGTTGAAAGCAAGGGAAGAATGTTCCTTGGAAATGTCACGGGCGAACGAGAGGGGCTCGGTAATTCTCCACTCGGCTTCCATTAAAAACTGCGCCGTTTATTTAGCAACGTAAAACGATGGCCTACCCACAGTATTATGTCATAAACTCATTTCTATTTCCTCATCGGTACATAGTTGACCAATACTATTCTTGTTAATTTCGATTCTTGGCCTTCCATTTCGTTTAATGAACAAGGCGTCTCTTCGTGATTATTTCTGATAAAGACGTGACTCATAATGATAATCGCTCTTCAACAAGGCGAAAGCATTGTATTTTCAAGAGCATAAAATCTCGTTCTGTTTTGTAAATTTACGTAGATGAAATGCGTTATTCCAAAAACATCAACTTTATTTCGATGATTTCAAGCACGGATATTTTGCTACCACTTAATCAGACATTCAACAATTTTATTCGTACCAGGTGGTATTCCTGCGCTAGATCCAATGAATCGGCGAAACCCTGATCTCGGCCTGTTAAAATAGCCGGATGCGTAATTGCATAATTTGAATTGCTGGAGCAAAAGAGGCGTATGGACGTTAGATAGGATAAAGTTTAGTTTCGTTGGGTTGAGCGGAGGTACGGCAATCGGCACAACACAGCAAGAGACAGGAAGGCTGGTCGTGAACGTCTACCGTAGATCTGTTAGGTCCGCGTATTTCCTCGGGAAGGTGCAAACGACAACAGGTGCGATTCTCATTCTTAACGGCAAGAGATCACTCCGGTGCAATGACTTGGGCGGTCGAGAGGCGGTCGGTCGGGAGAAGCACGAAAAGAAAGAAGGAAAGCACGGAAGGAAGAAAGATAAAAAGAAAGAAAGAAAGAAAGAAAGAGAGAGGTAGGGAGAGAAAGATCATTTCCATAAATACCTTGACAGCAGCGTTTCACCGAGGCGCCTGGATCCTCCGATCGCGGCTTACCATGCGGCATATAATCGATCGTCGATCGCACAACACGCCTATACTAATACTTGGCGGATCGCCAAGAAAATCGCCTTCTTCTTACTTACCTATTTACAATTTCGTGTGTAAAGCACGCACGCACCAACGAGGAGGACCTTTCGGCGGAGGGCCTAAGTCCCGACCATGCTCGAGTGAAAATACTTTAACGACTACCTGTGCCGCCCTACTCCTCACCCTCGTCTACCTGTCCTGCCCAGGTAAACGCGCTGATACGAGCTCGTTGATTGGTCGAGAGGACTGTAGAGGACTTTACGGTACTCGACCGACGGATCCAACAGAATCGCCGTGTGACTTCATCTTCAGTGGCGGAACATTCGAATTACCTCGATAAAAATGAAAACTATATGCCCAAAAAAATTGGCAACTATGGTGAACTACTACTTTGTCGACAGATCGACAGTCATAGATCGCGAATAAGTTTATGTGGCGAGCATATTGCATCGATGCAATCACGACGAGCTGCACGTATTGTACCTTAGATGCGTCATGGAACCACCAAGAAATCCGGCGACACTTACCACTGGCCAGTAAAATCTTTCGTTTCAGGTATCGTCATTTAAGGGAATTTTTTTCACTACAATAGGGGCACCTCTTCCGATTAACTTGGTCGGGAAGGATGGATAACATTTTTCGTTATGTCTTTAATTGCATCAGTTGTATTACAGAATTACATTGTACAGAAATTTAGGAGACAAACAAGATGGATAGAAGTAAATGCATATGCAGGTATATGTTTTATTTCAAATAATCTACATAAGATATGGACTAGCCAATGCTGTACAGGAAGTTATGTTTACATCATTTACGTGTCATTTTCAAAATCCTTCGGATTTTTGCGATTTAACTTGTGATTGGTGTCTTTTGCCCAACGGCATAACAAATATGTCGCAATAAAGGCTGTAAAGTAAAAACTCTGTTGTTAATATTTACGTGGTGAATGTAAATTTGGATGCAAACGAGGGATACTTACGTGGAACTACGCGTAAAACTCGTGCTCTGACACGGCGCACCAGGTTAGGTACGCCCTGGGATATGGCCCCAGCAAAAGCTTTCTGCTCATATGGACTGATGCGGTAATAAACGATGCCACTGATTTTTGCAAGTTCTCCGAATCCCTTCCCCATCTAATCAAAAAAATGTATCATTTACACGAGTATCAGATCCATAACATAACCTAAAATTTAACAAATAGTGGGATAGAGTATTCTAATGAGCTTAGGTAAACTGCGGCTAGCAACTTGATCGATCTAATCAACATATCAGTATTATTAGACGTATATAATAGCAGTTTCTTAACAGATTTTTCTGCTTTTGTTAGTAATTACGTAACATCCAGAAAGTTGGACTTACTATTCCTGCATCAAGATCCAACAAAGTTTCGACGTTACCCTGTCTGGCCTGTACTTGCCTGTACTATCCGGCCTGCTTTGTGCTCTTATGTCTGTTCCACAGCAGAAGATGTAACAGCCATTATGCGCCGAGGTTCTGCAACATGAGAATTAATTGGCGCCAAATTTAAAGCAATATTTTCATATTTCTCGAACGAATTACAGAGTGTGAAAAAATGAGTAAGTGAAAGGTAAATGAAAAATGCAGTGTATATGTTAATTAGTTCTAGAGCTTCAAACGACAGTACGTATCGGCAAAAAAATAATGTACGAACATTATTTAGGGAATTTTATGAATACAGAGGTAGTCTCCCAATCCAGTAGCGTAGCGTCTTTACCAAAGAGTTGTCACGATTACTACAATGCTGCGATAATCTAAATTTAGTTAAATTTCAATCACGCGGAACAGTCAAATTTGAATAGTTTTTTAACATAATTTAATCTGCACATGTTGTAGCTATTTGATTATTCGGTTGCTAGTTTTATTGGCTGACAACCCGGAAAATACGGAACAATGGCGTAGAGATGAAAAATTGGATTAATCGAATAGAGCGGCGCCACCGGTATTGCACTGGTGATTTTGTTGGTAGGGGAAGGTGGCCGAAACACGAAGCAGAATAGTTGCTCGTTTGCGAGCTTGCGTGAAGGATCGTGAGCGTTTTGCCGTATGTTCGTGGCGGCAATCGTTGGCAAATAAATAGATAGACGCATATCGTAGCGATGGCTCGAGCGGGAAGGCTTTCGAACGGGTATATAGAGGGAAGAATCGAGTAACGGCATAATTCGGACCTAGCGCGAGTTGCATTGGCTCTCGTGTTAGGTGCGTGCATGCCACCTACCCGCGTCTAAGCCGCGGAGAGGCAGTTGGTCTCTTTCTCTCTGTCGCTCCCTCGAGACATGCTATCGAGGTTCGACGGGAACTTGGCTGACGAGGATCGCTTTGAAAATTATCAGTGCGCAGGAGAAATGGCCTGTGATCGTAGTGATTCGGACTTTGAGTTTTCGATACCGCCAGAAGCGCCGGTCTTTGAGCCGACTACCGAGGAGTTTCTCGATCCTCTCGGTTACATCGCGAAAATACGTCCGATCGCCGAGAAGTCTGGCATCTGCAAGATCAAACCGCCGCCCGTAAGTCATGCACGTCCTCTACTTTCTCCGTCCCGTTTTTCCCTGGTCCGCTCTGCTTCGTTCTGCTTCGTTCTGCTTCGTTCGCCGACCCTGGGAATTGGCTCGTTTCAAGATGACGATGACTGTGACGATGACGATGACGATGACGACGATGCCGACGATGCCGACGATGCCGACGATGCCGACGATGCCTCTGCCTATGTCTCTGCCTCTTCCTATGCTTATGTCGACGAGGATGAGGATGAGGAAGAGGATGGGAATGAGAATGAGAATGAGAATGAGAATGTGGATAAGGATGATGACGATCCGCCAAGTGTGTGGATATGGACTTCCTGCCATCGGCTCGACATTGTTCCCCGCATGTTTTTACACCAAGGGGAAATCGCGTCTTGTCGCGATCGTTTTCGTGACATGTAGAAACACGCAAACGACCTCCTTTGGGAGAATGATGACGCTTAAAAGAAGATACATGGCCACAACGTCGCCAAAATATCCCGATGCCCCTGCTGAAAATCCGCATCGTTCGCCGAGGGCTTTATCGTCTGGGCAAATCATTTTTCCGTGACTCCATGTTTTTTTCTTCATCATCGGTGAATAATGGCCGTATTTTTCCCGTGGTTACACGAGGAACTGCGGTCTTTTTAAAGAGCCACCGTGTCGTTGTGTGCTGCATAACTGTCGAGATAAAGCCGGGGACCCATAGTTGTCCGATATCGAGCCGCTGGATTTAGCCAGAGGTGCATCCTTACGATGATATGCAGCGACAGTTTCTACATACTAGGAGGAAGTGCCGAAAGGGAAGCCAAGGGATTCTCATCCATTGAATTCAATACGAATCCGATGTATCATAGGCGCGCTGTGCTCGTCGACTCAAGCGGCCCTTCGGAAATTGCGACATTAATATCGACATTGCAGGCGGCACACGCCGTTTAAAATGGCCGAGACAATTGAAATAATGTTTCGTGCGAGAGTACGCTACGAGAGATATTAAAATCGATAGGCAACCGCGGAAAAATGAGCTTACGGCTCAATTATCCTCGTGGACGATTGTTCCCTCCTGCTCTACGAACTTGTGGGCACGGCAAATCTGTCAGAGTCGGAACGGACCTTCTTTCCCGTAAAACATTATCAATTCAGCGGAACGAGTTTGACCTTTAACGGTTTTACGTTCAATTATGCTTTAGCGGAGAGTCTCGTGACTTTTCTTCCGCCGTTAGCTCTTGAACAACCTTTCTTCCCTAATTCTTCCTTAATTTACAACTTTTTATCTAATATACGATTGTTTTAAGCCAAGTGTCTTTCATCATGTTCACCCTGTGTGGTAGTTGTTATTGAGAAATGTGTAGCATGCCACCATTAGAAGTGATTTGTGCCACCATTTTGTTTTTACTCATAACATAGAAAAAGTCTCAGTACTTACTTGTCAATGCAT
The DNA here is from genome assembly GCA_963989215.1 of Hedychridium roseum. Lineage (NCBI taxonomy): Eukaryota > Metazoa > Arthropoda > Insecta > Hymenoptera > Chrysididae > Hedychridium > Hedychridium roseum. The sequence goes on along the minus strand of OZ022304.1, from coordinate 11,328,850 downwards.
CTTACGAGTCGATAACACTCGATATTCAAGAATCACGTAAACACGTGGAATATTGTACGATTGACAATCGGAGCATTATCCACGTATGGTCGTTACAATAAGTTCCTTATGAGCCAAATGAAATCGAATGATATGTCTTTTTCAACTTTCTTGTTAACAAACTGTATTACGAGAAACATAGCGTCTGGTGCGATCATTGGCTTGTCTAAGACCTCGTTTCATAATATGCGTCCGCGTCCCAATATTTGTTCATAATGTGCTACAAGCAACGGCGTCTTATGGGAAGCACTTGTAATTACGAATTCTCTGCAAAGCAAGTTTCTGGCCTAATTTACATTTTCTTATCACGATATCGGTGATTGTCGCTAAAATTTATAAGTTCAAACTTGTGGGAGACGTTGCCACGGGTCTCAGTAAATCGATTAACTTTGCAAAGTTGTTACAAAGGGACGACGCTTAATAGTCGTCCTAAATCGAACAGTTGCGTAATCCATCGTTTTTTATTACATAGACCGTCTTGTCATGGAATGCAAATTTACCGCATTCTTCTTTAACTTTTTTCACCTGTCCGTATTTTCGAATTACTTTGACGAAACCACCAATAGAACAGTTTAGCGATCGTCGAATTCGTAACTTCATTTAAGCCGATGTTCGTGACAGGAACGAAATTGTTTCACAATCCTATATTTTTCTTTGAGTTTTGAATATGTCCTAAAGTAGCAGAGGCAGGTATTTAGTTGATCCTCATTGTAAGATCCGACAAATCCTTCTTAGACATTAAGTCATGATAGCTAAAAGCTCATCAGGGTTATCAATACCTTTTAATTAATAAGCCTGAATTTGCGTTTTATGTTCGATTGAACGAAATACATAGTGAGGTCTTATTTAGTTGGGCAATTCGTAGAAAGTCATTCATGTACAATTTGAAAAATGCATCAACAGTGCCGCCTTTTCGTCATAATAAAAATAGATTCGACAGAGCCTAGCAGTCATAGAAGAACTTCGCGATGCTTGCTGTTTGAAGAATGGGCCAAAATAGTAGATAGGAAAAGGCTTGGATCGTTAATTTTGCCTAATGAATGCAGGTCGCGTTAAGTGAAATCGCATATACATATTGCTCACATTTTCGAGGCCATCAAAAGTTATCTTGTCAGAAAATTATTTATGTATCCATACATGGAAAGCAGCAAGGAATTGGCCAATGCTTGTTCTTGCGGGAAGTAAGTAAAAGCCAATACTGAAGCTTGCAAGAAGCCTGTAGATATAACGTAGGTGTAACGGCAAAAGCGGCAGGAAAAATCAGATACAGGGGTGATTGCCGTGGATCAGGAAGTACACATGTGCAGAAAAATCGGGTTGGCAAAGAATTAAAAACTCTTTCACTCCCCACTCCCCCCTCCCCCTCAGCCCCCCTCTGTCACCCCTCTCTATCTATCTATCTATCCATGTATCTGTCCCGTATCGGGTACGTCCCGATCGATAAGATTGCCTCGGCCACTCTATTTTAATTTGCATCAACAAATTGAGGATTAATACGAAGGTATACTAATTGATTTGTTATGCTGTTTTTCAGAATTGGCAACCTCCGTTTGCGGTTGATGTTGACAAATTTAAGTTTGTTCCAAGGATACAAAGATTGAATGAGTTAGAAGCTAAAACTCGTATAAAACTGAATTTTTTGGACCAAATAGCTAAATTTTGGGAGCTTCAAGGTTCGTCTCTGAAAATTCCTCTTGTGGAACGTAAGGCTTTGGACTTGTACTCCTTGCATAGGATTGTCACAAGTGAAGGTTGGTATGAGCTAATTTTTTTTTAAGATATCCCTGCACGTTCTTTAAGAAAGTGCTGTATTACGTGTGTATCTACTGACACTGATCACAGGTGGTATCGAGACTGTAACGAAGGAAAGAAGGTGGGCAAAGATCGCCAACAAGCTGGGCTATCCTTCCGGCAGAAGTGTCGGCAGTATCTTGAAGAATCATTATGAGCGGATATTGTACCCCTTTGACGTTTTTAAGCAAGGCAAAACATTGGCGGACATTGTACGTCGAATACCGTTCCATTTTCTGTGTGTTACAACAATAGCTGCCGATGTTTAGAGTTTTTGTTTATCTGACTGTTTCTCCGTAGAAAATGGAACCAGACTCGGAGACGGCTGAGAAGAAGGACCGCGACTACAAGCCACACGGTATAATATCTCGACAACAAATTAAACCTCCGAATGAAAAGTTCTCTCGTCGGTCGAAGCGATTTGCCGGTCAAGATGAGAAGCACGAAGTGTCAATTAAACAGGAAGACTGTAAGGAAGAATGTGATTCGGATGGTGATACTAAGGATGAATTTAAAAACAAATATTGTTACACCGACAAAGATAATAGCAAAGAACTTAAAAAATTACAATTTTATGGACCTGGCCCGAAAATGGCAGGTTTTAATACCAAAGAAGGAAAAAAGTCCAACAAAACGAGGGGTGTCAAGCTAACGTACGAATTTGATCCGGTACGTTTACTTTTGTCAAACGTTGCGTTTCGTATTTCCTGCTTTCTTACGAATCCTCACTGTGTATGTCTTTCTCTTAGTTGGCAAAGTATATTTGTCATAATTGCGGCAGAGGGGACAATGAGGAGTGTATGCTCTTGTGCGATGGTTGCGACGACAGTTATCACACATTCTGTTTATTGCCACCGTTAACTGAAATACCAAAGGGTGACTGGAGGTGTCCAAAATGCGTTGCAGAAGAAGTATCCAAGCCCATGGAGGCATTCGGCTTCGAACAGGCACAAAGAGAATATACTTTACAACAATTCGGGGAAATGGCCGATCAGTTCAAGAGCGATTACTTTAATATGCCTGTACATGTACGTATTTTCCGTAATGGTCGATGGCTCGTGGCTTATTTAAGAATATCATGCTAATGACATTGGCTTGCAGATGGTACCGACATCACTGGTTGAGAAAGAGTTCTGGCGTATAGTCTCATCGATCGACGAAGATGTCACCGTGGAATATGGAGCCGATTTACATACCATGGACCACGGTTCTGGTTTCCCAACCAAGACAAGCGTCAATTTGTTTACGTGCGATCAGGAGTATGCCGAATCCGCGTGGAACTTAAATAATCTACCAGTATTACGTGGGAGTGTACTAGGGCATATTAATGCTGACATAAGCGGGATGAAAGTGCCGTGGATGTATGTCGGCATGTGCTTTGCTACGTTTTGTTGGCACAACGAAGACCACTGGAGTTATTCCATTAATTACCTTCATTGGGGCGAACCGAAGACATGGTACGGAGTGCCTGGTTCTCAAGCGGAACGTTTCGAACATTCTATGAAGTCGGCCGCACCGGAGCTATTTCACAGTCAGCCCGATCTGCTTCATCAGTTGGTTACTATTATGAATCCCAATATTCTCACAAACGCAGGTATCCGAAAGACATTACCTTTTTTTCCACGAAATAAATTGTAGATGACAATATTTAACGCGTTATGCTTTCTTACCCTAGGAGTACCGGTATTTAGAACCGATCAACATGCTGGAGAATTTGTCGTAACCTTCCCTAGAGCGTATCATGCTGGTTTTAACCAAGGATATAATTTTGCGGAAGCCGTGAATTTTGCACCTGCCGATTGGGTACGATATATTACGATTTTGAAAGATACAAAGCAAAGGCTTTCCTTTTCCTTCTATAACAATGAATATGTGATTTACTCTACAGCTTAAGATCGGTCGAGAATGCATCACACATTATTCCAACTTGAGGCGGTTTTGCGTTTTTTCCCACGACGAGCTAGTCTGTAAAATGTCTCTAGATCCAGACTCCTTGGACATCGGCATAGCGACGGCGACATATCATGATATGTTACAGATGGTAGACGACGAGAAAAAGCTGAGGAAGAATTTGTTAGAATGGGTATGACTATTGCTAGATCTTGAGAAGAAGTATCCGGAATAGCGTTGTCCCTGAGTTTACAGTAATTGTGTATACCATGAGTTATACCGAATGAGCTATAGCCGTTGAGACGGGACCAACGTATTTAGTTAAAGTAGTACACTACGCTACACGACGCGACGATGACGACGAGGACGACTACGACGGCGGCTACGACAACGGCTACGACAACGGCTACGACAACGGCTACGACGACGACTACACATGCCAGCGATGCTCTCCCACTCGGCACGCACACAATGAGCTCCGTTGACGCGTATACGTGTGCACGCGTATCGGCGGTGCTGCCAGACCATTGGACATCACATTAGACCTCTGCCGTCCACGTTACAATCCTAATTAATGTCTCCGCGTATTTCCTCGCTTTTGGCCTACGTGTTCGTCGCGGTTAAGCTAGTTTTCGCATTATTAGTCTCTAGTTAGCGACCTTGACTGCCTAATACCTCTACTCGGCGTGCCTGTGCTCTTGATTATGTAACTTTGCTTGGTGAGTGGAGGTTATGTTTTTAAAGCATTGCCATGATGCCGCGTTATTTTCACAATTTTCGCAATTTTCGCCCTTTCCCTCCATATGGTGGAGTGTATTTTGAAACGTGCATTCAAGTTCTTGGAGCCGCGTCGAGTTACGCTCGTGAGCAGTTGAAAAAGTGTTGGTTCCTATTGGATGCATATGTTTTGATACCCCCCTTTGTACCTTACAAGTCTTGCTCCGAAAGGAAAGCACTGAGAACAGCCATCTAGTACGAAGCAATGCTATTCTGGATCGAATCCGTTGTCCATTGCACATGCCGGTTGTCTATCGGATGGCCGGAATAGTAAGAACGATGCGATGTTGTAAATATTGAACCGGTGGTGTTTGTTGACTGTAGGGTGTCACAGAGGCAGAACGGGAGGCTTTCGAATTATTACCCGACGATGAGAGACAGTGCGAGGCATGCAAGACAACCTGCTTTTTGAGTGCGGTCACGTGTTCGTGCCACAGTTCGCAGTTAGTATGTCTTCGACATTTTGCCGATCTCTGTGATTGCCCGCCGGAGAAACATACTTTACGTTATCGTTATACGTTGGACGAGTTGCCTATCATGCTGCAAAAGTTGAAACTCAAGGCCGAGTCCTTTGACCTATGGGTCACCAAAGTCAAAGAAGCTATGGATCCAAAGGGGGATAAAATAGAATTGAGCGAGTTGAAGGAACTCTTGAACGAAGCCGAGAGCAAGAAGTTCCCGGAGAGTGAACTCCTTACGGCTTTAACCACCGCCGTACAAGATGCCGAAAAATGTGCGAGCGTAGCGCAGCAGCTGTTGAACAATAAACAAAGGACAAGGTAGGTCTTATCGATAAATAGCCGACGTATGTTCCATCGAGTAATCTCTTTCTTTTTCGCAGAACGCGGCAGTCCGTTGATACCAAGTATAAGCTTACCGTAGAAGAATTAACACTTTTTCACAAAGAAATAACGAATCTATGTTGCGAATTAAAAGAGTCCGACGGCGTAAAGTTTATACTCGATCAAGTAATTCAATTTCAAAAAGATGCGGAGGAACTAGAATCTAAGGAGGATGATTGTGACCTTGAAAAATTGGAAAAATGCATTGAATTTGGAGATTCCATCTGTATAGAGTTGCCGCATCTCGTCAGGTTAAAACAAGTAAGTCAAGTGAATTTTCTTCATTGTCGTTGGATGATTCATCGTGGAACTCATTCGTATTTGTTTCGCGCGTGAATAGAAATTAGCACAAATGCAGTGGCTGGAAGAAGTGAAATCTGTCGAAGAAGAACCGAAATCCGTAAGTCGAGAAGACTTGGCGAATTTGATTGAGAAGGGTATGACGATACCGCCGCACTTTAGCATAGAAAACACATTGGCAAAGTTACAAACTTTAATGATCGCCATCGATGCGTGGGAAGAGAAAGCGAATTTATATTTGCAGACAAAAAACAGACAAACTATTTCGACCGTCGAGGAATTTATACGCGAAGCAGAGCAGATTGACGCCTATTTACCTAGTTTGGATACGCTTCAAGATATACTGAACAAGGCGAAGGCATGGACGAAGAATGTCGATGAAATACAAGGAAAAGATAATATCCCGTATTATGATACACTGGACGATATTGTGCGGAAGGGTAGGAACATTCCGTTGCATTTGGATGCTCTTCCGATGTTAGAGTCGACCCTCTCGCAGGCCAAGGCTTGGAAAGAGAGAACCGCAAGGACATTCCTCAGAAAGAATTCGCATTATACATTGATGGAAGCTTTGTCACCGCGCATCGGTGTTGGCGTACAAGCGATGAAGCCCAAGAAGAACAAAGGTGACGAATCTTTTGGCGCAGTGTTCGTCTGTGACACGAAATTGGACGATTCGAACGATTCAGCGACGGTCGTGGCTGCTTTTAAGTTAGCGGAACAGCGCGAGATGGAAGCCATGAGGAATTTAAGAGAGAGGAATCTGCAGAAAGCCGAAGCGCAGGACGCGAGGTACTGCGTGTGCCGCCGACCTAAATTCGGACTTATGCTTCAATGTGAACTCTGCAAAGATTGGTTCCACTGTAAGTAGGCCGATTAACTGTATGCACCTAAGGAGAACAAATGATCATTTCTCTAATTAATATCTTTGTAGCGAGTTGCGTACCCTTGCCGAAGACGACCTCCAAAGGTAAAATACCTATGTCTCGTGAGATGAAATTTCTCTGCCCATGCTGTTTAAGATCGCGAAGACCACGTCTTGAAACGATTCTCGCGTTATTGGTTAGCTTACAGAAAATATCAATAAGATTGCCAGAAGGTGAAGCATTGCAATGTCTAACGGAACGCGCGATGAACTGGCAGGTAAGACCTGCTCGGAAGGATGTAACGGCAAAGTTTGCCTATGTCGTTAGATCGGCAGATACTATCTTCATTCATGTTGCAGGATCGAGCAAGGCAGGCACTGGCGACAGAAGAAATTTCATCGGCGTTGGCCAAGTTATCTGTTCTGTCGCAAAAGCTCGTTGAAGCTGCGGCCAGAGAAAAGACGGAAAAAATTATAAGTAGCGAACTTAAGAAAGCAGCAAATAATCCTGAACTGCATCAAAGAGTACAGGCTATTGCCCCGCTCAGTGGAGTCCATTCAGACGATAGTACTCTCAGCACTGCTGTAAATGTTTTCTACTTTTTTAATCGCACGTGAATACGTTACACTGTTCATGTCCGACAACTCAACATTCATATGTTTATCAAATGTTTGCAGGACGATGACGAGGATGTAGTCACCATAGACGATGACGAACCTACCTGTAGTACATTTAACAGTAGCGAACATGCTTACTCGTACAGTGAGTGATGCTTCTAATTAAAATTCACTTATCCACATACAGAAAGATGTCTAGCTAAGTACGGCATTCCCTTTTAGTTTCAAAAGTTCAGCGCAAAAGCCAGCAGAATGACTCGACGGAAGCTGCTGTTGCTTTATCACAGAGTGCAAGGGCACGGCTAGAGGAGTTGATGATGGAGGGTGATTTATTAGAGGTCGCTCTGGACGAAACGCAACATATCTGGCGTATTCTCAGTCACACAAACAGCCCGAGTGGAATTCGCAAATACGCAGCTTTCGAGGAAGTTGAAGGAAACTTCAGCCAAGAGGTTAAGGAGGTAAAGAAACGTGGAAGAAAACGAAAATCCGAGGAATTTGAGTTATTAAAGAAACCGGGAAAGCAAAAACCGGATGAAAAATCGTTGGTCAAACGGAAGGGTGTTCTCAAAGAGAAGAAACCCGTGTCAAATTCTCCAGTGCCGATGAAGAGAGGACCTCGAAAGGTAAGATTCACCAGAACATGCAGTTTTTTTCTCATTCCTCGAGATAGTACATAAACTTTTTACGACGTTCGGAACATCGGTTAGCTCGATTTCAGTTGAGTTCGTATTGTAGGTGAAGCGCAAGGAAGGGGACGAGAGCCCCAGGAAAAAGGGCGGAAATCGGAAGCAAACTAAACAAGATACATCCGATGAGGAAGAAGACTGCGCTGCTGTCAGTTGCCTGCGGCCTAGCGGTAAATATGAATAATGTGAAATTAGTACTTTAGCGGGTTGTGCCTCAGTTAACTTATTCAGCCCTTAAATATAATTGTTAATTGTTGCGCCGAAAATGAGGAGTTTTTAAGGGATCGATCATTTCGTTGGCTTATTAGGGAGAGAAGTTGATTGGGTCCAGTGCGACGGAGGCTGCGAAGGTTGGTTCCATATGCACTGCGTTGGATTAGATCGCACCGAAATCGCCGAGGAAGACGATTATATCTGTAGCAACTGTAAAGAGGCGGATCAAAATTCATCGGTATGTGTGAACAAAGATAGCCCTAAACGCAAGAAGCACTAGCATGGTTATATTTTTATGCCGAGGAAATTTTCTTTGTATTGTACATATGTTTTATACGATAATTTATTTTTAAGCGAATATTTATCTCCGTCTCTCGAGGAAAAAATTGATTTGCTGTATCATTATTTGCATCCTTACCTCGTTTACTTTTCATTCGAGCCAAATCAAGCACATCCGTATCTTGGACCGTGTTCGAAATAGGAATAATTTGTGTGTTTTCGAGAATATCCCGAATACGTCTACGGGCAGTAACCGGGGTAAACTTTCTCCCTATTGTAAATAGATAATTTTAAGGAAAACTGTACTGTGCTATTGCATCAACTAACATGACAGGTTTATAGATAGAAATTACTCATATTCCATGTCTTGGAGGTACATTGGGTGGTTAGTTTCGAACACGGGCTTAGATGGCAGATCGTTCGGCCTACTCTGCGTACTTTCAGAGCCTATTTTTTCTATTAATCGCTGTAGTCGAATGCGCCAGATTCTCTGGTTAAGTCATTAGGCCTGGATGCAGTTGTTTCCCTTTCTCAGCCCCAGGAATATGATGACATGGGTGCCGAAATCGAGATCCAGGAGACATCGGCTTTCGTGAGGACCTATTAACCGCATTTCTCCCGACAGTTTTGCACGAAGGTCCAAAATTTATGAATCGTCAGTCGATTCGACCGTAGGCTGACGGTCGAACGACACTTTTGTCCCAGCCTCTAGGCACTGCAGGTCGTCCTGTCGTCGAATTTTCTTGGCAGAATTCCCATCATCACTCTTGTCAAATCAACCAGTATCATTTCCTCATAAAGTAATTATTATCTGTATTACGGATCGCGCACCTTAGTTTTATCACATAAGCCTCCTGACAATCGGATTTCTATGCAAAATTCGTCTTATTTCAAGATGAATCTTCAGCTAGGCAGAGATCTCTGAAGATTCTTATCGTTCCTTTTTTTTTTATCGATTTATATATCGAACATTTTTCCAATATTCTTGATGACATTATACGTGTCCCGGATGAACCGTGACACGTCGATCTCTTTGTAACGAAATCTTCCTGACAATGACACTTCGTTTTTATTTCGCACCTTGACTCATAAGTGTTTTTTATTTTCGGCGAACGACAATTTTGACGGTACGTTTGCCTGTCTGCTGCAAGTAAACCCTATGAAACAGCAATGACGATCTGTAGTGTTGCTCCATATCTCCCCGCGGAGATGTCGAGGAATGTGGGGGTAGGGGGGATGTAGGATGGAAGCATTCGGCAATGGAAGAGAAACGCGACGAAATGTCCGTCGAGAATTTGCTTGATATATGACTCGTGCTAAAGAATATTCCGTCAGCTTTTTTGTATCGGATTTTAACCCGGCCCGTAGGGACTACTCGGGCCACGTTGTATGTACAGATAGACCGAAAGTTGCGTGTATTATGACTGCGTGTATATGTACCGATAAGGAAACTTTGATTGGAATATAACTGCGGTAAGCCGTAATCTGTATAAAAGGTGAAGAAAATGTGATCGCGCGGATACGAAGCATATCCACTTTGCCTTCTCGATTTACCGTTCGATTTTCATTCGAAAGATCTCGAATCAGTGTGAACACTCGTCCATTGAGATCCACGCCCGTCTTTTATCCACTTCCTACACACATAAGTACCGAACAGCTGTCAGAGGAAAGAATCCGTGAGTTCTCGAAATCTTTATCGTTTACTTCGTCGGGCCTTTGATATGTTTCAACGAAACTCTGGATTCAAGCGTTCAGCGTGGCATCGGGCTGGTTTGTTGTTTTCCTTAAAGGTCACTTCCGGCGGGTATATTTTCGAACAAAGCTGATATAAATATCGCGTATATCCGTAAAATAATGATGAAACTGCGCGTCGCAGATACGCAGAGGTTTCGTAAACATTTCAATTTCATCGCCGTGGCAACTGATGTGTAAAGTGCAGAGTGTACTGTATAAAGAGAACATTTAACGTAAACTATGTTGCGACGCGTTCGATCGGCGCATAGAACTTTGTATAATTACTTGTTAAAAAGATGGAACTTTGAGTTTCCACGAGAACTTCATTTTACGAATGTGTCTCACGTAGGTGTAGTGTGATGCACAGTGTGTTTTAAATACCTGTATACCGAGTATGCTACGCGGAACGCGTGTGGTGTTTCTACGAAACGTATTTGGCTTTCCGTAATGTACAACCGTAATTCTACCGTGCATCTTGCGAAAAGTTACAAGTCAGAAATATATCGTAGGATCGAAATACCACTCGCGACGTGTAGTGTTTTTCATTTAAAACAGGCTGTGAAACTAAAAGTTGAGACGAGACATTATGAGTACACATATATTTTTGTATAGATACGATATAGCTCAGCAATCGGCACGACTGCTTAGCAGGAGAATCGAGTGAATTTCTATGGATAAAGATTCTGTCGTGCACATGACTCGACGCTCTTGACAGGCATCTTTAGAAATCAGTTCCTCTATTTCTTCTCCCAAATCCATTCGGAATGGCATCTATTCTGTTGGCTATACATACATACATATGTGTGTGTATGTGTACGTCTCAACGTACCGGTGTTCATGTTCCCCTTGATAAATATTCATACTTGAGCTACACGATAAGATAAAGGATGTCTATAATTTGTTGACTGAGGTGGGATCATGGATACATTGTCGTTTAAAAGGTGGAAATGTCGCATACATATGACATTTGGGAAACGATTGCCGGATAAACTTTCTTGACAATTTTCCTTCAAATTCACTTCCTGAGTTTGAATTCAATTCGTCGTGATTCATTACTAAATACACGTGTTGTCGCAACTCGGATATTATTTTTATGTACATGTTTACAAGTGTATCAAGAACAAAGTTGTAGAAACACGGGAAACGTCGACAAGAAAGTTTGCCCAAGCAACACGCCCTCCTTCGATGAGTAGTTTCTCTCATGAAATACCAAAAATCATGTCTTCGAGAAGTGACGAACTGATTTGCCAAAGGCGTCAATCAATTCACGAAAATTACTGTGATTTTATTTACGATTTTAAGATCTGTTAATTCGGAGACGATGCATCATAAGGAACTTGGTTAATGAAAAACAAACTGTCCATAAGATTTTGTGGAATAATAATGGCAGATGAGCGAGAATAAGGAAGATAGAGGAAGAATCGTAAATCCAATGCAAGAAGATGATTTCTAAACATCCCGGATGATGTGTACATGTTATTGAGCTTGAAAAAAGTCGCTGAAATGTGTGAACGTCGTCAAGTTTTTCATTTCATGAATGTTTTCGCAATCTTTTACACACGGAGGTAGCTTGTGGAATCGATAGTGTAATTATTAACGCAGGCGAATAATCATTACCGAGAACGACGTCCTTCGTCCAGTACAGTTTCGAAATTTAATTACATATTTTTGTTGAACTATCTCTTCGCCGGCAACGAGCGGGTAAGCCTTCACTGCAAACTAGATTAATAATTCATCGCGTGTACACAAAGTATTGTAGACAAAATATAAATATTTATGGACAGTATGTGTAAACTTAGGACTTAATAGCTATAAAATATTCTTTGTTTATAAGATTATACCGCCTTGATTTCCGATAAAATATATGACATATAACTGTGTACGTGTGGAAAATTATTAAAAGTGTGTTTATTGTGCGGATGATTTTATCACAGTCTCGAGGTTCGAGGTGCAGTTAGATGGCCATATCTGGACGGAATTTTAGGACGGATCATCTCTCTTAGTATGTTTTCCTCTCCCTCTCTCCATCCTCCTCCATCTGTTCATCCGTCCTTCCCTCCGGCGTCTGCCTCCGTCTCCTCCTCCTCCTCCTCCTCCTCCTCCTCCTCCTCCTCCTCGTGAGGTAACATTATTTCAAGAGGGTCGACGCCCGTGGAAGCATATTCACCTTACGGCCTGAAAGAGATAGAATGTCAATAAAGAGAAAAGAACACTGCGAGCCGGAGGGACCTAAATTTCCCCATATCCCAGATCAGTCTTATCTCGATTTTTTCGTAACGTACCCGGCAATAAAGAAACACCGATGTGTTGATTTTACGATGTAGACGATTTTTCATATTCGATGTTTGGCACTGACTTTTTCACCAACGTGCTTTATGTAAAAATCGGTGTGTACGAATAAGCACGCGGATGACTCAACTGTCACTTTTTACGTTCAATGTGCGGACTCGTATCACTGCGGTTCTTTGTGAGAAAAATGATTCATCAATATGCGCAACTTCTGCGAAGATTTTATGACTACCGCATCTACGTAGCGTTTCAATTACCCGGGGTTTCACTGGCTTTGTCTATAATTTACGTAGGCTTGCTTCGTAATTACATATTCGTATAAATATCCTAGGGAAAAGGGTGAGATGATTGATCGAGGAGACGCCTTAAATTCGATCGAGTATGCGTCGGGCGGTAGCCGTGCGTACTTGTCGAAAGGGTGGAGCAGGATATGTCCCGCATGATTTGATTTCAGAGCCATTCAGAGTTCAGACACATCGAGGATGTTCCTCGTGTTTCGCCTTAAGGGCTCAGGGAAAATTCAATGCAGGGCTTGATTCCAAGCTTATTCAAATATCGCGGCTATCTGGACGTTCCACATGTCCTTAATATATTCCTGAGACTCTCGGGAGTCTTTGACCTCCATCATTTTCGATGGGTAATGGTTTTTCTGATACTTGTTTGGTCGAATCATTGAAAGATGGTTGGATCGGGTGGTTGGCAAGTGACGACGATAAAGGATCGAAGAAGCAGGCAGGACGATTGGAGGCTCCCGTTAGAGATCCGGTCCTCCGGTGTGGCGGCGGCAAAGGATGATGGAGGGTATCGTCGAGGGTCAGCCGACGTTGCGACGTTGTGACGTTGCGACGTTGCGGTATTTTCAGGGCTTCTCGTTCGTTGTTCTCCGTGGCGGTTCGTGTCTGGCCGGGCAAGAGATCGTCGTTGACTCGGGAATCGCGACGGCAACGGCAACGTCAACGGCAACGTCAACGGCAACGACAACGGCAACGGCAACGAGGACGGCGGCGGGGGCGGGGGCGGTGACGGGGACGGGGCGATCGGAGTATGCGTGTGCCGGTGGCGTGTGGCGTGTGGCTGGGCTGCCTCTCACCGTGCCGGGAGGACGGTAGAAGCGCTCGAAACCGAGGGGATCGTCGGCCCGTCGTTCAGTATTCGCTGCGACTCCGTTTTGGTGGGACGCACTCGAGAACGCGACAGTTGTGCTTACCGACCACCCATATCGCGCGCACGCGTTCCCTTTGAAAACGTGAATACACCCGACAGCCACCCCCGGACGACCCTTCACGCCGTAGTACAGCAAGGAAGAGCGGTCGCGTCGAGAACGGGTCGTACGTCCCGTCGTTTACAAATTATCATTGTCATTATCATTATCATCGTCTCCAAGAGCAGCGCTGCGTGTTGCCTTTGGTAGACCCACCGACCAACCAACCACGGACTGAGGGAGACATAGAAACCACGCTGCGGGGATCACGGAGAAAGGAAAGCCGGAAGGATTATATATTCGGGCAACATGGCCACCGCGATCGACGACCGGCAGGAGCTACTTGAGCAGTTTCAAGCGGTGAGTCCTTGGACCTTTCTTTGCCTTCCTCTTTTTTTCCTTTAGCGGCCTTCGCAGTGATCGACGTCGATTTCACGAAAAGGTTCATACCTCCTCGAGGAGATCATACGTCCCGAAGAAACAATTGTCGTGTCGGATGACACGAATTGTACGTACCGTGGGAGTACTTTTATACGCTTTGATGGTGCCAAAGTCACTCCGGATCAATCGTTCTCGAGCGATGGCCGTTTATTTTGCCGGCCGTGACCGTGAGCTTGGGGAATCGTGTGTGCTTTGATCCCGAAGAATCGCGTTTATTTTCCTACGGTGCGGCGGGCAGCGTGCGGTTCTTTATCGATCGGTGCTTTTATCAGAGCGTTATCGTCGAGCAACCCTCGTGGAACCGGCTGTCGCCGCCCCACTACTCCCCCCCCCCGGGCTTTGGCCCTTTTTCTCTCCACCTCCACCTCCACCTCCACCTCCACCTCCATCTCCCGCCCCGCCTAGGCACCCGTCCCCCGGACGCTCCACTCGGAATGTTAGAATGCATTATCGCCCGCGACATTCACACCCGACCCCACTTCCCCCGATACATTCTTCCGGCTGACAAACGCACATACGATGCTCCGAGGATTGAAAAATCCGTCGGCCAAAGCCAAAGCCAAAGACGAAGACAAAAATGCTGCGGCAGTCCAAGTATGACCCGTTCCGGTACCGTTATTTCGCGGATTAGATAATCGGCACCAAGTAAAGTGACGTCAAAACTAAGACCTTCTCGTGTGCCGCGAATTTCATTTAGTCTGCTCCTCAGTCGGAAGGCAGAATCGACTATCTGAGAACTCGCTGACCCGCCGATATATTTCGGAGCGACATTCTGTAAAGAGAGAGCGCCTGTAAAAACACGCAGAACGTATTGTCGCGTGTCAGCGTTTCAGCTGAACGCGTAATCAAATTCCTCATACGCTCGGACCTAGCCACTCTTCATTTCCCCCTTGTTCTTTCGCTCGACAGACGTACTCTTGTCGTAGTTGCGTTTACAATCCAAAGAGCACGTAAAATGGCCGTTGGTCGTCCGCCCAATATAATATTATATTAAAAAATGTGTACGACGGTTTCTCTTCCAATATCCGTGGCTATCGGATTCCACGTGGAGTTTCGAAGTAGTTAAGTCAAATCTCCGGCGATCATACGGCTAAATAATTTCCGCTCGTTCCGTAAAAATACCGATAATATTTTTCCGATAGTCGAGTTACCAAACTCGTTGGTCTCTATATGCTTATGCGCTACGTGCACGTAATTACCTAACGGCAGTGAGGCAGGTCAGCGTTCCGCCTATATAAATCTGGAGTTGATTAAAACCGACGCACGTAGGCCGGGCTTAATATGCCAATATGTAAGTTAATTATATGCAAGCTTTCGAGAGAATTTTCCTGGAAAAGTGAAAGTTGCCGCCGAAAACTCGTTCTTGAAATCTCGTCTTGATAAAAATGCACTTGTCTCTTGTTTTCCCACCTGCGAATGGCACGATCTTTCGCCTTTATCTCAAGTTTAGCCGCATGGTTTTCTGCTATAATAATATGACAACAGTAATAGTAAAAGACGTTCATGAGACGTGGTAGTTGCAGCTCGCCGGCCCTTTTTCCACTGGCAAGAGTTTTACGCGTGATATATCTAACCAACGAGACTGGAGAATTGCGGGACGAGGAACCCCTCCAAATCAGCAACCTTGCGGGCGTACAAGGGAGATGGAGAAATTGCTCTCTTCCGGTTCTAATGCCGAGAAAATCTTCAATTATTTGACTGATTCCGTTGGCAGTGCGAAGGCAATCCTAGTGACTCCTTTGACAGTTGGCTATGTTTTCATTTAGCAGAAGAAAAGTATATTTCATCTGAAGGCTGTGAAATAACATTTCCTTGGAACCATAGAAAGCCGTCTCATCTTCATGGTTCTTTGAATCTTTGAGTCACGATCCTCTTCACCGGGCGGGAGAAAAAAGTGCATAAAGACGGGTCGAGTATCTCCAAGCACCGGGCGTCGTGGGCTTTTCAAAGGACCGGACTTTGGCTTTGCTTCTGACGAGGCGATTTTCAAGCCCTTGCGCATCCGAATATCCATAATCCTGGCAAACGCCAGCAGCCCTAACACTGCGGAGCCGCTCTGTCGGCAAAATGATCGTTTTAAAGGGGTACTCTCTTGGTCCGGCTAGGCAGAAGAGGAAAAGTTCATATCCCCCTCACTAGTCCGGAATTCCTTTCTCTCAATGATAAAACGGAATTCCTTGCTCATGTAGAAGTAAACCTCATCCATTGGTGTGCTTCCTTTTTCGTTTACTAGCGTTTACTCGCTGGGTAGGGAAATGATAAATGGAATAAATACGGGCACACGTGGCGCATATGGCCCCCCCGAAGCTCACGGTGACTTCCCGTTGGCACGTGCCGGTCTTTTCTCGTCGGCGGAACGCCGTTGGTCCATTTAAAAGTAAAAAAATGGAGGCGACCTCTGAGCTTGGGGTCGTGTCTCCCCCGGAACGTCAGTACGGCAGAGAGGAATATGTTTGTAGGACTCTCGCGGTTGGACTGGCCGGCCTTTCGTAAATCAACGCGCCACATATGGGCTCGAGTGTTTTGATAGCCGAGAGGAGAGAGCGTGGGTGCAACCCGTGCAACCCGTGCAACCCGTGCAACCACCGCTCCGAATAATACGCGCTGACGAACGTGCACGCACAACATACGTATGCGTATCCACTGAGCTCATGAAAGGAAGCCTAACTACGCCTTGACGACTCTCCCTGAAAAATCATTCCGCCTAAAAAACCTCTCGTTTTCTCGCTTCGTTAAAACTTTTCAATCCTCCGATGCAAGCGATGAAGCTTCCTTTGCGGCAAAACCGCTTCGTCGTTGACACAAGGACGACAATATTCCGTGCTTTGTGATTTCGACGTGGGCAATTAGTGACGAACTTTGCGAGTTTGCCCAGCGGAAAAGCACATGCAACGGCAGGTTCTCGAGGTATCGCTCGATCGTGAGATTCAACCAAAACTCTTTCATGGTACAGCGAGCATGAAATTATTTGCGGAGATGTGCGAAATGTGCGAAATGTGCTCCGAACATCCGAAGCGCAGAGTCCTTAGGTGATATCAACGTAGAAGATCGTCCTTGCACAAACTCATGGATATTCAATTAACTCGTTTTCTCGCGGTGCATCATAAATAGTGCTTTTCCCTCGAGTTTCCGATCGAAATTTCCCTCCGGCAAAAGTGAGAATGTTTCCTGGAAGTTCCTTAAGATAAAACTTGTGATGAAAAATTTCGTCGAAACGGTCATGTCGTAAGTTCGGTAACTGTACTTTCTACGAAAAATGACTCTCGATGAGAAGGGGAGTGCGGGTCGATTGCGAGCGACAATACTCGTTGCTCGAGATCTTGCTCAATTCCGTTAGCATACTGACGTATTACGATTATTATGCAATTGCACGAGGCTAGAATAGTAAACCGGCAGCGATCGGCCGCTTAAATGTAAGATCATTGCGCAACGTTGCCTGGCTCGAACAATGTTTGTATTGTGCGGCACTTTACGCCAGTGGATCTCATCGTTTATGCGCTTTCTATCCTGCAGACTCAGCGACAATTGCTTTGAAATTCAAAAGAACGGCTCAGTGGGACTTTGTTGGAAGATCTGGAAATATCTCGAGTGTTAATCGACACTCACGGGTCCACCATTGAAATTATTTGGCTGCATAAGGCGAACAAGCCGTTTCCGTTGTCCGTTGTTTCCGTTGTTTCCGTTGTTTCCGTTGTCTTCGTGAACATCGATATGGGCGATTTCGTGAAAACAATAGCTGCGAAAGTAGCGATAAAGTAGAATAATGGCTGGGCAGCCGGCAGTTTGCAGACGTTTCCATAAGAAATTCAACGAGGCGCTCTGACGTGAGCAGACCTCTCCCCTCACGGCGCTACAATGTGCACTTTAACTGCCATTCTCACGTGGCTAAACTCTCTGTATTTACGTGGCGATGCACACATACGTGCGTCCCTTTGTCGGTTCAGTTCCCACGCCTGCTTCTTTATTACACGGCGTACTTGTGTCATTAATAGTAGTGCGTTTCGCGGCGAAATTCCAGCGATAGTTTAGCACGAGATGAAGCACGGCCAAGCGTCTTCGTCGTTCCGGCATTTCTGGTATTTCTGGTATTTCCTTCAAAACTCCGGCACACCTGCCCCCGAAAAATTAACTAACAATTTATAACGCTGCGAGAACGCGACTTTCCATGCTCTCCCACCGTGTGATCGCGTTTATGCCGCGCGACCATCTATTAAGAATGACGATTGATCATGTTGAATGATTCGACACGAATTTGAACGTTTTGTCGGCTCGACTGTCCCCCGTCCCTCGGTGCAGCTGATGAACGAATAACGAATGGCGAAATTGATGAGTCACAGGTCGGATATATGTTCTTACGCGACTTACCCACCGTTTATGCTTAATAAGTTGTCCCCTTGTCGGTTCGTCAGTGATTGGATATCGAGACGGTTGAATCCGTGGTCGATGGTTTCGGGTTCCGTCGAAGCTTTAGTTTCGAAAGGTGAGAGCCCAAGGCCATGAGGAGCAGGCCCGTCTGCTCGGAGGGTCCCAGTAAGCCCACCTTAAGTAATTCAAAGTATCCCATCACACGTAATACGTCCATCTTGTTCGATTTTTTGCCAATGTCAGAGTTTAAGCCGTGCTGCTTTAATAGCCTACGAATTGTATGGACAAAAAAGGAGAGTAAGAGGGGATTTTCCTGGGTAGGCTTTCAGCTTTCTTCTTCGGAGCAACGAGATAAAAGTCTGAAAGCCAAGCCAGACGGGATTATCGGGAAAAAATGAGTGGATAGAAACGAGGAAGGTGAAGTGAAAGATCGGGGGAATAATACCATTGTATAGCGCCGTCACGCTATCGTCAATGGGTTAATTGAATTTTAAAGGGATGCGAAAATCGCTAAAAGATTTCATGCCGAGGTTAATCAAAGACGAAGAAAGTTTAAAACTATGATGATCCATTGAATATACCGCGAGTCGATAGATGTATTTCATTCGGACAAACGATCCCACGTCATGGAGAATAACGTGTAATTGGATTTCTTGGCTGATTCTGACGTCAGTGTCGAACGACACTCGCGGCAGAGCACTGTGATGACTAGACGGAGGAAGTCGAAAGAGATAGGGGCAAAAATAGTTGACAATTATGGAAAAAGTAAGGGCGTGTAGAGGCTTATCGCGGAGTGCTCCGAGACGAGCGATACGAATCCTCTCGCTTCGCTCCAGGACCATCCGTCATTAGCGACTCAGGGATTTTCATGAGAATAATTGTACGACGGAAGAACCTCTACGACTAGCTTTGTCGCCGTAGCTCTGAAAGCCCGGTGGTTCTTCAGGGTTATCCGGATCGCATTTCCACTCGTTTTCTTTCGTCACGCGCGCTAATCCAGTTTTTACGAAAAACCACGACGGTGCAGGGCGTAGAATGCGAGTAAGCACGCTCTTACCGGTTCAACGAGTGTTAAATTACTCGCGGTAAATACGCGCTCGAGTTGGCGCGAAACGGCATTTCATTGCCGGAGGACGACGATTGTCAAAGCGCACTTTTGCCAATTAATTCGTTTTTCCTGCTGACGATTCGCCTGGCGCTCGAGTTTTAAATGATGTCCCATAGAATCGTGCAAAAGTCGTAGGGAATTTGCATAGTAGTCGGCGATTGGCCGGCTCGATAGATAGGAAATGTTTGTTAATGAACGGGCAAGTAGTTGCGGGAACGAGGCTCGATCGGAATGACTCATCGGTGAACGTCATTGCAACAGTGTTTATGATGTATGTACGCGTACAAAGCCGATCCCTCGGTATCGTTCAACAGCCAAATAAAATCAGAGATGATCGCGTTGATTCATCCATCGAAAACTCACCGACGTTTGCGACACCTCCAATGTCTAAATTCTGCTCCAATAGCTCTCTACAAACAATCAGCAGCCAGCTAAGGTATTTACAAACGGAGTACGCTTTGTGTCTCGTCGCTGGTATTCCCCTACGATAGTGTGTCTCGATCGCGATGGGAAATCAAAGAATAATCGTATGCTAAATTATGCCAAACTGATTCATCGGCAACGACGGTCATCCTTTACGATTTGTAGCATTCTATGTACTGGTGGAAACGTTGGCTCGAGACGTCACGCGTTCATACTTGGTCTTCTGCGTTCTTCGTCATCGGGAGACACGTAGGAGCATGAAGCTCATTTACAAGGCGAAATGATTATCTCGTGAACATGATTTTCCTCGACGACTGATGAAAGAAATTAATAACACTTGCAGTTTACTCATGACGTTACTCATGACTATTACACTTATTGTTAGTTGCAGCTTCTTTGATAGCGAGATACGTGACTTTGAGTGATTGAAGGCCGTGTTAATAAGGAGCGAATTAACAGTCGTGCGGTGAGCGGGCTTTACCTTTGTTGTTATGGTCGAGGCATCGTTTAGCCCTGTCATCAGACGACCACGTTCAAGTCTCACTTTCGCTGTTGTAAATCGCTGTTGTAAATCGCTGTTGTAAATCAAATCACGTACGGATTAAGTGGCGTGTAACAGGAGTCCAAGCACGACGAGTAAAAGTCACCAAAGGAAAGGGGGGTTGGGGGGAAAGGGTAGGGAAAGAGAAGGGAGATGAGATGGAGGACGCACGATGACTACCACCTTGGCTAATGACGAGGTGACAGGTGAATGAGAGGGGCGTTATCAACACCAACCTCGAGGGTCGTCTTGCCGGGAAAACCAGTTAACTTCTGCGTACCCGTACATGTGTCGTATCTATTGACCTGTGCAAATTGATGGTCGATGCGACGCTCCCCACTTGTATTAGCCAGCAGCGAAACTCCATTCCCCGAATTATCGGCAAATTTCCTGCTAATTCTCGCGCCTTAATCGTAGCGTTACACTGGAAAGGCGGGACACGCAGGATAGCCAGCCGGCCAGCGGACCAATTGGGAAGCGGAAGCACGGTAATTGAAAGTATTGTAGCTATTGACAATGAGACGTCTCCCGCTCGAGAGCTTCGTGAGATCCCCGCACGGTCTTACGCAAGGTGCAAGGCACGGTGTAATCAATATCGCACGAGGAAAAGGATAAGCTGATATCTTAAGGAAAATATAAACTTGAACTCGTTGCCGACCCCTCCGCGTGATCTGCATTCGCCATAGAGAGCCGCATTGTTATTAATACTTAACTGGCGGGGATCGGACAGAAACAGAACTTTACTGTCGATGCGGCCCAAGGGAAACTCACTTGAGTCGAAGTTTTCATAGACCGCAGCCGATCTCTTGAGGCGCCAAGCGTTTTTCTTAAACCACTTCGATTATCATCACTTGAGCCAACTATGTACATGGCTTACTGTGAACTTTTTTGCTCTCTTATGAGGCTCACGAAGGAATCATTAGAAAGCTTTCAACGTCATGTAAAAGAGCGAGAACGATTTCGTTGACCGCGACGACACGTCGCACGGGATTGTATACAGCAATTAAGCAGAGGGGGGAGAAGGAAAGCGGGCAAAGTCGAAAGAATCGGTTCGTTCGCTCTATTGGATATTGTCTCACGAATCTCTCCTATTCGTGGTATTTGTCGAAGGAAGGTAATCGCGGGCCTTGGTGAGAATAGCTCTTGTAAAGCAGGTTCTTTTGGTTGTCCGGCGAAGGCGAAGGCGAAGGCGAAGGCGAAGACGAAACGTGGCGGGTAAATGGTAAAGCGAGGAAATGGGTAGGTCGGCGAAGCGTTCGTTTGGCCGTTTGTGGAAAGGAAAGCTGACCTACAAACCGAGGAATGCCGGCCTACGGATTAGGGGACTGCGCTCCAAGTAGAAACGAGTCATTGTGGGCCCAACGGAAAGGGCTCCGCGGCTATTTTTCGCCCGTCCGTCAGACCGCAACGTCATTTATAATGGAGCCAAGCAGCTCGCGAATCTCTTGTCTGCAAATCGCGCTCAGAGAGGCGACGGAGGGATTACTTGGGATCCTGCTAATGGAGGAGAGCCCTCTTTGGCCCGGTACGAGCGGTAAACCATTGGAGCTTTGATTTTCTCGCCTCCGTGGGAGCCTTTACGGCGGGTCCGTCATATTGCAGGCGGTTTTACCGATTATTTGAGCGAGGATGTCGCGCGCGCCAAAGCCACGACAACAAGAACGTGCGTGTGCAGTCACGTCGATGGAATGACAATGCCAACGTTTCGTCGTAGCTAGTAAAGGATACATGCCGTGCGTACAAATTACGATCTAATGTGCCGGCAAAACGGCAATGTTTGTACAGCCGTACGCGGTACGTACGCGGTCAAAAGAATGCGTGAAATATTCTTTCGATACACCCATTATACCGTTCATGTCTATAAACTAATTTTGACGATTAAAACGGTAAATACCGTTAGCAACGAGACGTCTCTGGTACATGGATAGACTTTGGAAATCGATGAAACTTGATTTGAACGATGTCCTTGAAAATAATCATCGATTACGCCGACGTTGGGCAAAGTTCGTTGTCGTCAAGTATCGATCGTTCCCCCAATCTCTATGATTTTTATCAAAATTTTTCTCTCGAATGACTAACCGTTGCATAAGCTTTTACATAATCTCACAATGAAGACGATAGTCTTCTTCTTAATGGTGTTTCATCGATAATAGTTACCTGGAAAGGCATTAATTAGGAAGGTTCGGCGGAATAGAAGCGCCGCAGGCAGAGTTTTGAAAATTTAGTCTCTTCAAGTTATTTATGTAGGTCAAAAAATAGCGTAGTTAAAGCTTGTCGGCAATTCTAATGATGTTTAATCGTGCGTTATCTAGGCTGCCCGCGAGCGATAAGACGACACATGTGCACTTGCACGTTTATTACTTTACTTTATCATTATGGCGGCAGGTTTAGCCAGGTAACGTGACTTTTCGTGGATTCCGACATTAAGTCGACAAATGTACGTAATACGAATTACCAATGTCATTCAATGACTAACATCCTCTTGGCGTGTTTACCGAAGAACATCATTCACGAAGGCGCGTCAATGACGATGACTCGATTCTCTCTGTTCGTTTCACTCCGGAAGCTCGAAAAAAGAAATGTTGGAGCCATGTGTGGGCGTTAAAATCGTTGACTACCCGAGTAAAGACCCACGTGCTTAGAAGGCACACCTTTTTCCCTTTTCTTCTGGGCATTCGAGCATGTTTATGGAGTTCTATCTGAGCAGTTTATTGCTTGGAGCATTGCTCACGGTCACTATGCATATCAGATCTGTCGGCGAGGAAGGAAAGGCAGTATTGGAATTTCCGAAGCGCGACCAAACCACGCGTTCTTCGTGGTCAAGTGATCCTTAACGACGTACCGCCTTTTCCCTTTCCGTTTTCCTCTTTCCTCTTTCCTCTTTCCGGATTCCGACGATGCACATCCGCGCGAAATCCACCGATTTATCACACGAAAATTGATGAGAACGAACAAAGTTTTACGCTTCGTTCTGATCTATTCGACAAGCATGTACGCGGCGTGCTGGATGAACGAACGACTACGTAGGGGTTCCGATGGAACAATCGATAGGAGAGAATTGTCCGCTGACCCAGTTATGATTCATCAGGAATCGGAGTACTTGGCTCGCGTTGGGTCAACATTGGTTTACACGTTCGGCTTTAATGCGTTCAACACGTTGGTGCAGCTGGCCTCGTCGGCACGAAATCACCAGCCATGCGTTTTATTTAATTCTCTCCTGGCCGTTCTCCTCGGCTTTGAGATGGCGCAGTCTTTGCTATTCATGGATGAGACGAAAGTGCATCGCTCGCTGATTGTGAGTCAATGGTAACTTAGTATTCCGAGGAGAATTTAGAACAGCCTGCAATGCGCCTGGCTTCGTTTACACGCAATCGTCGAGCGTACCGTGTCTGCACTGACCTCTTATTCCCTTTCGATCCTTCATTCTCCTTCTCGTTATTACTTTTTTTCCGCAATTCACCGTACGATTAGCTGCGAAAGGAGGGCCACTATTGATAGATACATGTATATCGTGCAAACTTTAAATATGAATGTTACGTAAAGATTGCAGATAAGATTTTAGCCATGATATTAAGATAATAGATTAGACGTTTCCGTCCATTTCGTCGGAATCGTGGAATTTAACGGGAAAAAATCTTTTTCACGGCATTCACGTATGATTCATCAAAGAAATTTATCGAACGACCATGAAATGTTTTTGGCGTATCGACTAATGATTCACCTTTGAGTCATTCGTCTATTCTACGCTACGTCGAGTCTACCATCCGCAACTGCAATTGATAATTAAGGCTCGGTGCTATTCCTTAAATCGTAACATTATTTGTTATTGAGGCGTAAAGATCAGCCACGCGAACGTATCTAATGTCGTAAGTCGGTCATGCGACTATTGCAACTTAATGGAAAGCGACTTTCCGAGAAGGCAGTGTTCGTCTTATCAATGAAGCACCTGCATACGGGCTTGTTTTACGCAACTCACAAAAAGTCTATTGCCAAATAAAATACGTGCATCTGCCGAAAGAAAAGCTACGGCTGTACTTTATTGCTTTGATAGGTGTTATGAGTTGGCTGGTGCATCGTAAGCACAGGTTAAATAAGCATTGATCCCCCTCGGATATCTCTTATCGTTCCACGAAAAGATCGGAGCGTGTTAATCGGCGGAATACTTAAACAACAGCCGGCCGATGCATTCGTTGTTGTATTCGACAAATGTGCGATTAAAGACTGGAAATCACAATACTGACGAATGTTCTGCGGCTATATTTAGCCCGGTCAATCGCGATGTCACGCGTCAATAATGAAATCTGCTTTACGTTCATCGATTGAATCCAATTCGATTAAGGGATTTTTCAATGCGTTCATACTTTTTATTTTGTTTCTCATTTCTGTCGTACTCGTCGAAGGTTTTTCCATGTTTGCGCATCTCGAGAGAGAGAGAGTGAGTCATGTAAAAACCATCCTGTACATATGAGCGGCGATTGCCGGTAAAATAAAAGTACTTTTTTTGTCAAGCGCATTTTTGTACCTTTTATCGTGCACTGGTATCCTCGATAAGGCCGATAAGCTGTAACATTCAGTTTCAGTCATATAGCCATCACTGCAAGAGGTATTTCATTTGCCGGAAAGCTTTGGCGAAATTCTGCCTAGGTTTTCCTGCCTCATCATCATGGAGATTCGTGATATGGAAAAGTGGGACGTTATCGAGGAGTACTTTAAGGATTTCACGTATTTATTCAAGCTAGTAAGTGTCGCGCTTATGTCGTCGTTTAAAGTAATGGCGTTGGGCAAAGGTAACACCAAGATTTATCGAAATTCACGTATCGCTTTAAATTGAAAAATATTTATATTGATCGTTGTCCGCCTGGCGCACGATGCTTGGATTATTTTCGATAATGAGCAATATTCGTTGGTGATGATCGATACGTTTACACGAAAAACATGTTCCTCGTTATCCGCCCGAGTATCTCGGAGATGTATCTAGCGAAGGAGATGACGAGGTCGACACGTAAGTCTGTGTAAAACAATGAGAGGGTAATGAATGAAAGTTAGAGCTCGTACGAGGCTCGATGTATTGCCGTAAGGTCGTGCGGGAAACAGTGGGAAGACATGTAGCATCCGAGAGAATGCTTTTCCGGGGGAAATAAAGGGTTAATTAGCGAGTCATAGGTTTCCCGTTCTTTCCCCGGAAGGAATATGAGGAACTGTCAATTAACCCCGATGAAATCTGGGGAGAAGCTCCGCCCCCCCCCCCCCCCCGTTTCTTCCTCGTCGCCATTGTATTCTCTGACATTACGGAATGCATAATGGCTCCTCTGCCGACGTCCAAGCTATCTCACGTCCCGAATATCTACTGAATCTGGAAACACGTGTTCCACCGTAGTGAAAAGACACAGAGCTGTCGTAGGGGCATTGGTGCTCGGCCATACTCTCTGCTTTCCTCTCTTAAAATTGCGCTAAAATTCTCCGGAGGAAAAAGAAAGATCCATTATTCTTGGCGTGCTTGTGACGATCTCCTGCTTGTGGGAAAATATGGTTGCCTCAAATAATGGCTGTCTACTTTTTCAGATTGACGCGAATGGCGACGGTTTCATTGACCTTACGGAGCTGCGTAATGCCCTGGAGGTGTGCGGCTTTAAGATGCCCGGCTACAAGGTGCGTCAGATGATCGAGGAATACGACGACAAGCAGCGGCTCAAACACAAGGGCCAGCTGTCTTTCGAGGAATTCGAGAAGCTCTGCAAGGAGCTCAAGGCCAACGAACTCGGCTCGACGTTCAAGCAGGTCGTCTCGAAGAAGGAGAACCTCGAGACCTTGGGCGGAATATCCGAGGCTTCGAGCGAGGGCACGACGCATTCCGTTAGGCTCGAGGAGCAGCTCGCTTTCAGCGACTGGATCAACACGAATCTCGCGCACGATCCTGACCTCAAGCATCTACTGCCCATCGATCCCGAGGGCAAGGCTCTCTATGACAAAGTCAAGGACGGTATACTTCTCTGGTACGTTCGCGACAAATTCCTATCAATCACTCGACTTTCTCTTTTTCTTAACGACACATTCATTACATTTGCTAATGTATTTTTCAGCAAAATCATCAACCATTCTTGCCCTGACACGATCGACGAGAGGGCGATCAACAAGAAGAATCTGACTCTCTACAAGAAACACGAGAACCTGACCCTTGCCCTATCGTCGGCTCAGGCAATCGGTTGCAATATCATCAATATTGACGCTCACGACCTTACCAAGGGTTCACCGCACTTGGTTCTGGGTCTCCTCTGGCAGATCATCAGGATTGGTCTCTTCAATCAAATCACCTTGGAGAACTGTCCTGGTTTGGCTACCCTTTTGCAGGACGGAGAACGCATCGAAGATCTCTTGAAACTATCTCCAGAGGCGATACTTCTTCGATGGGTGAACCATCACTTGGAGAATGCGGGCATCGGCAGACGTTGCAACAACTTCCAATCGGACATAACAGATTCGGAGATCTACACGCATCTGATCAAACAAATCGCCCCGAATACGGCGGCCGTCAGCCTCGAAGCTCTGATGGAGCCGAATCACACGAGTCGGGCGGAAATAATGTTACAGCAGGCGGCGAAACTGGGCTGCCGTAGCTTCGTCACGCCGAGCGACGTCGTTAATGGCATTTACAAGCTCAATCTTGCCTTTGTCGCCAACATGTTCAACAATTACCCGGGGCTGGACAAGCCCGAGAGCAATATCGAAGGGCTCGAGTCCCTCGAAGAGACGCGCGAGGAGAAGACTTACAGGAATTGGATGAACTCGATGGGCGTGTCTCCTCACGTGAATTGGCTTTACTCCGATCTCGCCGACGGACTGGTTATTTTTCAGCTCTACGACATCATCAAACCGGGGACCGTGAACTGGGCCAAGGTGCACAAGAAGTTCACGAAGCTCCGAAAGTTCATGGAGAAGCTCGAGAACTGTAATTACGCGGTTGAGCTCGGCAAGAAGATGAACTTTTCGCTAGTCGGCATCGCCGGGCAGGACATAAACGACGGAAATGCCACGCTCACGCTCGCGCTCATTTGGCAGCTCATGAGGTCCTACACGTTGTCGATACTCACGTCCTTGGCAGGTACACCAGGTAGCACCGTCGTCGAGAAGGAAATTGTCCAGTGGGTGAATTCGAAGCTTCAGGCAGCTGGCAAGAGCAGCAGCATAAAGGGCTTTCAAGATTACGCAATTTCCGACGGTAAGGTCGTCATTGACCTTGTCGACGCCATTAAACCTGGCTCGGTCAACTACGACCTCGTGAAGGAAGGAGGCACAGAGGAGGTGAGATATCTTTCTTTCCTGCAAAGTTCTGTCCCCCTCCTCCCCTCCTCCCCGCCCCCTTCCCTTGGCTACGTGCTGCCGCGCAACGTCATTCCCATTCTTATAATATGTACGTCACATTGTATTATGTCGAGTAACAACAAGACTTGTTAACAGTTGATTCGATATCGATGGCCATAGACTTTAGGAAATAGATAAAATCGGATCTATGTTGCAGGAGAACCTGGACAACGCCAAGTATGCGATATCCTTGGCCCGCAAATGCGGGGCACGTGTTTACGCCTTGCCGGAGGACATAACCGAGGTAAAGCCAAAGATGGTGATGACCGTGTTCGCTTGTCTCATGGCGATGGATTACGTGCCGAACATGGATTCGAAGCAGCAGAACAACGTGAACAGTGTTAACAACGTCAACAACGTCAACAACGTCAACAACGTCAACAACGTCAACAACGTGAACAATGTTAACAACGCGAATAACATGAATAACGGGCAATAATGGCGCGCCGTTTGTCCGTTGAACGCGCTATTTTTTCTTTTGTACACAAGAACTCTTTCGCGGGGATCGACTTTCATGGTCCGCCGTCTCTTCTGCGAACGTAATAATTGTATATACGTAGGGTATATTAGTCAGAGAATCGATTAAGGATAATCGAGGAAACGAGAGAATGTTTTTTCGCCGATACACTCTTTGAAAACGATCGAGATCGTTGTACAGACTGATCGTTAGATAGCGCGATGTCGACTTCGCTTCATTGCCGAAACTAGTTTAGGAAGAAAGTATACTTGTACGATGGATGTTTAAATTCTTCATGTCACTCAAGTTTTCCGAATGGGATCGATACACATGGAAATTACAATTCTTGTCGAGAATCACAACCAGCTTCAAAACCTGCCAGTGATTTACACGAGATGATTACCATTATGTGCATTTTTATTGTGTAATTTCTACGATCGTTTCACGGTTCCCGTATGAATTCTTTCTCACGCCGAATATGTGAAGGATTCGGCCAGATATAAGCGGTTTATATGTGCATAATTTAATCTTACGGTTTAAATGTAAGAAAAGCTTGAGGCCGCTTAGAAATATACGTCGACGCGTGAAATACAAATAGGATGATTGAATATACATTTTACAATATAGAAGCGAATGAAATCCTTCTTCTATAAGATTTACAATTTTTCGGATTTACGGTTAAAGGCAACTAATCAATAAAAGACATCGGCAAGACTATGCATTACTGAATCATAATATTAACGCTTAATTGGGTGGTAGGTTGGCAATCGTTGAAGTTCCATAATGGCAATATGCCAAACCGACGGAGACGACAATTTACCTATCGTGTAATTTACAGTTCGCTTTTTTATATACCTATAATATACACTTTTGAATGTCACATTCCAGTTTACATTGAGACGAAAAGTCTTTGAATGGAGAACTTTTGTGTATCGATTTTTCTACCGAACAAGAGAGCTCCCACTCGTAGATTTTCTATCGAAGATTGCGCATTATATCAACATCTACAACGGAATCAATTTTATAAAATTCTCATGCCGATAAGAATTAGCGCATAAAGACCCTGCGTAATCGTGCCATGAAAAAAAAAAGCGAAGTCAATCGTAATTGGTTGTAAAGGCGGCGCATCTTTTGTGAATATAGGGCAAAGACTGTACTTGTCGATTGAACACCGACAGGAGCCGTAAAGACGCGGAATTAATTTATCGTAGGGATCCTCATGGAACGGGAAGACAAAGTCTATGTTTGTCGAACGTCGTAAAGTGCAATGAAACATGTGTATATATATATATATATATACATGAAATATATATATACATGAAATATATATATACATACATACATACATACGTACGTATATTGGGTGGCTGCAGTTTTTCCCGGCGCGAATGATGTTCCGGATCGTCCGGAAGAACGACGTACTTGGAATGATTATCCATAGGTCAGAATAGCGTTGAACTTGAAGTCGTCCGGGTGGAAGTATTAAAAATGTACGATTACGTTATACGAGCCGGTGGCTATTACCGATGATAAATGGATGATAAGTGTTGAAAGCGGTCAGGTGTGGTACTCCCTGTGACGAGACTTTCTTCGTTAGTCAGCGAATCGTTGGCCAATTGATCGGCCGAAATTACCCTTACGAGCTCGTTTCCTGCACACGTAGGACGCGTGCAGAAACGTATATTCGATACATCGTAGATATAATTTAATGTAACCGTAATTTAAATAAAAACAAGTTTACGTAACGATTTCCAAGAGATTTATTTCCTGCTCGATGCTCACTTTGAAGAATGTCATACGCACCCATGAAGAGGCTTATCGATCTGCCGTGTAACCGTTATAGAGGGCCCCTTAGAATACGTTCTTTAGCGTTTACCGATCGATTGCCGGCAAATTAAATGGCCACGATTTCGGCGTTCGGCTTGATGCTCGTCTTAGCCGGCCTGGGCACTTCCGGTAGCTCATCAGCCGCGGGATGAATGTTGGTCAGGATCAGTCCGACGGATTCGGATATCTTGACCTTTGAATTAGACTCGCTAGAGCTTAGAGTGCCCTCGTTCTTCGTCGATACAATGCCTTCGCTCTTGGTGAATGAGCGGAAGCCAATGTCCGAAACGGTGATGACGCTTTCCATACTCTCCTACGAATCATAATGATTCGGTAATATCTCGCAGAGTTCACGAGTCATACATTTACGGATAATCCTTCAAATCTTCCCAACGATTTACGTATTGTCGTGAATGTGTTTGTAAACGCTGCTGTGTTATTTGAGTTAAGTACTTAAGCTAACAATAAGATTATGTCAACATCTCATTGCTATGATGGAATGTTGACGTTGACTTACCAGATTTTCTAGGAGTGTCATCTTGCCGATCTTTTCTGGATCATCGAGGAGTAAGACGTTATCGAAGACGAAGGGTTCTTCGGGCTGGCAGGACTCGTTGGCTCTCTTCTTTTTGATCTCCATGACGTTGTTGGAAGGTTTGTAGAGGGGTGTCAGTTCTAACTTGTAAATCTGATTCTTGGCTTTGGGCTCCATTACGAGCGAGGCCGGTCGATCGGAGATGTGCAGGTCAAGCTCGCAATCGGTCTTGTCCTTAACATTGCCGAAGGTGAGCTGTCTGACGATGGCCTTGACGATGTTGAGCCTCTTGACGGACATGTCCTTCGGGATGACGAGAGAGTCAACGCCTTGCTCGAGGAAGTTGAGTTGGAAGGGTTCGTTGGACTGGCCGAGATCGAAGGTCTTCTTGGTCGGGTCGCTCGCGTTGGTCGGTCTGAGGAGAAAATCCTCGAGGCGGCAGCTCAGCGAATTGGATTCCTTCGGCCGGCACAGGAGCTTTGAGTTCATCTTGTAACTATCTCGCGGCAAATTCCCATTCTGTAGCGTCACGGCCGCCTCCGCCTGGAATACGAACTCCGGTCCGAATTTCCATGGGGTGTCGACGGTGATGTTGCTCACTGAATAAATTTACATAGCAAATATTTGATGTACCAGTCTTTAATTTTCCCTGCCTACGAATATAGTGTGCTATCTAGACAATAAGCCTACTGACCTACGACAAACGGTATTAGCGTGGCGATCATGTTGCGGCGCTGTCCTCCACTGTTTTGACAACCTTCGTCGAGCCGAAGATTCGCTTTATATTAGCGAGCATTTGCACGGGCAATCTCGTCGGCCGGTCTAATCTAATTGAGCCATTCTTCCGTTACGGGGAACACCGTTTCTGACCAATGACGTCTTCGCCGTGTTATCCATCGTCTTTCATAAGTGCATAGACAGGGCCGCACTGACCCACTATCGCTAATAGCTGCATTCCGCTTCTTCAGCAATTAATGAATTGCCATTCATAAGGAATTTACAATTAAATGATTACACACGACATGCACGATAGAGGACGATATACCAAACCATGGCGAACCATCGAGGAAGTCATTTCTAAAGATCGTCTAAAAGAAGCACCAACGAGGCCATATGCTCCGCCTACGGACTACGACCTACGGTCTAGGGCCTACCTTAGCCCACAAATATTTCCTCTTCCTCTTCCTGTTCTTACTCGATGTTCAGAGCTTTAAACGTAACGCCAAATACAATACTGTATCGCCTCTCGAGGCTGTAATTTTCATTTCATTTATCAGGGTGTGCTTTGATCTGGCTTTGACCCCTTTTCCGATTCACTTTGCCCCATCCATGATTATACGTACGGTAACAACATGGTACTTATGTTTTATTAAATGCGTAAATACGCTGGCATATCAGCACTACGATCCTTAACAATAACATTGCTTATAAAGGGTCTTTAGCTATAGTATATCACACAAAACGTGGAAAAGGGACGAGGGTTATAATGATTAATGACTATACAGTTTTTCGTTTATACATGATTTATTACAAGTTCTGCTTATTGCAGAGTACTTTTAATGGTGCATTCTTGCAATAAACCTCGCACTAATCTTAAATGGTATACAATAAGTTATATGTATAGTAAAGCTGTTTTTGTTCCACTTAAAGATATTGGTTAGATTTTGTTAAAATTATTTTACAGGATTCAATGATTCACGATCTTATTATGTTTCGCGCAATATCTAAACGGCTATAATTTCGGAGTTGTGAAGGATGCTTGTTTTGCCAGGCCTGGCCACTGTTGCCATTGCATCCTCGGCTGGCCTCACGTTCATTAAGATTATGCCAACGATTTCCGTCACGTCCAACGTTCCTGGACGATTGACGAAGTTCACGATACCTTTGTTTCTCGTGGAAGAACGGAAGTGAATGTCCGTGATGGTGATCATGTTGGTCGAGTAGCTCTGACGGAAATGGCAGAAAAGGAAGATATTATTTAACGTCTAAAAGGAGAGGACACTTTGTCTTCGCTACTCACCAGATGTTCTTCGAGGAATTGTACGGTAGGGCCTAATTTCTCCGTGTCGCCGATGAGTAGTATGTTATCGAAGACGAAAGGTTCATGATCGGAACATCTGCCAACGTTTCGCTGTTTAATGATCTCGATGTTGTCCGTTGGCGGCTTGTTAAGTCGCGGCAAAGGATCCAACCTGTACGTTCGGTTCTTCATCTCACGTTCCTGGGGAATGGAACGTGGATATCGCGTTACGTGTAACCTCACGTTGCAGGGCTCGAGCTTGGATTTTGGCAAATCGTAGGTGCCGTCAGGTTTGTCGCTTAGATCCACACCGACGCTCATTTTGTTGATGATCGATCTGACGATGTTGACCTGGAACCTAAGGATCGTTGCGTTCTCCAATTACGATAAATTCTTTGAGGCCAGTCGTACAATTCTCACCTGGGCGTATCTTTCGGCAATATCAGATGATCCACTCCGAGATCGTTGAAGTTGACCTCGAAGGGTTCCTTGATGAGGTCTTCTATGGGTCCTGAGACATCGTGATTCTTAGCTGCCACCGGGACATTGGTGCCGCTGATGTAGCCGTTGCTGAATCGACAATTAAGTCGATCCGGTTCCTTAGGTCGGCAGAATAAGTCGGCTTCGATGCTGGCGTTCATTGCAATGTCTTCGACATCTTGGAGAATCATGGAAGTGTCGACTTGTACCTTGAAGACGAATTCCGGGCCATACTTCCAAGCGCCGTCGTCGCTGATTTGGCTGGCTAAAATCACATACTTACGATCGAATCTACGCTCCAACATTTCTCCGTCGACCTTCATTTCGACCCAACGCAGTACGCGACTGCTCGCAAATACATTGGACTTTATTCAACGTTCGTCTTGGGCGCATGCAAAAGTTTTTCTTGTTTTTCACGGAGAAATATTCGTGTAGATATATAGTTTGAAATTTTATACGAATCTGGTAGTTAAATATTTATGTAAAAAAGAAAAAAAAGAAGGGAGTTAGTGGAGCGCGGCGGTTTATTTATGCGCGTTGCTTCGGAAAAGCATACAAATTCGTCTCACCGACCTAAGAAGAATGGTATCAGCGTGGCGATCATGTCGCGGCGATGTCCTCAATGCATTTAACATTCTTATTCGTCTGAAAAGTTCTCTTATATCGCTCTGGATTGATCCACGTTCTCGTCTCGTGCGCAATGTGGTAATTGGGCTATTCTTCCTTTGCCGAGAACACGTCATTTTCAAGCTCGGACGCCTTCCATATAGCGTCGTACGTTGCGCATGTCAATCGAGTTTACCGCTTACCCACCACTATTCCACATAGTGGCTGTGCGCACAAAACTCTTTCATTGCGAATGACGTTGGCCAATCGCCCGTTATTCCAGGTACTTCCCTTCAATTAAATAATATCTTTGGCAGAAATCCGCGAATGTCAAGTCAGTTATGCCGGCGTTTCGGGGATTCGATGATTTACTTAAACATCACGAATTTACATTTCTCGCGAAAGGATATTTCCTAAACAATACGCAAGTCTAGTCGTGCCACTCCTCACTTTTTTCCGTTCACCAAACTCTGTTGTAGCAGAAGAATTATTGAAATTATCGGCAGGAATTGAGGAAAAATACATAATTTTTAATATTCATGGCTACGTATTTATTTCATACTACATGACGAGAACATTTTTTTGCGGAAGTACGAGTGTATTATGCGGTGCTCTAGACTACATTGTTCGCCACATTTCCACCTCCGAAGATATCCATTACAGTAGCATCGTTCGGGCGAAGGTAGTACTCTTCTTCTGTTGCTGGCTCTACACTGACTAGTTGAACGTGAACGCTCTCGTAGATGGAGAATGGTATCCTTCTTCGCAGAAACGTTACTTTACCCTGCGTCTCGGTGAAACTTTCAAAGGAAAAGCCTTCCTCTTGCTCCGAAATCATCATCTTGCTGGTCCACAATTTCTATGAAAAAGGTATATAATAATGACAGGAAGGTTGGAGGAAAAGAATGACGTCGATGGACAATTAGATTTATACATACGACTATGGACTCTGCTTGTTCTTCTTTTTCTTTGATGAAGAGGAAGCTCGGCTCATTTTCGCAGGTGCTCGCGTTTCTCGTCTTGCTCATTTCCACGTGGAAGAAGGGCTTGAGGTGCGGCATGGGTTCGAACTTGAGGAGAACCTCGTCCTTTCGTTTCTTCATTAAAACGTAGTCGCGTATGGAGAAACGTTTTTGTTGAATGTTGAAGTCGACCTTGGTCGCGCAATTACCGTCCCTCGTTTTTTCGACAGTTTCGCATCTAGCCATCGCTTGGTTCTCCATTGCGAACTGCTCGGCCGAAGGCAGCGGACATTTCCTTGCGTCAAAACCGACGTTTAGTTGAGCGACAATCGCTTTGATCGCGAAGAATTGCCACTTGCTGATATTTTTGTCAAGGAGAATACTTTCGACACCGTGCTGCGTGAAATTGATCTCGAAGGGCCCCTCAATGTCAGCTTCTTCGTCGAGCGGACCTTTCGAGGAGTGTTTCTTTCCCATTTGGCAGAGCAGTCTGCGTGCTTGCGGCTCTTGAGGGCCTTGCGGTTTACACTTCATTTCGACGACAAGCTCCCACTGGAAATTGAGTTCGGTAACGCGAACATCTTCCGGCAGCAGCGAGAAGTTCAAGCCAACTAGAAAAGTGCACACGGGGACGCTGCTATTCCGCCATATTGTTGTCTCGTGCTCGAATACTCGGCCGGCTGGAAAAAAGTTGTCAGATATTCATGTGAATTCTGTCGATGGCCAACGGTCGCGAGCCGTCCTTCAACCATTTTACCGATTCAATTTCAAGGGAAAATATTTCTCTTCTCCGCTATGCTTGACATGCAACTATTGGCGGATTAGCGAGCTGATCAAATGAAGTCTGTACTGACCTATAAGGAAGGGAATTATTGTCAAGTACATCATGGTGTAGCTGCTCCGGCTGATGAGAAATAATCTTTCCAAGGCAGATACTTGCTCCGTAGTGACTGCAATCGGTATTACCGAGCGTCTTTTAACGTTGCAATTTCGTCCGATTAAGCCCCACTTCTGTGAAACTTGTTCAACACTCGAGATGTTAGTTCCATCTCCGTCCATCACCGATCTAATATCTTTGCGACTTACCGAAAAATTCCATTTTTACTCCACCAGCGCTCTATTTCTTCTTCTCGGAAACTCTTTTTCGTGATTCTCAGTATTTTGCGAGGAACTAAGTAGGAACGGTAGTTTGAACTTTCCGTTAGGACACTCGAAATCATGGTTGGAGATTGCATTTTATTTCATTTTTTCTCGACTACATGATCGTTTTCTCACATTAATACAATGTAACATGAACGTATATCGATTATATTTCTTTTAAATGATTCATATTCTTTAAAACGATTTCGTCATAATGCAACAGTAATATTTTTGTATTTTTTCTTCGGAGAATATTTTGAATGCGGTAGTTGATATTCTTGGATCGCGCCATCGTCACGAATAAAGACATTCGATGCTATGTCGATGGGAATGTGCAACAGGTGTCCAGTAACGTGGTTGAAGGCGGATATTACTTGTATCACTAATACATCGTAATGTACATCGGAGTTGAGCGTAAAATAATACAACTACCAGCTTCGTATTATTTAAACGCAAATGATTGAATACGTTACGGCGGTTAATGGATGAAATGTTAATCGGGCCATCACGAAACATATACAATGTAATGTACATTACTCTTGAATTATACTCTTGAATTATACTAAAAATTAATTTTTACACTGTCCTCGAATGACATTTTTAGGAAGGAATAGTTCTGGAATAGCTTAGAGTCAATAGATTAGTCGGAAAATAGTCTATGCAGACATTCGATATGTACATATGTGTGCGTGTATTTATATACTTATATATATTTATATTTTTATATATATATCTGAAGAAAAATAGATAACCGTTGCTCTATACGAAAAATATAACTTTTTTAAATGAATACACATTTCTATACGTAACATTTGTCTTAATAATAATAATAAACGTTCAATAAGGTATAAAGATCGTGGTCCTCAGGTTCAGGAGAGAGTATTTTCTTTGAGAAAAATATACTTTCGTACACGCGGTATAATTGTATTATATGCAATAACGAAGTGAATGATTTGATGATTTCAAACTTGACAATAAGAAAATATTAAGGATTTATAATTTCATTGATCTTTTTACTCGGCCTGTGGAATTTGTGCTGCTACGCGGGTATATGTATTGACCACGTAGTTTGAGTATCTTATGAGCGCCATATTCCTGCGACTATATTTTCATTCTGGCATCAAAATATCGGATATTCGCGTCATCAATCTTATTGTTAGAAATTCAATGTCTTGCGGCCATTTCTCTTATTATATTCCTACGCTATATTCCTTTGCTACGGTTTAACCACTCGCCGTAAATATGATGAACTTCTTTCGGCAGTTGTAATTTCAGTCGTTGATTTTCTCCCTACGGACATGAAGAGAGTTAAAATAGCGATTGGAATATCTAGGGAAATGGAATGCGATAGTTAAACGTCCGGGTAGTTAAACGAAGAGAAGGGTTCCGAGAAGAGAGGATTTAATCGGTGTCATCTGGATGGGAAATATTCGGCTGGTTTTCCGGTGCTGAATATTGGCGAACACTTTTGCTGGTCATCTTGAGGAATACCGGGTCATCGCTGTTTTCTTCATCCTCGGAATCGTCATCGGTGTCATCCGTGGGGACCTTCTCGACAACGGCTCCCACTTCTATGTTCTTTTTCAGTCCGCTGGTAGACGGTTTAGGATCTTTAGGATCGCGCTGGCTCTCACCGTCGGACTTTTCATAGGGAAATTTGTCCACGTCTGCGCTCCCGTCGCGGCAGTTTAAGGTCGAATTATAGGATTTCCAACAGCGCATAGAGTTCCCGCCAATGACGACGACAATGTCGGTTTTTCGAAATATATACTTAATCATATTGATAGATCGGCAGGGATCGAGAAACTCGCAGGAACATCCGATGGTCGGCATGCTGATTTTTTTCAGACTCATCTTGAGGAGGATATCGCGCAGCATTACGAGGCCCTTGAAGACATTCTTCTCCCTGGGTCTGGCGGTCGCGCTGTCCTTGTAGACTATATGAAATACGTGCTTTCGCGTAACCGGATTAAGAGATCTCAGGATGAAGGGCAGACTATGCTTAATGCGTATTACTGGGTTAACGTTGAAGCCGGCATTCTGCATATATTCGCGAATGTACTTGTAATGTGACTGTAGATTGCTCGAAGTTACATGAGCAAAGTGCATGTCCAGCTCCAACGGATTGTCGTCTACCACATAAATACGCGGGTTGTCGATTCTCTCGGCCTGATGGTTTCTCATGTACATGCCATAACCTTGGATGAAATCGCAGGAATCGGAGCTCGAATAGAAATAGGTGTCCAGGTACCAGCTCATCATTCTGCCGACGTAAGATTCGATATCGTGGACGCACCATTGGATCAGCTCGCCGGACGGTTTACCGTGGTTTTTTCCACTCGAGTTTGGCAATTCCATCGGATAATAGGGAACCACGTGACCACGATCTACGGCGTTGAACCAAGCGTTTTCAACATCATAGACGTACTCGTATTCGGAGGATAACCGTTTGGAAAGGGTAGGTCGCCAGAACATACTCGCGATCAAGTCCTGTATATTTCGCGGATTCTGTGCGGTTATACGAACCATCTTGCCGAGGTCGAACTCGATAAAGACTTCCCCGTGAGAGGTGAGAATGTGATCGACCGTTTCGTTCATCTGACGAAGACTTACTTCGAAAATCTGGCTGAGCCTAGCGATGAAAACGGACATGAGTTCCTCGTGGTTACTCTCGTTTTGCTCCTGAGAGGAGCGATCCCTCATCACGATGGAGCGCGTCCAGTGCTCTCTGGTTACCATGGCGTATTCCCTGTTGGATCGGCAACGTCGCCGGCGCCGCAGGCAAAATAAATGGCCAATGTTCCAGCCGCTCCTAGTATTCTGCTGACAATGAGTATCTGGCTCCTCGACGCCGCGATAGATGGACGTCCCGTCCTGAGAGATGCGGACGAATCGCAGGTTCTCAGGGCTACGTTTGGCGATGGCACCTTCGACGAAAGTCATGCGAATCATTGTGACGGTGATGTTGTGCAAACGATCGCGAATGATGATTCGCAAGCTATCTTTCCGCAAGCTTACGTCGTCACAAAGCGAGCAGTATGATCCCGGCGAACGCTCCTCTCGACGAACTTCCTCCTCATCTTCTTCGCCATTTTCTATAGTCTCCGCTTGTATCTCTGCTCTTCTGCCGCACAATGATTTTAAGGACCACAGGATGCCGCCAATTTCGCCGGCCTAGCCGACGACCACGACCCTTCCTGTAACACGTACACGATGAAAAACGGTCATGTTGGGATCGGTCCAGCAACCATCGATTTTACGAATTTCGATGTTAATGGCGGTGCTGCTGTTGATGATGACGATGCTGCCGGCGAGGATGCTGATGGTGACACTGATGATCATGATGGTGATGATGATGTCGCGGGATGAACTGTTTTCTCGCGACGCTTCGTTATACTTTTGCTGTGAATTCTTTACCGCGCTCGACATGGCTTTAATATTTCACGATGTTTCTTAAACACGCGAAGAATTTGGAACAAGGAAAACCAAGGAAAACCAAGGAAAAACTTGGCTAACCCGGCCGAATTTTAAAGGAGCCTTAGAATTTATCAGAGAATATTCAGCATAAAATTCAGGCGACGGCACTGGCAGAGTCGACACGCAGACAGACACTGATTGTGAGAGAAACGTGAAATGTAGAAAACGGTGCTAATTGGGTGGTGGTTTTGGCGTGAATGAGGTTGGCCGGAGATGACGTTGCGGTGGTGCGCGCGTTATGGGGGTGGCCGGTAAAGCTCACCTGGGAAAAAGACGGCCGTCCTACGAGCCCCTGGGATATGATTAGCGGCAAACCACCTGTTGTCCCGGATCTTACGGACGAAAGGAGAGTGCTAGTTATTATTCGCGTTATCCCGTAATCTCGACGTTTCGATATTCCTGCCGCTGCAACGTTCGGGCCGCAAGTAAGACCTGCGTGTATCACCTGTGGCATTTTAAGTAAGAGCGGTGACGTTGAGCGCAGTTGCGCCGGTCTATGGAAATGCAGAGCGCGCAGGAACTGAGGGGAAGCTGAGGGGAGTCCGCTGCCTATGACGTCCCGGCTCGCGGAATATGCCAGAGCCCCGCGAGTGGGAGAGCTTCTACCTGTCCCACTGGAAAACGCACACGAGAGGCACACCCCTCTTGTCCAGCCCGCTCTACATCCTGACCTTCCGACCTCGAGGAGTCTAGCCTCGCAGGGTCTGCCTTCGCACCTTCCTTCAGCAACCCTCCCTCCCACTCTAACCCACTCCCCTCGACTGGCTAGACGGGCCCCAATCAGAATGGATCTACTTTCGATGCGTAAAACTATATCTACAGCTGTCGGACAACACGTTCCAGCCCACGCATTTCATTTCCTGTATTTTCCCGCTTTTCGCCAATTTTTTCTACCCTCTTTTCCCATGGAAAGCTACGTCTTCCAAAATAATCGATAAAACAATTTACCGTTCATTTGAAGGGAACAGATTTTCAAATAAATCCCAACGCTAATATCTTTCTACTCTCTTGTTGGAATTACATTGTGAATTGTGATACATTGAGCAATACACAAATAGAAGAATGCTTCATTTTCAACCGGTCCAGGTTATCTTTAAAAGACCAAACGAGTGGAAGATTGTATTTCCACTGACAATGAATTACGACGCAGCGTGCACTTGCACTTTTTCTTACAGAAGGTGTAGGTATTCCGAGCTTTAATTATGCTTGAGATAAGATTAGATTTTTTTTTATTACAAGGGCCGAACTGTGGCCCATGGTGGAATACGTATGAAGTCCGGTGGAGGCCGGTTGGTAAACCTGCGGTATTGCTTCTCTCGCTGGGTTTATGCTCTTCAACGTGAGACTGATGCTTTGAAAGGGCAGAGCTATGACGTTTCCTTCCGGAGACTTGACGACGCCTTCAGACACGGTATAAGAAGAGAAGCTGTTCTTCGATATCGTCATACGACTCATCGAATACACCTGAAAAGTGCCAATGAATAGGTTTTTCGAAAATTCAACGGTATACGCGGGACTTACCATCTCCATGAAAACGCTTCGATTAACTTTCGTATGTTCGTCGGTATGGCGGAAAAGGTAGACCGGCTTCTGGGGGCATAACCTTGGATTTCTGAGCTTTTGTATTTCGAGTGCTCCATCCTCGCTGAGATTGACCGTTGGTCTGGTTGGCCATAGTTGGAGATGAAAGCCGTGAAACGCGTCCTTAGCTTCGCTTGATCCAACGAGATTCACCCTGCCCTGCACTTGGCAATGGCCGATCGTGTCGTTCTCCATGACGCTGAAGTTTTGCCGGGGATCCAGTAGGTCCAAGCCGGTATGGAGCTGATTCACCACGGCTTTGATGATATCCAGCTTATGCCTGGGAATGGTCCGGGGCACGACCAGATTCTCCACTCCTCGACGATTGAAACGTACCTCGAAGTTGCCCAGGCCGACGAATCGATTGTTCCTGCCGATGAGGCGCCGCTTGCAGCCAGAGAGGGCCGAATCCACATCGGGGAACCTGCGAGAATTGCTTCGAGCTATCAATTAAATTAACCAGTCGAACGTGTATTTTCATCGATACCTGTGTCTCGGATGATCGAAACGACAGGAGAGCGTGTCCTCTCCTTGAGGTCGACATTTTAGGTCCGAGCTAATGATCGAACACAAACGTTCGCTCGACTGACCCTCGCCAGCGGCCACCGTGATATTCACCAGGACTTGGTAAGTACACTCTGCGCCGTGGGACCATCGCGAAGGCTCTCGACGCCCAGGATACTGCTCCTCGTCAACGACCACCTGTGCGGCTGAAATATACAGATGATTACATACCGATGGCTCCGAAACTCCACTGACAATGAGACAGAGGCTGCCTGCCGGGCTGGATGCCGGGAGACTCGACCTTTGATACTCGACCGTCAATGTTGGCTTTATTAATTGAAATATTGGCATTACGCGCGAGCCGTCATCCTCGCGATCGATTACCTCCACGACTATTCAGGCATTATCGTCGCCAAAGCATATTCTGCTCAGGGTTCACCTTAATCGGCGGAATAATCTTACGGTAATAGTAATGGATATTTTTCCAAATCCATCAAGTAGGATAGTTGTGGAAAAGCATGCGGATAACGTAAAGGCGCCAGCAGGCTATATGGGGAATGCATTGTGACCTTTATCGAATTGAGTGAGGAGGTTGGCTTGAGGGAGGAAATCCGCTTGGAACGGTCGAGCGGTTTTCGTAGAGTTCTCTACAAGATCATATTGTTGCGTAGGCATTGAAATATCCGCGTGGGCTCTGTACTGGAACTTTCGAGAAGCAGCCCCATGGCAACCCCCCAATCCGTCAGCCTCGGAATCCCTGTCAAATGCATAGAGTGTTCGGTAATGTGATGCACGTATGCTAGCCGGGTATCCTACCTTGGTCCAGCAGCACGTGCTTCACTGCAAGACCGTCAAGCGCAGCCGACAGATTTTTCAGCGAAATCATTCGCCGAATTACCTGTCGTTCGATATTAGGGAATTAGAATGGTGATGAACCATACGTACGTGGTTTGTTAGTCGATGCGCAAATCTCTAATCCTCATTTCCAAAGCATTTTCGCGAAATCTCTTTAAAATACGCGTTATCGCTTAATTAAACAAACCTGTAACTCGGTCTACTGAATTAGCTGTACTGTCATTTTTCATGTACGACAAAATAATAACGATGAGCCCGGTGCAAACGGAGCACGGATGACCTCGGGCCAATCGGGATTATCAGCGTCACAGATTTTTGTGATGCGGCTGAACAAGGCTAGGCACGTTGTACGGGGGAAAATAATATTTAGTGGTTAATGGTCGGCCGATCCGTAATGGGAATTTCAGTCGGCACGCATTGCACGGACTGACGGCTCACTGACACGCATCGTTTTCCACAGATCAGGCCGGAAATTAATGTTACCACTGGTTTTACAAAAATAAATGACACCGCGGTTCATCCTACCATTTGCTTGCAATACCGTCATAGCATATTTTACATGCAGTTCGATGCAGTGGTAATTCAATAAATTTGCTTATTTCAGCGTTATTAACGAGAAAGGCTTTCCTCCATTGCCACTGGCATACTCAACGAATTATAAACATTAAATTATAAACGAATTGTAAAACAATTGAACATTTAAATTGCCCCTATCCGCGGAACAATGTGTTAGACGTTAGAGCGGGGAATGCGATTCTTATCGTTATCGTCTTAGAAGTTGCGTTTACCTACCTAAGAAAAACGGTAGAACGTTGACCAGCATGTCTGCCGTGTGAGCTTTGACTGATAGCACCGTCTGTCGACCGTCTTCTCTTTATACACGACAGATAACTGCATTCCGCGGCGTCTCCTTGAAAATAATTTCATTAACTAGTGTTTCCGCCGAGATTGCGGTTCCTCGCGTCTTCCGTATTGATTATGAAGGTAATGCGTTTTCCCGCGTGCTCGTCCCGCTCTGATAATGGGATCGTTTAAACATTTTAATACAGTTTCGAGGTACTCTTGGAGATGGATCGAGAATACTCTTCGCCCCGAAATTACCGGCATTTACCAAGGGTACAGCGATACGTGTAAGGTCTTCACTGCTGTTTCTTCTACGTGCCTTTTATTACATATACACATGTTTTTTACGTCTCTACATTAATCGGGAAAAAAATGATCCGCTAATAGGTCGCATACATAAACTTGTGCCGTCAAGTCGTTAGCATTATTCTCATTATTTTGTTAATTTTCAATGGTTCTCTTCCGATGAATCCACCCCGATATATTTGTGGACGAAGAAGCTCGCTCGCTCGGCGTTGCGTATAGCCGGCAATTGGGATTTCGCGGCAGCCACCGACACGAGGTCCACTGTTATTCGTTCGTAGAGTGTCACATTTTTATTCTCATGCCTGCTAACGACAATTTCGTTGGCGGTGTACGATGTGAAATTCGTGTTGGAAATGACGATGCGGCTCACGGAAGATTTCTGTAAAAGATAAATGTCAGCAATTCCTCGCGCAATTCTTTCATAGTTTCATAGTTGGGGGATAAAAATAAAGAAATAAAAAAAAAAAGAAATCTATTTCTTACGAATGTTTT
This sequence comes from Hedychridium roseum, assembly GCA_963989215.1. Taxonomy (NCBI): domain Eukaryota; kingdom Metazoa; phylum Arthropoda; class Insecta; order Hymenoptera; family Chrysididae; genus Hedychridium; species Hedychridium roseum. Next base: position 11,285,001 of record OZ022304.1, on the reverse strand, counting down.
AAAGATGTTCTGCGGAGGATCGCGATACGCCTCTTTGCTGCCGAAGAAGTACTTCTCAAGACGCGGAGATTCGCCGATGATTCTTGTTTTCTCGATATCGATCGTTTCCCCCTGCAATATGTCGGATCCTTCGATCGACTGAATTTCGTGGGTTTTATTTTGCCAGCCGGTCTGGTGGTCGATCGGTGAGCGGGAAATCAGGAGCTTGCAGCGCGACTGACCGAGGTATGAAATTTCCTGGAGCCAGAGTAACCCATCCGGCGCGTTTCTCAGGTCGAAACCGATGTTTAGCTGATTGACAATGGCTCGCACCATATCGACCTCCCATGGTTTGAGCGAATTTCCAATTAGCAGCTCGCGAATCCCGATGCGGTCGAATTTCACCTCGAATGGGAGCTCGCTTACGTCCAAGTCCGATATCGTATCGTCTGTTGCTCGATCCATCGGATTCTTCTCGAAATGGCAATTTAAAGTGTCCGGAGCTTGTGGTCGGCACTTTAGAGCGGTCGAAATGTCGTAGCCCCTCTTGAAATCCCCAGCAGCCTCGTCTACGGCTAGCATCTTCATTTTCACGGCATACGTATACTCTGGCCCATAATACCACGAGCTCACATCCACCGTCACTCGAATAGCTACGAACAATTCCATTTCCATTTATCCAACGGAATGGACCAAAGTAATTCTTCCGTTGGCGCGAAGGGTACGGTAAACGGTATCTTGCCGGAGAATATGAGGGATTCTCAAGCAGAGAGTTGTCACATTGTCCTTTGACACAGTGTGTCAGCCCGACCCGGACTGGCCCACTGTTTCTCACGGCCGACGAATTTCAACGTGGTATCGATTGTTGGACGCTTTGTCCGAGACGGGGGGGGGGGGGGCGCGAGCATCAACCCAATTTCATACGCAACAACACATGCCCTTTGTGTTCCGGCCCGTTTGCCCATTGACCATTTAACATACCTCCGGTTAATTATGCAGGAATTTACTGGCACGTTAAACGATCAACCATCGGATCAAATAATTAGGAAATTCCGATCGCCTTAAAAATGATATCTTCCGACTTGGCAGAATATCTGACAAATACGATTATTCTCGTACAACGTGCATTTGCGATATTAGTCATTATTAGACATTAATCTTAAGTAATACGCAACGAAAATGATTACTGACCTAGTAAAAACGGTAGTAGCAGGAAGGTGATCATGTTGGAGCGCAAAGTTGGACTGCGTAGAACGTCAGAGCGTACTCTTCTCTTATACCTATCACAGTTAATTTATACTAGGCTGACCCTTTGACGCGACGTAACTTACTTAATACCGCGCTATATCTAACGGATAGAAGTCGTAGACGTGTCGGTGAAGGTTTCTACATCGAAATTGCTGGAATTTCGCTGGAAATATTATCCCGCTTCGATATTCAACTGACGTTAATTGATCATTGCGACATGCATCTCGGAATGTCGGAAACAAGCGAGCGTGCGGAATATTCGGGATGGTTGTTTTAATGGGACAGAGGACAGGGCGTCAGGGTGACAAGTGCGACGAATTGTTTTTATTTCCGTCGAGAGAGCCGAATCCGAAAATATCCGAACGCAGGATGGAAGTCCAGAGGGAGAAGCTCGACGCAGCGAATGAAAGCCAGCGGAAACTCTTGTTAATTTACGCATCGTGCGACGTTCTATTCGGAAGAGGTATCCGTGATGAACCATCTTGTCGTGAAAATATCGGTCATCATTGGCGACTCGACATCCGGCGGGAGCGCAGCGGCGGCTTGGACTATTTCGAGCCGTAGGCTGATGTCTTCGTAAAGACGATTCCACCTTGTGGGCTCGCTTTTCGAGCTCACTCTGATTACCTTAGACGTGTTTGATATAAATTCCTCCCTCGAGATCATCATTCTACTGTCCGATGTTTTCTGTTCAACGTAAAACCCCTTCGTTTTAATCATTCTCTCGAGTAAATATTCTATAGTAAAGATAAAGCGACTAAGGATGCCTTAATTAAGCCATCCCCCCGGGTAATTACAAGTCTTGGGACGGATGAGTGAAAGCGCGCGGGAAATGTCAACGGGATTCAATGACATACAAGTGTAGGACTGTTCAGGGGTAGGGTTAGAGGCGGGGGGGGGGGAGACGTTTACTCACAAGTTCGACATTGGCGTCTTCGTTAAGATGACACGCCGCACAGCTGCCGAAGTAGTAGGGAATTTTTTCGGCGCAGACCTCGAGATTTCTGTTCCTGAGGATTTCTATGATCTCGCCGTCCTCGATCGTTCGGAATCGGGGAATGATTTCGAAGCTACGTACTGTGGATCGTAGATCTCGCTTGTTATAAATCTCGAAGGTACACTGGCACTCTCCGTTCGTAAAGTTCTCCATGGTGCGGAACTTGTGGTCGAACCTATCCCGAAGATTCGTTCCAAAGTTAAACTGGCCTACAATCGTACGAACGATATCGAGTTGTCGTTTATGGATATTCCGATTGGCGACGATTCCGTCGAGGCCCCCTTCGTTGAATATCAATTCGAACTGCTGCTCTTCGATGGTGTAGTCTTCCATGTAATAGAGTTGCTCCATCGGGATCTCCGGTGCCTCGGCATCCACGAGGAAGAGCTCCGACCTCGTGTCGTTAAATCGGCAGCTCAATTTTTCCTCGGCCTTCGGTTGACAGATGAGTCGCGACTGCATTTCCACGTTGACCTTGACTTCGGCACTTGCTCCCGGAAAAGCTGCGCCATTTACCTGCACCTGAAAGGTGTATTCCGGGCCGTACGGCCAAGGCTCGTCGACGGCAATCTGCGCGGCTGGAAGCACCGTGACATATCGGAAAAAACAATTTATCTATCTACTCAGCGCCCCATACGTACTCCATCCCGAATTAACCGTTCAACAACCGAACGGTTCAGTTTCATGTTTTGCCAAAATATTATTTCCTCCGATTCACCTTTTCAATATGCATCACGCGTTAGTAATGATCGAATAAACAAACGTTAGCGAATATTACGGAGAAAAAGGAGATAGTGTCAGCTAAGATGTCTTTAATGCGATATGAAAAGGATCAGGTCGGATATTCACTAGAGCATCGAGGCAAGCCCAAATTATTCGATTTAGAGGGCGAATGTCCAGGCGAGAACTCTTACCGAGGAAGAACGGTATCAGCGGAACTGCGTTCATTATAACACCGTGAAACGTAAAGCCGCTTTAATGCACTTGGCAATGTTGAAGCTGCTCTTATATCAGGGTCAAACTGCACTACTGACATCTTCTCATGCGGGGGCACATAGATTTGAGAAGTAGGGATCAGCTGGAGCGTAGCTGCGGATTGCAGATAAATTAGTGGTGGATCGTCAAATCGTCTGCTTTTTCTGGTTGGGCCGGGTCAAAATCGTTACTACTAGAACTTCGGTAATTTCCTCTTAATTGGTAAATTGCGCCAGGAAGTTTGTAGCAATACCTATCCGATGCAGAGCTCGAGGGAAAATCGATAAATCATGTCGCACAAGTTGGACAAGCCAAGAGACTTTTTCAATGGCACTCTTTGTGTCGGCTTTGTTATAATATTACCGGGGAAACTGTTGCTGCGTCCAGACACAGACGTACGTTTCACCTGACCCAATTACTTTGTCAGTTTACGCAAATCTCATTACCTCAAACTGGGCCAAGTCAATAATTGGTTTTTGGTCAGCAATCAACGCAGTTACCAAACTGCCGTGTGTGTGTGCCGTACAACCACACCAATTGGTTCCCTTAATTTACATCTAATTTATTATTTAATTGGTTTGCCGCAATTGGTTTGCCACGACGTGTGAATGTGTCACAGCGTGCACTTGACCCGATGTACTTGGATCATCAAAGCAACCTTCAGCCAATCAACAGATTATGTATTAAATGTCATTGCAGCATTTCTTTTAAAACAATTATTGATTTCAATTATCATGAGTCACAATAAAATATTTTCTTCGGTCTATTCCGTTATATTTTACGTCGATATTAAGATTTTCTTTCGTGCCGTCATTCTAAGCGTTTATAATTCACAGTGAAAGATGTGTAATTTTACAATATTGTCCATAGTCGTGTAATAAAATTGAAGTTTCCATGAAAATGATGAAGAAAATGGTTGGAAAGAAGAACCTTGGTGTAAGCGTTTATCTCGTTCAGCGGTGAAGGTAATTTTGCCATTAGCCCGTCTATCAGTCGCAATGATCCTCTTTGCAACTATAAATGAACTGCTGACCTCTCGCACGATAATGCTCAACAACGGTGTTAGATTTATGTAAATATCGCATTGTCAAAATAATGTTAATAAAATAATTGGTGAAGGACGGCTTATACGTTTCTTCATCCAACAGAAGAAACTTGCAAAATTGTTTTGCCTGATGCGAGACAAGTAATTTGTGTTCATGGACATGTGTATCGTGTAATCATATCATTCTGTCATGTCGGGTATGTCGATCTTAATTGTTTTTACGCCTGTTGGATGGCAATACACGTGACATGGGTACCCTTTACTTCGCGCCAGCGGTATAGCCATCTAGCGGTCTAACAATTGTACCCAAGTTCCCTCCGGTACTGATTTCGCGAGAAAGTATGACACGTATATACCACGGGGTAACTTGGCACGCGCCTATCAACAGCTAACCCGTTTACCATGTAGAAACGTTTAACGAATTTGCCTTGTAAGAGGCGAGCCTCACGTGTGTCACGCAGATTACGGTTTTTTATGTGGAAAATAATCCAACGAACCCTGCTTTTGAAATCGAGAAAATCTATGTAACGCTTGAAAATGAATTAGCATCTGATCCGGTTATCAATGCATTTGGACATAAAGCGATTTCCATCTTTAAAATGTACCCCGCTCGGAAAAAATAAATATAACTCTCCACGGGTGTTTACCAATATATCTCGAATATTTCTTGTCATTACCTTATCAAGTTGGTTTTCTATTTACGTAGGATTCATTGCACCTATCGTAATGTCGCTACTTAAAAAATGTTCATATCTATAACCTTTAGAAGAGTAACAACATTTTAGATACACTTCCAGCGTAATCTGTATAGCAAAGGTCAATCGTGTTTCTCTTCCGTTATTTGTAACGTTTCAGTTTGTCTGATAAAGTCGTATAGAGCGTTGTCATTTTTTATATGAAAACATGTAGCCGGATAGTTGACAAGCCGTGCGGAGTAAATTTCAATAGACATAGGACTGCAGTCCAAATGTTTATAATTCGGGCGGGACCTTAAATGCTGCGAAGCATTTAATAAACATTGGTAAAGAACGAAAAACCGGTATTATCTCCATAGCATAAAAACGCGTTGTCCTTCGATCCTAATACTGGATGTGCAAAAGTGTGAATCTTTGATCGTGCTAAGATTAGCTGATGTAAACCCTTTTATAATTAGCTGGGCAATAAACCGCCGAGAAGGATGCCAAAGAGTGACAGCCAGGTATCTCGGTATATTTTACTGCTGAAAAGGGGGTCAATGACATTTCATTTGTAGGAGCAAGGACGCTCGCTAATGACGGTTCCCGGATTATAGCCGAATTGAAAAATTCCGTTATTATGCTTGTACGATGTTGCACGCAAATGTTTTTTCCTCATGGGATGATTTGTCGGCGACGTAACATCCTATTATTTGCGAAAAACAAAGACCAGCACCACCACCACCACCACCACCACGCCAATATCTGACCACAAAAGGTGACTGTGCGTTTCCATGGCGTGTGATTCATCGAATGCTCAATGGTATAACAATGCCATCCTTAGTCGTAATATATTAAACGCAAATACCGACTGAAAAGTATAAACCTGTCTCTGAGTTGAAAAGGATCTGTCGAAATGACGATATTGTATTGGTTTGTGTTATTTGAAAAGGAAACATATCAGAGAGGAGAAGAGAGTTAGAAGAGAGCTTTTATCCTGCACGGCTCATTATGTTTATTTGCTTTGCGCGTATGACGGTTTTTGCCGGCCTAGCGTTCAATGCTTCACCGTCTTTGGGCTTTCTGAAGATCATTCTTATCTCTCTCGGCGTTTCCGATGAGACGTAAGATTTTCTGCTAGGCCACGTGCAGGAGTTTAACGCACGCGGAAAGCCCGCGGCGTATCAAAGCGTAAATTTTTGCAAGAGGCGCAACACGCACTCGGCGTATCGATTATGAGAAGACGCGCACGAATTTCCCCACGATTCTATGACGAGTCACAGCCATTCGTGGTGGGGAGTCGCGCCTCTCGTCGCCGATTTATATGGAAGAAACTCGGCGAACCATCAGCAGAACCAGTTCGGACGGTGAAAACGCGCGATCTCAGTCGGTTCATTAAGATACTCGTTAAGCGAAAACGATCCATCGTCCTCATTAGTTGTCCATATTCACCTGGATTCTACCATCTTCTCCCGAACCATGGTAAGTAGGTGCTGTTATTGCATATCGTCCATACAATATCTCACTGACGATGTTCTCAATATTCTCATGAGACTTATGAATTGGTCTATATAATTAATTTCCTTTCGACGCGGTACTTTCACATGAGGTCGGTTTTCCTGTTTGTGCGCGATCGTATAATGAGCCTTTCGAATAAACCGGCCGTAGCACCGTTATTTCTCCTGAGTCGGTGTTGAATATAATAGAATGCTTGTTATCTGACCATCCAGGTAGCTTCCTCGAACGTCGGTCAATAGCTGCAATATTCGGTTTTTATGGCCTGCCGGATTATTCCGGTTCTCTAATAATGAATGAACGGTATGGTCAAAGAGGGCATTACTTTAGCTGCCGTTAAACACGGTAATGGTTAATTGTTGGCTGTTTCTTCGTGCGTATACCTGCTCGTGGTTGTGCCCTCAGTTTCGTTATTGTCGGGCGGTTCAACACGTCCGTCGTACGGCTTCGCTGATCTTCATGAAACGTTAATCGCGGATCACGCCCAAGGGTGTTTACACAAATATCCTATTCATGGATATGTCGGACAAGTAATTTCTCGAAATGAAATCTGCCGGTAATAAACGTGTTGTACGGCAATATTGAACGATCATAAATATTTGTATTTCGTATCTAGAATGTTTTCATCCTTCCACAATGCACTGTGCGTTCATGCACGAAGGATCGATAGGTGTTGAAGGCTGAATGCAAAATTAATCCATATCTGAGCTTTTGCATGAGTAGATGTTAATGCACGAAATGTATGAACGATTTTAGCTGAAATACGTGGTATTGCTGGCGATAGCTGTGTGCCTGGTGGAATCTCAAAGGCCTCCATACGCCGGTAGTAGTAATCGCTACCCCGTCGTTTTACCCCGGTTCCGCGAAGAGCAGGAAAATGCCAGTGTTGCGTCGGCAAGCTCTGATATCGGAAATCGAATAGGCTCAGGAAATACGAATTCCGTTGCCTACAATCCGATGAGACCCGTCGTTACATCGACGATTCCGCCTGATTTGCCGATTGACGCGCACGGCGATATTGAGCTCATCAACCGCATCAAAACGTGGCCGAGGGATAAGCAACCCTTCTGGTACATCAATTGGCAGCAAATCCAGGAACACCGCGGCGACAACAGGCAATCTCGGCAACAGCCCCAACAACAACAGCAGCAACAACAACAGCAAGAAAAACAACAGCGCTGGTAAATTCCACGTTCCGACGTTTATTAATTACCAAGACGGATTTTATTATACCACCTCGAGAGTATTAAACCACGAAAGCGAGATGGATGATTATTATAGAAGATGTAAAATGCTGCCTAACCAATTTTCTCTGTACTAGTCAGATTTACGATACACATATTCATGACGACGGTTCCTCGAAGGAATATTTTGAACTTTTTTTAATAAACAAAAATATTTTAATAAGGATTTTTCTTTACTTTCCCACAAAACTTTTTTTATATTCATAGACCCCCACCACGAGGCTCTGATACGTAAATTATTTATAGCGGTACCACTAGTTGCACAACTAGCAACCTTACTGCGCAGATATGAGATTATGATTATGTAAGAATTATCATAGACGCGTATAGATGATAACGTCCATAAGAAATATTTGTTCCTCGCATTGAAAGCATAGTGAAGTGAAACATCTTTCGTGTTGTCGCGACAAGACTTTGGGGAAGGAATCGATGGAAAATATTCATTTTTCGTGTATCCTCATTTGAAAAACTTGAAAAAAAATACAAATGTTTGTCGTTCTCGAATTATGGCTTTCTAAAAACACCACGGTAATCCTGGTCGGGTTGCAATAAATATGTATTGAGCGCAAACTTGGGGGAACTATTTGAATTCTTGGCCCACCTGCTGAATGACGAAGGAAGGCCAATGAGAAAGTAGTGTGTACCTGGGAACCGTGGTAATCCATTAAGCCGATTGGCTATGAACCGCTGCGCGGAGCGACATACTCCGAGCGATGACGTCAAATGTGAGCGACCAATGAACGTGAAGAAATGTTGCCCTAACCCTACATGCGTTTACGAGGCTGTACGCAGAAGCGTGGTCGAGCGTGGTGCTCTCGGACCACCGGACGAACGAAAAGGAAGTATCAAGTTCGGTCGGTGAAAAGATGCTTCCCGGCATAAATATGCCAGTCTCGTAGTGAGCATTAAGAGAAACGAACCGTCGTCGTTGGAGAGACAGGAGGCACGCGAAGACGGGAAGGTTTATTCGCACGGCAAATGCATTTAAGTCGGCCCAAGTCGAGCGAGAATACGGCTCCTCGGTGGTCGTCGCAGCTGACCATCACACCTGACACGATCCACGCGGCGGCTAGGACGACGACGACGGCGGCGGCGGCGGCCCGGCCCGGCCCCAACACTCGTTGTACGCTATATACGCGATAGACCGTATCGCGTTTCATTCAGAAAGCGAGAGTGTCCCTGGCAATGTCGGGAAGTGACAGTCCAACGTTCTTTCACGGCCAGCCTTGGTCCAGCTGGATCGAGAGAATTGGACGGGACAAGCCCCTCAGTAAGTACATACTTTTTTCTCACCTCCTCGTCCTTCCTATCTGTATAGGCAAAAATTAAATCTCCTTTGGCGCTCCGAAACGCGACTGCGACCGTGCATCCTAACCTCACTTCTGCGTTTCTTTGTCCGTCAACTTGACGCAGGACCTCAGGGAATTCCCTTCAATTACCCTCCCAGACGATGCCATTATACATCGCACAGCCACGTCCTTTAATGCTCTTTCCGCCGACCAGACATTCCTTTCTTTTCTCCGTTGTTTAATTATATAATTCTTTGCCAGTCGGCTAATATGCCAAATGTCGTTCCGATACAATTCCTGCAGTTTCATTTCTCTTACTAGGGAAGCTTGTATGAGTACACCATTTGAATTACGTACACCGTCAAACCTTCCGGTGCCTCTCATGAATGCTCCTTCTCAATAAATGTACGACTCTGTTTGTAAACATTAAACCTGTAAACATGGAGGAGCAACAAAGACTGTTCCCTCTAAAATGTTTTCATTGTATTTTTATTAAATGATGAATAATCAAATTGACAACACATAGATATATAGGTATATTTTTATTATTTTTTTTTGGTAGTTTGAAAAATAAATTTATGTTATAGGTGACGATGAAGCTGACATACAACCATCTAGTTCTGTCACACGCCTGGCATCTGAAGGTGAGAATGTCTCTCATGTTTTTGTTGATTCTCTGGCATGGACTTAATACTCATTGCCTTACTACCCAGGTCACAAGGTTTCTTTTTATTACTTTTATTTTTATTTTATTTTCAGACATTGATTTATATGGATTTTGTCCCGAAAGAGATACCTTTTACGGAGTGGTATGCGAATTATGCAATGCCATAGTTAAACCACAGGCTCTCATACAGCATATGGGTAGGTTTTTTTTATTTGACAAGACATAGACAGTGGGTGTTGCATGAAAATAATTGAAAATAATTGAAAATAATACGTTTCCACAGAAACCCGACATCCTTCTGGCACGGTTAATTTTCCAACCCCACCGACACCCATAGTAAAGCCACCCGCGAAAACTCCGTATTGCAAAGTTTCCAAGTTGAAAAAGTCGCAATCGAGTGTTCAAGTTTCGGGAAATGGATCCGGTAGCAGCAGCAACGGCAATGGAAATTCAAAAATCAATCACAGCATCGTCAAGCGACCGAGCGAACAGCAAACCTCTAGTGGATTGTCGAGTACATTGTCGGGCTCCTCGCCGCGATCACCCCTCGAATCGATTCCGGAGTCGCGGCAAACGTCAAATTCGGCTGGGGTGGTATCAGTCTCGATCAACAGTCCCGTCAAAAGTCCAGGGACGGGTGGTGCGGCTCAGCAGCATCAGCAGCAACAAGCACAGCAGCATCATCGACGGAAAAGATTCAAAGCTGATCGGTCTCTCCTGAAGGACCGGGAGTATGATCCGGACAGACACTGCGGCGTGTGGAACGAGGAAACCGGGAAGCCCTGCACTCGATCGTTAACGTGCAAGGCTCACACGGTTTCGTTGCGCAGGACGGTTATCGGCAGGAGCAAAACCTTCGACAAGCTCCTCGCGGAACATCGAGCAGCCAAGGAAGTCCCGTCTCGGCCGACCCACCCGAAGCTCTTAGTCACCGGCTCCGTCGCTCTCTCGTCCACCTCCTCGGCCGGATCATCCCTTAATCCCTTTGCGCCCAATACACCAGTCTCGGCCATCGAGCTCGAGGCGCCGAGTTCACCGCCGGTACTATCGCTGCCAGACACGTATCCACTGCCAAAGGTAAGAAAACGACCACCCAGACTTACCCCCTATTTCGACCGGTTGCCATTAAGCAAAACTCAGTCTGGCCTCGCTCAGAGCTAGTTACATCTGTCCTGGACGATCCGACATAGGGTCAGACGTGACCCTCCCAAGTTCTCTTTATGCGTATTCCTTAGCGATTATCCTTCAAGTATTCCGGACTGATATCCAGCTCTGTCCACTTGCGAAAAGTGATACGGACCGGCAGAATTTAGCGTAAAAAGATATTCACGTGAACCGGCGGTGTTATTGCCGCCGGTGGTTATTAGTTCCTATGATTTTTCGACTGATCAATCCTGTATGTTTGCCTCAAGTATTGTAATTACCGAAAGGTTGTCTATCTACAATCTGGCTGTGATTTATAAATCATTTTATTTACTGTTCCTTCGTGCGACGTAGAATGTATGTTTCTTGTGTTTCCATTCACATGGATATGCGATTCGTATGTCTTCCACGGAAATTGCGTGCAAGTTTCATCGACGTTAATGCCGAGCGAACGTCAGAATACCTGTCTTCGTTTCGGCCCTTTTAATCCGAATATATACAAGTATTTGGCATATTCTCATAAAACCCCCCCAAAAAAAGTCATTCTTCGTACTTGGCTGAAGAATAAAGTTAAACTCTGTCGCTTGTTCCGATCGTATTGGTCGGTCCCTCGAACGTATAGAAGCATCGCATGTCATTTACCAAATTTCACGTGGCAATTGTCAAATAAACATCATAAAAAAGAAGTCCTCCCCGGTTTCCCTCGATACAGCCCGAACCGTAGTTGTGTTGTTTCGATCAAATTTGCGCCTTGATTTTTATGGCACACCGCATAGCGGAAAGTGTGTTGAGTCGAAATCCTATTTCGTTATATTCCGAGGCGAGAAATACCGCAGGGTCCCATTGGCTTAAATGGTCCATTCTGACGGGACAATTTACCGTTAATTTCGACGGGCTGTCTGGCCGACAGGCTTGTTCGTCAAATTTTTTCGAATTCAGACGAGATATTCAGCGCATCGCTACGTTTTCCACAAGCTCCCTCCCGAAAGGGACGAACGTTATCCAAAAGACAAAATGAATCGAACATGGTTTGACCGATGAACGCGGTTCGATCCATCGGGCGGTCAGCTTGCACAGAAGGGGTGTCGGTTGATACTTGTTTTCTGTTTTTATTATTGCAGGCTGTTGATTTGCTTTATCGGTGTCTGGCCCCGCATGGCTCCACTAAACCTGTAAGGCATGGTTTCTTTTGGGCACTTAAACGCCTTCTCTCCTGCTACGGGTCGTACGGTACTTATTGCGAGTCGACACCGCTTATTCTTTTTTAGACAAAGCTCGAAGAGGAGTTTGACGCGAGCGAGGAGCTCAGAAGCCTTGAGTCCTCCTTGGTGGCGCCTAGCTCAACAGGGTCTCAGCAGTCGACGAGTACCGGCGCCTCGATGATGGCGCCGATATCGGTTGTCTTGCCTTCCCTCTCGCCAATACCGACGAGCGCCGAAGAATCGCCGGTGGCCAGTCTTCTACCGGCCGTTCTTTCTCCGAGCGTCTTCTCCTCGTCATCCTCGTCGGCCGTACAGCCGACATCGGCACTGCCAGCGAACTGCCCGGCAAGCTACCCGGCAAGCTACCCGGCAAGCTACCCGGCAATCTACCCGGCAAGCTACCCGGTCACCTCCGTCGAGCCCGCAACGATCCTCGAGTCCGAGAGTAATAACGCCGCCCTCGATGAAAAGAACGGGACCGACGGCATCTCCGTCTATTCGCCCCTCTACAAGGACGGAAAGACGCAACTGGTCGTGCAGATGCCCCGAGCCAACAATCACGTCCAATCTTCCCCGGTCCCCGTCCCGAGGAATTACCATCAGCAGGTCCAGGCGGCCTCGATGCCCAGCTTGAGCATCTTCGAGCCTATGGAACAGCTCGAGCAGCAACACGCCAACCAAATAAACGGGAAGAGGCTAAACCACGCGACCCACGTCGGAACGGTCGTCACACGGCCGGCCAAGAGGAGTAAGCACAACTACCATCAAGAGTACTCGACGGCCATTCAGGTCGAGGCGACCACCACCTCGACGCCCTACCCCCACTTCAACGATATTACCTGGTCCAACTGTCACCCGGAGCCCCTGGCCGTGAGCCGGTGGCTCCGTATCAACTCGAGCCGTAAGCAGTACAACTTTAATATTCACTGACATAAGATCCCACCCACTCCGGGCTGAGGACCGGGCGCAGGGCCGCGCGTCGTTCGTCTACCTCCTCTCCTTCTCGAGATCTCCTTGTACGTCGTCGTGGTTCTCCTCGTCATCCTCCTCCATGTCCGATGCCCGTCGAGAAGGGCCCGCTCTATCGGCATTATTCAACATAGTTCAATGCAAGAGCAACAAATCTACGCAACAGCGGCCCGACGAATTGCCCATTCACTGCTTTAGGGATGATTTTTCTACATAAACCAATCGTACTCGCGCGATTCCGCCTGCCTCTTTCGTACTTTTTAACTTTGGAATAACGCTAGCGAACGATTTAATGGGACCGGGCTTTGGTACGAGACTGTCACTCACAAGAACTACAGTGTAATTGTCTTTAATTTCTATCCTTTTATATTTCAAATGCCTCTACTAACAGCGATTAGGAATTAAAGACTTTGATTTTTTACAAACGCCATTGAAAATCCTCCGACGAGTCGGAGGAGAAGGATTTCCGTCGGGCGTGACGATGCATGAAAACATATTTTTCCTCACCCCTCTCCGAGATGGGCGATTCTTGGAGAATGAACCAATGTGACTGAAAATCGTCCACTCGTAGTCACCGTTTGGCCAACCGGTAGAAGGGACTGAAATGACCAAACCGTTATTTTTATTATTTCCGGGTAAAAGCACTTTTTATCGTAGAGAATGTGATATTTAACTAATAATCGATAAGTTATATACGTTACTGTGTGAGCGTGTCCGTAGGGAAAGTCGAGGTGGTTCTGGAAACCTCCGTGTGGATTTTTAGCGATATGTGAAAAAGCGAGAGAAAGAGAGAGAGCGAGAGAGAGAGAGAGAGAGAGAGAGAGAGAGAGAGAGAGAGAGAGGGAGAGAGAGAGATATGAAGAATGAGCGAACAATGCTTTCGAATCGCCATACCTTTCCTGAGTATCCAGGAAACGATTAAACGCTTATAAAAGAAAGATCATCGATATTCGATGACGATTCATCGTGCTAGTGCTTAGCTTTGCACGAACGAAGAAGCGCGTTTTCCTCTTTTATTAGTGGATTTAGCAAAAATGACAAAAAAAGGTTATTAGGACGAAAGTTAGGAAGAAGCGTTTGAAAGAAAACGCGTTGTTTTGTACTGAACTGACTAAGGACATTGGATTACGTTACCGCGCTGTACAAATGATTACATGTACTAGCCGATGCGATTAGCAAAAACGTCCTACCGTGGTGACGTTTGGCCGTCGGTTGCTCATCGGTTGCCCGTCGATTGCTCAGCGGTTGCTCGTCTATCAGAACGAATACGAAATAGCGAGTCTCGAGAGTACCGAGTTTTCACCTCCATTATGCCAGAGCTCGTTCTTCTATCAGTTTTTTTCCCTTTGGACAAAAATTTCCATACGCAGTTGTTCGGTCACTCGGGATTTCACTTAATTCACCAACGTCAGTCGTTAATAAAAGATTCACCGTATTCTAAAATCCGTCGAGTCTGGTTTCCTGTTTTTCCTTCCTCGTTTATTCCTCGCGGATAACGTTTCGGTATTCTGGCCAGCTGCGGAGGGATGAAATTTCATGAATTCACCAACTCGTTATTGTCGAGGGCTCGCTGTATCCGTGGAAACTTGCAGCAATAAACACAATACATACATACATATATAATATATGTACATACAGTAAATATTTAGCTAGGGGCAACTCAACGGGGCAAAATGCGACGGCGATGTAACGTTTTTGTTGCCGTCACCAATTCTCTCGGCTACCTGAAACCGTGATAAACCTGTACATAAATCGCGCAAGCAATTACCCGCGTACCTACGTATCAATTAGGTATGTAAATTGTGTAAACATTGTGTAAACGTTGTGTATAGACGTCGGGCGTGGAAAGTATAGTGAAATTTTGGCCGTTGTCGCTTGTACGGCTTCACGTAAGTACATCTACGAGCGAGATTTGTAATCGTATTATTCTACGTACACCGTGTGAAATAATAATGTGCAGCTTGAGAGTGTGTGCGTGAGATGTGTCACGATTTCTCCGTAGACTGTATGTACCACAATTTAGTGTTCATCGATCGGCGTTGAATACTCCATTTCAACTCCGCTAAGTTTAAAGCTGTCGTCAAAGGACGAGGCACTGATAATGCTCGATCAAAGGAAAATCAGATCCACAGACCCTACACAAACCCGCGTTAACGGCAGTATTATTCCGCTATCCCATTTGACAGTTTTGTTCAAAATTCCACTCGTCGTCTCTTATAATGATGAGAAACCTCATTTATCTTTTTTAATAAACAAGACGCTCATTTTTTTGTCTGTCTGTATTAATAGATTGACGACAAGAAAGTCGTCCAGTGGGTAAAGACATGTAAAGACACTTTTTAACAATGTAGTTGTTGATTTGTTCATTTTTTTCGATAAAATCGTGGCCAATTTTTAAAGCAATAACGAACTTGAAGTGAGTTTATAGCAATACGTAACGTAAGACCGGAAATGCTTTCGCTTGGAATTTTGAGTTTTATCGGTGGCTCGTCTCTCCGTAGAAATAGAAAAAACAAAACTCGTAAAACGACCTAAAAATCTGTGG
The DNA here is from genome assembly GCA_963989215.1 of Hedychridium roseum. Lineage (NCBI taxonomy): Eukaryota > Metazoa > Arthropoda > Insecta > Hymenoptera > Chrysididae > Hedychridium > Hedychridium roseum. The sequence goes on along the minus strand of OZ022304.1, from coordinate 11,269,509 downwards.
TGTATCCGCGAAAACAATACGTCGTTCCCGCGAGTGAAAAAACGAGGGAACGAAAGAGAAAGGCTTAGAGGTGAGACGATGTGATAGAGGAAGAAAGAGTATCGTTTTGTCAAACGAAATATTTCTTTCTGTACGAGCGGTTCGTACCGTCGTGGCATTCGTTTCGTTTCATTTTTAATTTAGTCAACGCGTCCGTTGCCGTTACGAATACGCGGCTGAGAACGAGCGGTATTTTAATAGATATAACGATTCTGTCGTGAAACCGCGATGCTCTGTTGTATTTAATTTTCTATGTCATAGCATACACAGACACACACATCCAAGCACACACAGAAAGACGTAGACATGAGACACGGAGAAGAGCGAGCCGCATGGACGAAAGTTGGAAGAAAAATTGGCACGTTTCTGATGAACGTCTTTTGTTCGTGCTGTAGGGGAAAGTCGATCGTACCGACCGATCCTTTATCCTAATTTATTTATTAGCGAGGTCGGCATCACCGTGGCATCGCGGTTTCACGCGGAGGAATTCGAGAGAAACGGTAACACCAACTCCGAATATATCGCGAAGCAAGATACTCTGTGGCATTTAATTTAAATATACGTTTTATATTTATTTGTAATTAATTGACCTTTCATTTGTTGCGTGACCATCGACCCGTTTTTCTTCACATTAAGGGTGGGGGGAGGGGGTGGAATGCAGCTGCAACACGTAATTATTATGCTTAATATAATGCATCGCTTTGCGTCACATATCATTGAGCGTGGAAGTTACGAAGCAATGTTTTTCTGTCGCTCTGCAACGCTCTTCACGCCGGTACTCTCGTAGTTTCGTTCATTTTCCACGATATTTTCCCTACACCGAATATATCTACTAGCAATTTATACGCGGGTTCTTTTTATCATCGGACAGCGAATGGCCCGATAGCCTTAAAGAAACAGCAATTAACAGATATAAACAAGACATTACGCAAAGGGGCCGGTCATTGAAGACAAGAGTGAGACTCTCGGCCGGGCCGATTTTATTTTTAAACGGTATAATTACGCTCCGTAAGCGCCTTTTCTTTCTGCGTGAAGAAAGAACATTCGATAAGGTTTAAATTTAGGAAGTATATAAACACTGAAGTGCACTGATATTAGCGTGTCGCCCTCGACTACTGGAAATCAGAATGACACAGGTTCCTTGACACTTGGTTCGTACGTTTAATAAATATACAGCAGTACATGTACATACATATACAGCGTAGGACCTAACGATTAAGCATATTCCGCAGACGCAACGCAACTCCCCGTAAAGATTTTTCACTGGCAGGTTGACTTTGCGCGAAGAACGCAAAGGAAATCTCGAAGAAAGGTGTCTTGCGAGTAACTTAAGGAACAAATTTCCTTCCCTTTTCTAAGCCGTTTAATCGTACGTAGAATTACAAGTCTTTCTTTAGCGACAAATGCCTGTATATAAGCGCAAACTCCTACCGAATCAATATCCAGGGTCGCGAGGGGAGTTAGATCGGATTTTGATCGGTGGCATTCACGAGTAATTGGCTTGTTATTAAAAAAATTCGAGGGAACTGCTCGCCCGACCCGTTACTTAACAATAGTGCTATTCAAATGAACGCGTGTTTTTTACTCGATATCAAATTTTCTCAATCTCTCGACAGAGAAAAATCCCTCGATCCGTATATCGTATCCTCATGGTAAAAAAGGAATAATGCGATTATACGGTTATACGAGGTTTTCTATAGCCGACGCATCGTACGCTAATTGTAAGACGTTAGTGATAACGTTTTTCTCAGGTATTTAGCGTGTTTATATCCGGATCTCCTTGCCGTATTTACTACTATTAACGTAGATCCTTCCGAAGGAGCTTGTACAATAAACACTTTATCGGGATCCATCGAAGACAAGTGGGTGGGGGACTTTCGCTCGGACGTATCGCCCACTTTTACGACTTCATCTTCCGAATTTTCCGTGCTATTCTCGTTTTTCTAAGGTACTCATCTTCGTGTTAGGACAAGTGGAAACTTTACGTTCGATCTTGACTCTGGTACACCGATGAAATAAGGGTAGATGGAAGAGGGTTTAAAAGATGGCAAAATATTATGGAACTGTTAGAGAAATATTAGAAATATATTAAAGTGTGTATATATATACAATAGGAAATGAAGCTGTTCATCTACAAGTTTTCCAAGTCTTCGTATATCGCAACATGTTCGACCTGTAATCGAATGCAGAAATGGAATTTCGCAAGCACTTTTGTATAAACGTTAAGAAAGTATTTTTAAGCACTTATCCCTATGGAGAATTTTCGCGAGCATAACGTATACGTTTACCGCGTAAGACATTCTCCAATAACTTTCGAAAACGATTGAAACATACAGAGCCGAGGCTGACGGATTTCAAGAAGCAAGGAAACCTTTCTATTTTGCTTTTAGAACCTGCTCCGTGGTCTTGGAATATCCTCCGGACGGTTCGCTCAGCTCCTAAAGGCGAATTACGAAAAATCAGCTGCTCTCTCGAATTTTCCAGCTTCGGTTTTATTTACAGTATTACATACATATATGTATATCATTCGTACCTCGAACATACCGCCTATGACGATTTATCACGCGAACAATTACAAAAGTATGTATAATAATAAGCAACAGATACGATATATATTTAAACGGATGGCAGTCTAGTTCTTGAATACTTTATATCGTGTAAGAGTGAAGCGTGAAGCGTGAAACGTGAAGCGTGAATGGTGAATGGTGAAGAGACGATTCTCGCCGTGTTAGTAATACCTGCGTACATCTGCGTCACGGTCTTACTGTATTACGAAAGAACCTCAAAAGCGATCAGCAACAACAGTATTGTTACGTCGTCGATCGTTATATATAAGGCTTCGAAAATAAAAGAATCCGAAACTCAGTTGGACTCGATCTATCGTTGCTACCACCACGCGGTACGTCAGTTCTATAAAAAAAAAAACACTCACAGTCCTTGGCAAAAATCATTCTTTTTATAATTCCCCAAATGAACAGCGATACGCATTACGCCTGGGGAATTTGAATTCTGAGCAGTATTTTCTTAGAATGAATATGATCGACATGTTATTAGAGGAGTGGACAGTGATCCGTTGGAATAGAGGATTGTCTGTTTGCATAGAATTATTAGCTTCCATGCTGTGAACAGTTGTTTCGTCGGACCGTAAGAGAATCGAAGATGGACGGATAAAAAGCATGATGTAAGTCGTTCCGAGGGGAACCTTCATGGTCGTCATCGTCATCGTCATCATGATGGATCGAACGATGAACGAACCTATCGTTTCCTTCTCCCACCTGTCGATTCTTGGCCGAAAGATAGGATCGTACCGGATCGACGGATGCCCAGGGAAAAGAAGGGAGCTCTGGTTTTCACGATAAAACGCGCATGGACAGGGTAAGATGGAGAACTGGTCCACCCACTGGAAATTCCACGTTTCTTTTGGCTCGCCGTGTTTTCTAAGCAGACGAGCAGACAAACGACGATGCCTACGTGCTCACCTCGGGCAAATTCCGCCTTCAACCTTCGCGCCGCAACTCATTAACCGGTGTTATTATGATTTTTTTGCCATTCATCAAACGGAACGCAATGCTAATGAAGAGAAATAGCCGTCGGTCTAACTATACGCTTTGATTTCCTTCTTCTATTCATCGAAAGACTTTTACGGTTAATTGGATGTTGATTTGATTTTCGGCTTTAGTGGAGATTCTATCGTTGAATAAATGTCGACGTAAACGCAAACGTTGAGGTGCACGATATATGCGATTTCATCATCTCTCAGCGCTCCAACTTTCCAGGGTATTTTAAGAGTTCTACGCAATGTTTTCGCTCGGCGAAGGCGTATCGTAGATCCGAAGAGAGCTGCGAGGACACAATAAAAATTCACGTGTATCATTCTGGCGAACGTTTTAATGGGTGATCCGCGAAATGGCCCGAGGCAGATTGGCTTTTAATTTAACGCAACGGCGGGATTTAACGCAGTACACGTTGAGCTGTTTGGTTTGGCGGTTCAGCAACAGGCAGGTACTTGACCCGCGTTCTGAAAATACAAACTATGCAGCCGGGGCTGACGGGGAGGTGCCATCGGAGCTCTCGAGAATGGCCTAAGAGCGCGAATCTGTTTGTTTCGCGCGATGAGTGCTCCAGCTGCTACTGATCGACTGCCAGCCTGTATTTGCGGTCTAGCATGGTGCGGATCATTGCCGAGCAACGAAGAAATAATCATAAAGATCGGTCAGCGATATGGGCGGCTCGTTTCACCGCAGGCTAATTGGTGGGACGATGGCGACGGAATACCTGCGAATTTTTGGTCTTTCGCTTTCCTCAGCAGTTCCTTTAGGACTTTTTCAATGGAAATTTCAATATTTCAATGGAAAACACAGTCGTTTCCGAGCGTATCGGGGGTTATCGATCTTCTACCTGGGCCGAAGATGTGCAGAGCTGGTGGGGATATTTCTGGGCCTGAACGGGCCCTATTGAGGGTCCAAGATTTGCCAAGTGAATAGCTTCGTTCTTCGAGCTGGGAAGGCCTTGGCCACGTCACTTGAGCTCCTTACATGGCTCGTCCTTCCTGCTTTATACCGTTCGTACCGCAAGGTACTCTGCGAAATATCCTGAATAGTTGAAAGAATTTCTAACCATGTCATATCGTCCGGCATTATCCCTTGAAATTTATGAAAAATTCAGGCCTGCCGCTTTATCGTGGACAAGGGATGAGGAGGCTAGCGAGGGGTTGGCCATTGGCGAGGATGCGTTATTTGATTATTACAGGAGATAAAGATCGTATTTGGAGGGAGGAAGGAAGGAAGGAAGGAAGGAAGGAAGGAAGAAAGAAAGAAAGAAAGAAAGGTGAAATCGTTGCTGAGTGGGCACCTTAGGGAGAGCTCACTGGGCAGGTCTGAGAGGGGCGTTGTGAAGCTGGGCAACCTGTCGTCCACGGCGTTGGCTGTGATGTCGGCGCGGCTACATCGAGCAAGAGTCAGGCCAGCATCTTGGAGGATCCGGTGATGGTGCTCTCCGTCTCTTTCGCGCTCTCGGCGTCTCTTTTTCCGTCGTATGGCCGGCACGGCACGATGGAAGGGGCCATAGGCCGCGGTAGAAGGAGAAGAACCAGTCGTGAACCAGAACCGTCGGTCCTCAGAATCTCACCAGTCACCTCTGCGAGGCTGTGCGGGGACCAGTGCGTGAAACCTGCGTGTCCCGCCGGCGGATCTTCCGCTTGGACGCGTTCCACTCGACACGAAGAAACATAGATTGGCCGATACAACACACACACACACACACACACACACACCCTCGGAAGGTCACAGGGTGCGAGATATTAGGAGGAACGGCGCCGGCCCGAGAATGTCCAACTCTGACAGGTCGGTCCATTGATTTTCTACCTTTCTGCATGTCTGCCGAGCTACGCGTAGACGCGTACGCGCGTAAACGTAACTGGCGTTGTGCGGGTCCCATGGCCCGCGAAAACCGGTCGGACCTCGCGGAACAACGCCGAAGTATAACCGGCCTGAGTGGCCCTTTAACCGACACCCGACACCCGACACCCTTTCGCTCACAGCAGGTAAGTTTGCCATGGCCCATGGGAATCCGTTTTCGCCGAGATTAGCGCGACTTTGACAATCTTGCCACCCCTACGGCCGAACAGAGCCGTTAATCGAGGGATCTGCGGTACAGCCTACGGTCGACCAAACAACCCTCGCGAGTAAACGTAAACCGTCCCCCACTGGAAAACCTCACTCATCCAATATAGATTTTAAGAGCGAAACTTAGGGCCTCTCTTAGGGTATCTCTTTTCCGACCAACTTTCACCAGATAACTAATGGTTGAATAATGGAAATATTATGACTGCTCCGAAATCGTAGATAACCCCGTGGCACAAGTAATATGGCAATAGGAATGATCGACGACTATTGTTGAGCTGGATGGCATAATGCGGGGATTTTACATGTCATTTAATCAAGCATGGTCTTGCATGTCTTGGAGACAAGGGCGCCGCCAGCCCCGGCGGTGCATGCATTAATCTCGCTGCGATCTATAAATTACCAGCGATATTCAATTATGAATAATTATTTCATGCTTCCGAAGAGTACGGACGCACTCGGCGCTAAGGAGTCAATAACCTGGCCTTCTCGCTGAGGTCAACGGCATTGTCATTTTGCGAGAAAACTTTGGATACCGATAGATCGGAACATTTAGTAAGGGCCAATTGGGGAATGAGGAATTTTCCAAGCTTATTCACGACGATATCGACGAGACGGAAAATACTGCCATTGACACTGGCTTCAAGATTGTGCAAGCAACAAGAAATATGCTAGGGAAATAGTCGGTGATATTAGCGCTCTCGACGCGACGTATGTTAGGGAATGCGCTTACATTTACGATTTACGAACGATCGTATCGCGGTTTACGTTGCACGCACGCCCACGCGTTATCCGGCGTTCACGTGTAACGCATTATCAGATACGTCCGTACGTAAACAGGAGTTTGCCGATAAGCCGCCCGGGGAGATCCTTTCATCTGGTAATTAGTCGGCGCTGCGGGCCACATCGAACTATATTTACGCGCGACTTGATGATCGGTGCTGCGTTGCGCGTTGCGCGTTGAGCGTTGCGCATTCCGCGCTCTGCCTTGTGCGTTTCTACCTTTCTGCCCCTCTCCCTCCTCCTGCTTCTCGTGATAATTTCTTTGGAGGATTCCGCGAAGTCGTTCTGCAGGCGTGAGCGAGGAAAAATTACTGCCGACAGAAAAAAGTCCGTTTCGATTATCACCGCTAAATGCCTGGCTACTAAAAATAATAACCCAGAGAGGAATACTCGCTCGAAGGACCACTCTCACAGATTCTCCCTTTTTAACTTATATTGCTTACGTCCTACTGAAACGCACTTTAATTGTCGCGCAACACTTTTTTTGGGGTGAAATGATGGAAATAATTGCCGAGGAGAGGGGCAGAGGGGGCTGAAGATGTGGCTTTGGCACGTTTCTAACAATACGTAACGAAAGCCATGGCCCATGTGCACACGGCGGTCCTTTTATAAACGTATTCAAAGGCACACACGTTCGAGACGGGGCTGTGTAGTGGCGTAGTGGGGCCGTGATTGACTGCCGGAGAACGATAATCTCCAATGATTTGTCAAATATTTACTGTGACGAATGGGAGGCGGGTTAGGCCGATGTGCTTTCCACGGCAGCCGGTTTTTCTTCATTCATTTTTGCTCGGGCGGCATGTAATTTTGAGCAATTATTACGTTCCGGATATCGGCAAATTATTCCCTAATAAAACATCCCTCTACTGGCATGGGCGTGGGAACAAAAATTTGCCGCAGTAACGGAGCTTTGTGAAATAACTAATAACTGCAGCCCAGGCTTATGCGGATTCATAAATCCGGTGCATTAATATTCCAGGACATGTATTTCATTAGAAACAATAAAACGAATATTGGCGAATAAATTAGCTCGAAACATATGTCAATCCCCTGAAATTAATATTCCCTTTACAATTTGTATGGGGGTGGAAAGTGAATGTGAAATGGCGAGCGGCCTGAAGCTCATGATCGGTCAATGAGGGATATCGCACGGTCCGAGAAAATGATTTAATGAACTTATCTTGGAGAATGTAGAAGCGCGGCTTTTATTGCGGGCCCGTATATATACATGTACGTAAGACACTCGTGGTTTTTTCTACTAATCGAGAGGTTGCAGGGCCCGTGCTTGGAGTTTCACATTCATAAATGGCTCGTCCTTTCCCTCCCTCCTGGAGTTTCACCGAGTCCCTCCGGCCAGTACTCAACGGACACTGCGGCTAAATTACACCCACCGTAATCGTCGGCCAATTATCCGACGGGAACGACCCGGTCATTATTTGCCGTTTCTATAAACGGCGTTTTTACGGACCAAACAAAGCGCTGTTTTCTCCGCCACGTAAATACGAGATGCTTTGACGAAGGCGTCAGCTGATAAGGGAGTAGGCAACGGGCGGTAGACTCGCGCTTTTAGAAATCGCTTCAACGGACAAACGGCGAAGAAACGCATGTGGCCCATGCTTCCTCCGATGCGTTAATAAGCTATCATTACTTTCCGGCTCACATCAACAGGATATTTTTTTCGGACGAGTTAACGCTGCTCGTATTTTTAACAAATTTCAATGATGCCGGACACGACTGCTTTTGACTGGATGACTGAATGACTGAATGACTGGACGCTCGAGAGATATTTGAATGACAGCCATTGCGGTTTCCTCAGCGTCAGTGTTATTTCCAAAAAACGTATCTACAAAAGAAAACGGCGTGCAAACATGAGACTCATCGTGCTGGCTGGAATCTGCGTGGATCGAAGGTAAACACTCCCACCCTGCGACCGCGATGTTAACGATTAATACGTATACACGAGGCGATGCACATGTGCGCCATTGCATAACTTACAGCGACGTGTATCCGTTCTGTTTGCATTGTAAGAAAGGAGAATAACAGGGAATGCCGCTCGTTTGACCGTCATTGCTATGTTAATGCCGCTGGACAACGTTTTCCAACGCGAACGCTAATTAAAGTCACTCCTTGTATATTTTGAAGTCTACCGTTAACCGACTGCCATCCGACTCTGGAGAAAGACGAGGACGAGGACGAAGACGAGGACGAGAAGGATGACGCAAAGGGTTGGTAGAAACGTGTCCGAATTGCTGGCGCAAAAGATGGAAGCTAAAATGGTGGTTGTAAGGAAATCTTTGGTAGGAGCGTTTCCGCGAGGGAGGAAAAGTCTTGTCCGGCCTCTCAACGCGGAAAGTTGAAACGCGCCTAGGACGCCCGGCTAATTAATAGTAAGTAGTTGCTCGCGCGAAATTTCTAATTAGCCCGCGCGCTAGACGCTCGTTAAGCGAACTTGAGGAAACTGTCGAACGAAACCGCAGGGGGGGGAGCTTCCCGGACCGTCGCTTTCTTTGCACATCCGACATGTGGATAGAGTTAACTGGCGACATCCTCGTCCAACTTAAACCGACTCTCCCATCTGTCGATAATCCGCTTAATTACGGTCGCTCCTGCTTTGATCCGCAATGTCCATCCTCATTTGTATGAGAACCAACAATACGTTCAGTTTCTCTTCATTTATATCTTGTTTCGTTTTTCATCCGGATGGAACACGGAATTCCATAAAATTTATTTCAGTCTACCAAGCTCCGTTCTAATTGAAAATAAATGAGATTCATTGCGGTGGATTACAGTTGTGATTTCAGCGCCGAATGAAGGAATTTATTATCCCTCGGTCAGTGGAATAAATGCGCCGCTTCATCCACGATCTTTCTCTCGAACGTATTTGATTATTTTTCTCATAACCGTTCGTAAGAAAGTCGTTTCGCTAATTACATTGGCGTTTTATAATATCGTTGACCTTGACATGGATTCATAGCTCGAAGGAAACGACTACTCCGTTCCGAAGTTACTTGCACTTTTGACAGCGTAGAAGTCGTTCGACGAGCTCAAGACGTTCCTAACGACGACACATGCTCCGCTACGTAATCGCCTTGAATGACGCTCGAGGAATACGTAATTCAATGGTAATGGTTAGTTAGCCGTTCGACAAAACTCCAAACATTTCCATCAACCCCATTAACATTCCCATCGTTGCCGAGTATTCACGCTGAAGATACTTTTTCGTTTGCGAAGAAATGTTGATACTTGAAAGCCGTTCGCAGGGTGATAAAAGTCTAATGAAATCGAGGCGATGTTTTCCTACGAAATTATTGCGAACATCGACTAATCGCGCAAAGCCCATGTATATTTAATTAATTAACGAATGCGATGAGAATGCCGCGTTGTACGACACATTAGTATTAAATTGTATAAATACCTGATTTCAGGGAATTTCCCGATAAGCCAAGAAGCGGCTTCTTTTGAAAGGCTGTTGAAAGCTTATCGCGGATGAATTTTCAACGGCGCGTTACGGTCGGTATTCATGGCTCTCGAAATGAAAATTGTAGCTGGAGCGGAGAATCTCTGTTGAGTTATACAGCCGTATAGGCGGATATTTTGTCGTTACACAACACGTAGAATACGTGGCTGAGGTCGTACGGTTAGTCAGCCGGGGCAGCGCCAAGCAAATTACACCTCACTTACTTGCCTTTCTTGGCTGGACTTTTTGTCCCAGTTTGCAGTCTCGCTGGCAAGCTGCAATTATCTCGACGGCGATAATCGCGGATGACGACGCGAGCGGCGCGCTCATTTAAAAAGCACTTAATAATAGAGCCTGCCTGTTGCCGTTATCGTTATAATTAATAAATAACGGGAAGAAGGAATAGGAAGGAGGACGCTAATCCAAAGAAAGAATTGTTTCATTGTCGTTTATTGGACATGACATATTGTACAACGTGATATTACTGGACGTCAATCGGAGCTTAAAGGTGTCTAATCGTCTTCTTATCCTCGCCGTAATTCCTCATCGATTTACATATCTTGACGTATGGAATATGCCACTATTTTATTAAATCGTGCGATCACGATGATGACGAAGACAGGCGGTCGGTTGTGCCTATCGGGCCTCGTTATCGGCTTATCGTATCGTACCTAAGAGATATAGCGATGAATCGCCCTCGACGAGGCATCCACCTGAAAACCGCTACAGTTTATTTTGGCACGGCCAAGAGATAGGATCGTTCCATCTTCTCGTCCGGACGCGTGTGGCACTCATTCCGGGGAGGGCGATATAGCAAGACATATGCACCTTCGTTGCACGTAAACTCCTATTGAATCGGTTCGACGGACCAACTGACGTTCCTCACGCGTTTCTCGCCGTCGAGGATCAGTTTTGCCCGGATGCGTGGTTAAAGCTCAGCCAGACGGACTTGTTGTGACGGTCTTGCCATTATAATTATAAGACCTTGCAACGGGATACGCCCACCTTCGGACCCGCACGCACCGTTAAATCCGCCATTTTCGACCCAAGGTAAATTTTCCTACACTCGGGGATACGTTTCAACGCTTATCCGGATACGCTCTTGGACTGTTTATCTTACTGTTTCCGGATAATACGCTTCACCGATATCCAAGGCTGCGAACCTCACGTACGACACGTCCGAGAAATAACGACTCGAAGGAAAGCAGGACGAAGAAGTTCAATAGCACAATGTCTCATGAATTCTAAGGCTCTTTCAATCGGGAAGCACCGGTTTCTGCCACTTTGCGCCGGATTGCCGATCTTCCTTCTAGGGGAAATCTCTTGGATAATTGGCGAGCACATGTAGGAAATCGTGAGGGAGACACAAAGGCGACGGCTCTAGGAGGGAACGTTATTCGATCGATAGTCCATATAGGTTGCCGGTTGCTGTATGCTCGCTAAGGAACGATCGCCCAGACAATAGTCAATGATAAATGCTTGCGGTCCGAAACGTGACTTTCTACCGACACGCCGAGGTTCCTTCCAACGACTTAGTAAATTTACTCCCTGCCAATCTTCCAATTTCCTAAGTTTCCTCAGCCGCATAAAAAATCACCTACCTCGTACAGAATTCGCCGTCATAGCGTGGAGGACGGGATTTAGTTTTTCGATAGGAACAATACGGAAAATACGGAGGTCAGATGGAGGGAGAAATGGGCCAAGTCGACTGAGTCGCGACAAGATAACAATTATATTTAACAGTTGATGCGAGCCAGAATCGCTCTGACGTGCCGGTTTTCCCCCTTTCGCGGAGCCCCTAAGCAGGAACGTAGGGGTAGCTACGAAGTGCGTTGAAATGCGTGGGGATGAGAGCAGTAGGGCAAAACTGTATTGGGAGAGGTCGTCTCCTATGCGACAGGGTTGAGGAAGGGCTGAAAACCAGGGATAGGTTCCTGAGCCTTCTTTGCTTGCACCTGGACATCAACGAGCAAATCCCCTAAGCTCAACTCCCCAAAATGCACTTTTGTTTGACAAATCGACGGGAGTCTGTATCCAACAGTTACACGTTTCGAGAAACCAAATAATAATTATGTCGGACCACTGAAATTTCATTCCCCTCGACGAAAGTCCAATTAGAAGACAGGCTGGGCAGCTGTTTTTAATAAAATGCACTGATTTAATCACTTTTCACTTATATATGAAATGTGTGGAGCGCCGACGAGTAATAACGCGCGCTTTCATCTGTAGCAATTAACTAGAGGTACGAAGGTTCAGTTAATGACAGGTTTACAAAGTAATTCAATCACGTGAGTTACCGTCGAGCGTTACTATTTTATGCTGGCCGGCGTAGTTGGTTGGGTAGAATTCACGAAGAACGCTGAATAATCGCTTAGGTAAAGTGGATGAGAATAGACTATCGTTGGACCATCGGAATTATCATTGACGTTCCACGTTTCTCACCGCAAACGTGAGTGGTTGAGGACAGTGGTGAGGACAGTCGAGCAATTTTCTGATTGACTTTGAAACGAGAGTACCGCCCGTTTATTTGAGCGCTCGCGTTAAACCGTTGCATATATCATTTTTCATGACGCGTGAATGATTGCCGAGCAAATAGCGGACATGTTTTCTCGTAAAACCGTAATAAGAGCATTAACTTATTAAGAGATATTGGAAGGAAAGGAAATTTTCCGACGATGTCGGCACTGCAAAAAGCAGCGAAGGAAGAGACGAAAGGTATGCGCGGGAAGGACAGAGTGGTGCATGGGCGAGCGAGATAGCCGAACCTACGTGGGTCTTCTCGCTCGTTCGTATGTATACCGGGTGTACAAGGCTTCTCCTCGACATATCCGAGCCTGCCAGATCTGGATAACAGATAATACCCTCGAATTTGCATGGTCGACAGCGATTGACATTCGCTCGGCGTTTATCGGCCATGCTTGATTCGAGCAATTCTCGAAAATCGACCATCGAAACGCGCCTTTCATCCTCCGCGTTTCTAAAAACCAATTAGCCTAGAATCGTCCTTTAATGCGGAAAAGTGGGTCATGTCGACGCTTTCATCTCAGGGATTATCATTCGGGCAACGTCGAATACAAGCGTCGGGAAAAACGTTTATTTGGATCTCGGCAATTGAGTGCGAGGAGTGTGGCTCTGAATTTACTCGGAGATGCAGGACGACGAGTGGCAATAAAAAGTATAAGATTTCGAGAGCGATATCCTTTGAAGAAATCCTTCTATCGGGAGGGTCGGCAGGATAATTGAAATATGAGTGAGGTCGAACGGTACGGCGGCGAATTAATTTGTGTTATTGGTTGAAACGGTTGCCACTGGTTTATCGGTTTATCGGGGAATCGCGGGACGGAGAGCTCTATCGATTAGATGCCAAAGAACGGAGCGTCTGCCGACGCACGTTCTCCTCCCGTCGGGGAGAAAAACGGGAAAGCCCCGGGAGCCCTATCAACCGTTTTTCCCCATCGCCGAAGAATATTGGAGAAATTACAGCTTACCTCCTAACGGGACCATGATCGCTGGACTTTGGAGCACCCTTTTGCTCACCCACGCATCCAGGAGAAAACCGCGCCGTACACAGACACGTGAAATGACGTACACGTGTGTACGTGTGCACGCCTACGCGTGGTACGCGTGGTACGCCTTGGTGCGTGGCTCGTTGCATCAGGCCCCGCGTTACAGGCCCAATAAAGGAGCACTCTCACGTGGACGGTACCCTAGAAAGCGACAAATGGAAAAACGTAGCGAGTCATTCATAAATATCGGGCGACGTCGATTTTGTCACCTTCCTTACTTTACGAATGACCAGTTTCCGTGCTCCTCAAATGATTTCTGTGTCGTCCCCGCGTAGGCGTGTCTTGACGTTTCGCGTTTGACGCGCTCATATAAATATCGAGTTCCATCGGTCTTGTGTCCCTTTTACTAGGTTCCTTTGATGTGGAATTTTTCCACAGTGGCATATCGAGCACGTATTGTAAGCAAGTTCCATTTACTCTCGGCCGTGTGGCTGTATTTAAATTAGTTCTCTGGTCGAAGCGAAGCGGCTGAACCAACGGAACCAATGGAACCAACGGAACGGTCGAGATTAAAGCCGCGAGCTGCCGATATGCAACGGGCTACCACCACCTTGCCTTTTACGCTTATAATCGGATGCCTCTACCTAATTCACTTGGTACACATCCGTACGCGCACAAACTCATTATCTTTCCGTGTTTACGGTCTTCTCCGCCACACCTTCTCCTATTAATACACGCATGTCCCCTCTCAGGGTTTATTTGCGAGGGATCAATAGCACACATTTCTCGGCCTTATTAGACTCGCAGATAAAATGGCCACTGGCGTCAGCAGGATTTCACGAAATTTCGCGTAAAACAAAGCACGATAGTCGTATCAGTGCGCGAGAGTTACCCCTCTCCCCTCTTACTTTTACTTTTACTTTGCTCGCTCGTTGATTAACGTCCTCGAGCGGATTATGTTCAAGAGAAATAAATTACACGGGCGAAGCAAGGCAATAGTCGAGACGAAATTCACTCTAGTGGTTCGAACACGGACTAGGTCTGGTGTAACGGTAAATTAATAACAACGGGCAAAGTTAAGAAGGTGGACCTCGGCATAGAGCCGTCCCACTCGATTGTCTCTAGTAATCTCTTAATTATATGTTGGCGTTTAAAAGCCTTAGAATGAGGAAAGCTAATAATTTATTGTACCGAATGTACGGCTTGGCCAATCCAACGAAATCTTGTTAGAATCTAGCAGAAGAAGTTTCTTGTAGACGTCCTACGCTTTTACTATGGCTCGCCTTGACAATTGAGAATTTTTCTAGCTGATTATCCGGATCGGAACGGGTGTTGGTATCCGAGCCATCGGATCGAAAGGCCCGACATACCCACGCGAAAGTTCTCTGCCGAAGGTATCACTGGACTTGGCTCTATATTTAGCCGCGGTCGATATAGATAGCAGGTAACAATAGGCCAGCGACTGGAATTACGGCTGGAGCAGTGATGATAGAAGCGTGCGTTCCACGAATAATTCCACTAATAATTGATACATCGTCCGGACGGAACAAGTCGGATATTCGCGTGATAATCTATTTCTTAACTGTCGTCTTATCGAAGATCGCTGGCAAACGGCTTAGAAAGCAGGTGCTTAAGCAGTGGCTTATGCATAACCCATCAGCCAACTGGATAAACTTCATAAGCCAATTTCACGCTCGATTAATTCTTGCAGTAATACTTTACAATCGCTTTAACGCAAGAATCGTCAAATCGTTCAATGATTAGCCATTTTTATTGTAACGTATGTATTCACTTTTGCCATTTATAATATTTCGCAGTTTATTCGCTCGTAAATGTCGTCTGGAATACCGAAAAAAATCTTTCCGTGGAGATTCATTGATGCGTTTCGTTTGCGAAATACCCTTAGATTTCCTGGCGCTTGGAGAAAAAATGTTTCCTGCATTTACGACAGGCAAAGAGTGCTTCACAGTCGGCGGGAAGATGAGAAATGACAAAAATACATGATGATATTTCATCGTCATCCGGTCTGCGGATATTTTCGGCGAACGTTCATTCCGGACAATTTGAATGATCGCGCCTCTAGTGCGAATAACACGGTTATCCGATTGATAACGAACTGCAATTGCATTTTATGTAAGCTATAAATCAGATGATTAGGGTCGGCATTGCACGTTGCAGTGACTATAGAGTCTAAAATTATCTTAGACGAGTGTCAGACGCTGTCCTTGGTTCTATGAGCTAGCTTGAGCGAGCCCCTCGTTAAGCGGGAGTTGGAGGGATGAGCGAACGCAGACAGGAAACTCACCTGTCGTTGCTTGAAATAAAATGAAAAGCGTTAGACGGTGCCGGAATATCTCTGTAGGTTCGTCGGTGGGTAGAAGGTCTGTGATTTCTCAGGAGAAGTCTCGTGTCACTTCCATTCCCGACATCCGCCTGCACTTCGACTGCACGTGTCTCTTTATCGTCGCTCTTTCTGCTTCCACCTATTTATATAACGGAGCAAGAAAGAGTGAGAGTGAGAGTGAGAGTGAGAGGGAGAGGGAGAGAGAGAGGGAGAGAAAGCCATCGACGTAGAGTCCCGGAGAAGCGAGCAACCTTTCTGAAAAAATGAGGAATCAGAGGAAAGGAGTGGTAAGAGCGCAGGAAAGAAAGCAAATATAGCTTTTACGGCTGTTTTATTGGATCACGCTCGCCCGCTACTCTGCGAAATGAACGTCAAAGATAATAAAAGTGGCCCGGCAGGAGGGAAAAAGCAAATACAAATGAGATCCTTTGCAGCCGTTTCCCTTGTTTGCTATCATCAACATCAAAGACCGGTCCGCTTGAAAACCGGGGCCAGGAATTTTTGTAGCTTTTTAATTAAATGGTCATTTACTTTTTAATCATGGCCAGTGACGGAAGGTATTGATGGGACGAAGGTGAAGAAGATTTTCCGGCTTTGTTCTCTGGCATGTTAGAAGGCGTTAGAAAACGGCTTGTCCGCGCATAGGCCGTCCTTCCGCGACCCTTTGTCGGTTCGGTAAAAGGTCATTCGAGCGATGCTTCCGGTTTCTCGTGAGAGCAACCAGTCGCAGCAGTTAATCACCGTACGACCGTGTGGACGAGGATCGAAGAATGTCAAGAGCCGGAGACGTTCCGGGCATTCGAGTACTTTGCCTTATCCGGTGCATATCGTGTGGCCAATTCCTGTCGGCGCGTCTGCCAAGTTTATCCGATAATCCGCTAGTAAGACACCGTGTTGCTCGTCTAGATTCCTAATCTTAATAGCTCGCATGTTTGCCACAACGTTACTGGCCGATTCGATTCTAGTTAATTCCCGTATTAACATATTACGTGATCAACGGAAGACGAATATGCATGATTTAAATGCCTTTCTCCTATTCCCTCCCTCAAACTCGACCAGACCAAGCCGGCTAAACTGTTGCAACAATAAAGCTACTCCGAAAGCTTGTTTATTTTCCGATTATTCGAGTTCGAACTCGTTATTGTAAGGACGCATGTTTCGTGCCTGAGAGAAGGCAGAATCCATTGGTAAGCCGATTTCTTAACGTTGACGCGGGATGTACGAGGATGAAAGCAATCGTACAAGGTCATTGGCCCGACAAGGACAACCGTAAACGTCACTTGATGGCACGTTTCTATCGGCAGCTACCTGCTGTATCACTAATTTCCACGTAATAACGGAGAAACCGATTTCCAAGCTGACCATCCGGTTATTCGCTTGCACGATCTTCCGCGTATCGATCGCGTTTTCGATCGCGCTTTCGATCGCTCCGACTCATCGAGCCGTTCATTCAGCTGGGAATTTTGATATTCACTCGCGCTGTCATTGATTTAAACGTCAGGTCGAAAGCGAACGCTTCCGCTACGACGACGTTCATTTACATGGACGAAAATTCCAGTAAAGAGTCAATCCCGCTGACTGGCGAAAAATGTCTGACAAACTATAGGCATAGATGTATAATTCATATGGCGTTATCAGCTGTCAGAGCTTATCAGGGCCAGTGAACCGTCATATCGATTCGCTGACAATGAGCAGCACCGTCCACACGATCGACGGATCATAGTCGTCACGCTTTTTCATGCTTTCTAATACGTTCAATCGAATGAGCGCGAGGCCCGTGAGTGGTTCTAGTCGATGGATGAAAAATGTTGGCGAAGATGTTGGCGAAAATTCGAGTATTTTGAGGCATTCGACAGGTAAGGTTGATAAGGTTGGTAGGGTGTTGGAGGGCTTGGGCCAACATGTCCGATAGGGTATGGGTTGGTAAACTGGCAGCGGTGAATGTCGTACGTGCGATCGAGGCTTCGTTTTCTGGATTTAGGCCATGGTTTCCAAGCGAGTCGCTTGACTTGACTTTCCATTGAATGTTGCCGCCCGCGGATCCCTGCCCCTCTTCTCTACCTTTCCTCAATGCCCTGACGAATGTCTCTCTCTCTCTCTCTCTCTCTCTCTCGAAGTGAATATATCATTTTCCATATCCCTTTACGTTTCCCCTTTGTCGGGCTCGCAGGTAAAAGCCGAGGGCTTCACCCCACGCGCGGAAACGCCGAACAACGTGTAATTGGGCGCAATGAGAAATAAGCTTGCATATCGTGAGAAGGAGTCCATGTCGAAGGCGGGAGGCTTGTCGTTGAGTCGTTCGTGACTCGAGTGCCGAGTACTTTGCTCGAAAACGCACGATACGAGCACAGGATTATTGCCAGTCCTGCCGTTTAATGTCGGTTATAAACTTTCAGCGGTACTTTTATCCGGCGGAGCTACTTGTAATACGTCGGAGATGAGAAAAGAGAAACATTCGGGCAAACGTATTTCAATAAATACCGATCAAGATAATTGCTCATCCATGGAGGAGAACTTGTGTTTCTTGCAATCACGCGTGTCACGGTAATTGCAATGAAGTACAAGTTGGAGGAAGTTGTTGGGAATGATGGAAAAGTTTTGTAGCATCCGCTTCGTCCCGCTAACTTTCCTTACTTATGATTTCTCTCGCTGCTTCGGAGCGAAAGATCGTCTCACGGCAATCGTAAGAAACGTCCCATCAAACAGTCAGATATAAGTTTGTACAAGTCGTAAGAAAACGATTCGTCGACGAACTCTCCTTCCCGCAATCGTGACTCGAATTCCGAGCTCCCCCGCCCTCCCCCATCCCAAATTCTCCGATCAACAAGTACCGATGGCATTTTTCATTTCCCCTTAAACCGATATGAGCTGACATAATAACGAGGTAAGGTAATATCGAGAGGAAGTAAGGCGTCGGTGCATGGCTTTGCTTTAATTATCTTGCGGCGCGTTGAATGGCCGGGACGGTTAGAAGAAAATCGTGAGTGTCGTGTCATTGCACCGGCAAGTATTAATGTTCGTATCGTGAGAGCTCCGCGAGTCGTTCTTTACGCAAGCGTGACTCGAAGTTCAAGTTTTTCTCGAAAGGTCGTAGGACAAGTTTTACCGCACGAAATTCACATATTTCGTCAAGCTATCGTCGTGACGTTCCGAGCATTAGAAATAAATCGTCGACCTTCTCCGGCTGCGGCTTCTCTGAGAAAAAACATCTTTTTTTTCCAAGGACCATTTATCTCGGCTAAAAATGCGTTCTCGTAAATTCAAAGAGATACTTATCCCTTTCTCGCGTTATAAAAATTGGCCTTGCGAAGTGTTAGCTTCGGGATGTAAGAGTGCGTCGAAGCGAAGCTGCAACTTGGTATAGCCCGTTACAGCATACGCGGTCAGCCCTAAGTTTTCATTCTATTAAGGATTCCGAGTTGAAGGAACGTCCCCCATCTCCTCGTGACGTGAATTCTAATGACATCTTCGGAGAAAATTTCTCACGTATTTCGTCGCTCTAACGGAGGACTTATCTCCGTTCTTTCGACCTATAATTTTGTCCAAGTTCAAAAGAAACAGCGGAAAAAAGGATAGCAGAAATATGTATGCGACGTGGATGGTTTCGTTTTAAAAATCCACCGGGCAATAGGTTATATTATGTCCCGGCATGAGTTTTCCGTCTCCAAGGAACCCTCGGAATGGAAGGCGTCTACGGTCTGCTCGTGACGTGAATTCTAAGGGAATTCTTTTTTATCGCAGGAAATTCTTCCGTGTGACCGTAGGAGATGGGAACTGTGTTCCACGCCAAGTCCCGCCGAGGAAAAGATCCGACTGATGTTTATCATTTCCTTCTCGGAAATAAGGATTGATTTAAGGCTAGTGAAACGTGCGACGAAAATCTTATCTTACTATTTCGCAATATGTCGAAAGGAGGTCCATGGCAATGAATGAAGGGTAGTGAGAAGTGAGACATCGCGGCGGAAGTGGCCGTAAAAATTTCTCGTTGACGCTTGAACTTTCTCTCTCGGCGAACAATTAAAGATCGAGAAGGAGAGAGGAAGGCGGCGGGCAGACGAGTCGGACTCGGGAGACAAGATGCCGAGAGGACGCACCGTCGTCAGACCAGAAATCCGGGATACGAAATTAGCCGCGGCCCGGCAGCCTGTGGAAATCGTGCTTAACACGCCAGGGAAACGATGAAAGCCGAGAGGATGACGAAAAAAGACTATACTGCTCGGCCGAGAACATGCTTCTCTCCTACTAATTACCAGTCGCCAGAGAAATGAAGTTACGGTGTGTCGAGAGGAAAGGATTGGGAGGGCTGCGTCGATCGATAGACACACGTGCGGGAAAATGTGTATACTCAGGCACAACAAGTTTGCAAAGCGCTCACCTTCCTTGTTGAAAAATACTCCAAGGATGAGCCGTAGCTTCATCTGCGAAAATACAATGTAACGCTAGTCCGTGGGCTAAATGGGGATTTTCCCTGATTCTTTTGCAAGCGTGCGCCTTCTCTGTGCGTTATTTGCTTTATTATGAGTTACGGGAGTGCGAGATTTACGCGATAATTGTGAGGAAAGAAGGGCGCAAGAAGAGGTCGTGGCGTAAAGCGATTCTCGGTAAACGATAAAACGTCGCGTCGGCCGGCTAATTTTATTAGCCGACGAGGCGCGCAAGTTAAGTCTCGTTAAATAGAATAGCGCCGATTGCATAAAGCGCGATGCACCGAGGATCCTGGCTGGCGGCTTAACTTTCGAAAACTTTCGTCGAGGAGTCGCGATTTGTCGATTAATTATGCGTCGCAGACGGCGGAGTAACAGTGTTACAGGAAAGTCGATGAGTTATTAAAGCGCTGGAATGTAACGATTCTTTCTTCCTTTCTGTTGCAGGAATTGGAAAATGCGGCCTTAATTAGGGCGGAACACGGAACATGGCTCTGACCGTCGTACCCTCGACCCGCGTTTTTAATGGAAACGGTGAGTGGAAAAATTGCATTCCCCCGAGGAAAGACGCGGAACAGAACGGAACGAGTGGAATAATTCGTGGCTTTGGTGACATGAAAATAGGATTTTATTAGGAAGTTCATTAAGTCATTGCCAGGAGTGTGGCGAATGCATGACAGCGGCCAGATGACACGTAAATCGTATCCTCGTGCCCAGCCGGCTAACGAACTTTGCTTCAAGATTATTATTACCGAGCTTTTGGACGGCCGCCAATCGTTACAACATATTTCGCTTTACAGTGCAGGTCGGTCGTTAACCTCGAACCTTATGTCCAACCAACATAAACAAGTGACTCATGCATTGTCTCCAATAATCACGGAATCGTGCGTCGTTTGTCGGATCGTTTATATAGTATTTAGTTATATGCCTGAAGAAGTATTTCAAAATAGAGTACTATCGGAATAGATTGATGACGAGAAGTTTATGGAGTAAGGTGGTTATAATGTTGTCGTTGAATGCGTCAGCACCCCATAAACGGGTTCCGGATAGTACTATTATTGTTGGTATAGCTAATCCTCTGGCGTATGTTTATACGGTTGATTTTGCCTACAGTGGGGACGCAGGCTTACGTTTCTGGCTCGACAGGATCCAAGTGTCTCTGTTGTCCTTACGGCTACCACATCGATTTAGATTTCGTACGTTACTGCGAAGCTGTAGCCGCCGGGAGCTCCGGTGATCGATCGACCAACGAGAGACGCAAGAAAAGGGAACGTCGAAGACAATGTCAGTCCATGGAGGTCCTGCTGGGTTTGGTAATTATCGCTGACCGCTTACGATCCCGCCCCGGAACAAACGTAAATTTTCATTATTTAAATG
The DNA here is from genome assembly GCA_963989215.1 of Hedychridium roseum. NCBI lineage: Eukaryota > Metazoa > Arthropoda > Insecta > Hymenoptera > Chrysididae > Hedychridium > Hedychridium roseum. The sequence goes on along the minus strand of OZ022304.1, from coordinate 11,247,958 downwards.
TCCCCGATTTCAACGACCTTTTACACTTGCCGTCATTTCTTTTTCCTTGTGTGAAAAACTCACTTCTCGGGACATCGGCGAAGGAGTTGCCGGTAACTACTGGACGTTTCGTTGCTCACGGTATTGGGACCGTTTTTTGTTGTAGGTGAGTCCGGCTCTGGCAGGAATAGAGGCTCAACTGCCGAAAATACCCCAAGAATGTACGACGACGAACGGGGTAACGACGTTGCCGCGATCGAGTCACGGCAAACAGGGAAATACACGGGAAACCTCGGCCCTCGATCTCAGCGACGTCGTGGGCGACTTCGAGGCGACCTTGAGGCGTTCGACCAAGTCATCGAGATCATCCGATCATCGTGGCGAACGAGTAGAGCCAGGTGAGACGTCAGCTCCCTCCTTTAAGAGTCGCCGCTCGATTACGCTCTGAAATCCTTCGTCCATTTTCTCTTGGCGAGCTGTCAATTATCTCGAGGAGCGTTTAAGGCGGCAGAGATCGAACACGGCAGATACCTTCGTTTAATTTACCATGAGAAAATTCTCCGAAAAAATTGCCGGAAGAGGGGCTTAAACTTACTTACACGTGGCTGAAAGTCGTTAGGTAAGCTTGGAAAATAAAATGTCCCGGCGATTACGAGATATCTACGATCTTCCTAAATTGTGGCTTTATGCATCGATTCGGCGAAATGGTTATCTGTGGAATGCGGCCGATTGCGCGGCGGATTAATTCTGCCGGTGAAAGAAGGAAAGGAGGAGATCCAATAATTTCACGCGTATTTGATTTCCTCGCGCTGAATCCTCCCGGCCAGCACGAGATTCTTCATAGCCCGATGACCCGCTATACGTAACGCAAGAAAAGGGAAAAACAGTTGTTGCGCCTTGCCGGTGGTTTACTTCAAAGTCGATATCATGCCGGAACTAGGCGGTTTTGCCGTCTACGTAACGGCCAAGAAGCGCGAGGCGTAATAAATTTAAATAATTATCAAACACTGCTGATCGCGGCGCAGTATAGGAGCAGTCGACAAAGTTTACCCGAAGCAAATAAATCTGCGTCCGTCGTATGCCGAGGAGACATTTTAATAATGCAAACAATTATAAACTTGCAGTCGCGGAATAGGCTTTTATTTGAAAACACTCTACCGCGGTAATAATATTTTTAATGAGCGAACATTCGGTTGAAGCTGCAAAAAAGCTGCTGGCGTCACTGCTAAAACGTTCATTTATTGAAATGTCATAAAGCCTCTTCCCGGTGCGCGCTAAACAAATTTCATTAAAACATACACGTATGCCAGTGGCGGTGTTAGGTGTACGACAAAGACAAGCTTTGTTTTCTTTGCGCGGTTCTCGTTTGGTTGTCAGTCGTCCCGGATATTTTTCGCCGTGATTTGAATCGTCAGCTCTAGAAAGAAAGAGAAGGTACGGTAAGAACGATGAGTGCATGATGACGGAGGATATTGGCATTTTCTCCGGTCGTACCGAGCCGTGTCCGTCGCAGTGAACGACAAAGCTATATTTTTCAGCGGTTAGTCAGCGGTAACGGCTCTTTAACGGGCCCACTTACCTACGGAAGCTTAACGACACTTTTTTCCGGGCCGACGCGAATGAAGATCAGTCTCCGTTAATAGCACCGCTAAGTCTCTTTCTTCGTCATCGGTTCCACTCTCACGCGCAGTCCGATAAACGAGCTCGCGACAACGAGCTCCCGTCGCTTTCTCACGGGCACAGCGCTCACGGGTTTTATCGGCAGGCGGATTCCCGTCAATTCCCGTCTGCTCCCGAGTCGGCAAGATCTTGTCGCAATCTCCTGGCAACCTCCTTTCCATGTCGTCGGCTTCTCTCATTCAGCACGTCTCGGACAATGCCGGGAGAATGAAAAAGCTTTTCAGAAGGGGCGGTACACCTGTTGGCCGTATATCCAATCCGGACGTTCCTTTATCAGTTTGCTTTAACGAGCCCTCTGGCAAAGACGACCAATTATCTGTCATCGTCTCGCGGCTCTTTGCCATCTATCGATGTAAAAAAAATTCCTTAGGCGCGTATAATCGACGATAAACGTATTTCCGAGATGTATAAATTAGTTACGGGCGCGGACGATAATGGTAATTTCCTGAGCTCGATCTTGGGACCATTAAATGGCGGTTTAGAGGTACGTTTCTCGGTGTTGGAACTTAAAGTTGAAGGAGAATCGCGTTCGCACGAGGTCGAACCGTGGAACGTAGGGGAAGTCGTCGGTGCGTGGCTGGAACCACCTGCTTCCGGTGGTTGTGCGACCGTTGCATCGCAGCACGCTGCTTCCACGCCACCTGACTCCTACTAATCCGATCCATTTTCTGCACGCAATTACACGGCATCTGTTTGTGAGCTGTGAGCGTAGATTTGCCATCGAATGTTCATCGAACAATCGTCAGTTGACGTTACGAAAGGAATCCGTTTGAAATTTTTCTTGGGAACGGAAGATTGCCACAGCGATGATTGCCGGCTCATATGTTTCGAGAATTCGTTGTAGACGAAAGTCTAATTGTAAGTTTCTCCCCGATTCACGCGCGATTCTTTTGTCAGTGTGGGCACGGAAATGAGAGCATGCTAGAACAATGTTGCCGGTTTAAAAGACCATGGGTAGATTTTGGTTGGCTTTGAAAGGAGTAGGGTGACTTCATTGATGTCACTTGGAGGGATTTTCTTGCAACCTCGCCGGAGCAAGGTGGTCGCATATGGTGCTTTGCACCTGCCACTCGGCCTAAGAGCCTGCAACTGCCTCGACTATTTCAAAGCGTCTCCGTAGGTTTAACGAACGAAAACGAGAGCGCACGATGCATAAAAGGACGACGATGGCCCGGTTCAAAATTTTTACAACGATTTTACGACAAGGGAATTTCACGAAATTCTATTATTTTTCCTTAGCGGTTTGTAAAATATTTAAAAGTAATAAACGGTCGACCGACAGGCCTTTTACCGCTAATTACCGTCTTAATAAAAAAGCAAAGCGGTCGATAATGAAAAGTATTAAAAAAAAAGGTTGGATATTCTTACTATTGACGTTGGAACATGAATTCCTGGCTACTGATAGTAATTGTAAGAGCGATAGAAGCACCGTTGCTCGCCAGCCAATCTAACGACTACCGGTAATTAAATTTAATTAATAGAGCATTTTCCCGTCTCACGTTAATACCGATGGTACATTGTTCTTGGGGCGTATGGTAAGAACTGTTTTTCGGGGAGGGGGGGAAGGTGGGTTTTTTTTTTGCGATTGAATAAACCGGGGGCATAAGCCGGCGGCAGGAGAGGCCTTTCCCTCTCCATTGAGCACTTACGACTGGCCGTAGTCCTCGCTCCGGCGGCGGTCGGCTTTACCGCAGACTTCGGCACCGTCACAGTCAAACGCAAACTCTTGCGCCGACGAAACAGCTCTCTCCCGCCGGCGTGAAAGCTCAGGGAAAAAGGGTCCCTCGAGCGATACACAACATGTGACACGCGCCTCCTAATTCGCCGATACCGTAAACTCCACCGACGCTCATAACTCCTCGCATCCCCTCTTGCAAACCAAAACTCCCAAACCCTTCCATCAATGGCTTTCCTCTATCCCTCTTTCTCTCTCCCTCTCTCTCCCCCACCTAGACTAACAAGCACCCTGCACGACTTTGATCGTTAATTACGTATCGCAAAGTTTCCTATTCATCTATTCCTTTGGACACTCCCGCCAGTTAGTTGTGATAACAGTGAGATATGAGACATGTCCAGTGAACTTACTACAATGGATTACGCGGGACTCTGCTAATGGTATTTTCGAAAACGATGTCACGTAAATGCGGTCGTCGTTAGCGCGCCAAGAAAAGATCTACAAGGCGGCAATGCTGACCCCGTTGTAAAAATACGTGCGGGTTATTATCGAAGTGAGCCAACTTTTCGTCGGTCAACCGCACGCTCCCGAATAAATCCATTAAAATGGGGGTGAAGAATTTTATAATGAAACGGATACCCTTCTGCAAGCTGAAGATCAAGCGCAGATACCACGCTGGAAAATACAGTGAGTATACTTGGGAAAATTCCCGGGAATTGTTTCTCATTGCTCAGTAAGCGATAGCGAAGCGCATCTTTTCGTCTACTTTTCAAGAGAATCCTACACTCTCTTGATCTCACGTACTTCTGCGCTATACAATAATTGTATTCTCTATGGTTGTTGAAAAACAGTTTCTTGACGAAGCATAGTCGATCGAAGAAAACAGCTGGCGATAACGGTTGCGTCACAAACTCCGCTGTTGCGTTTTTTATCCGTTATCATCAGCCAGCGCCATGATTCGCGAGGAGCAAGCGCCGCAGAAATCTATAAATTGTTTTTCCCTTTTGTAATGATGGAATTAACGAGCAACGGCTAGAAGCATTATCTTAGTCCAAACACGTCGAATCTGTTATCGCTCACGCATGCTATCCAAACGTGCATTCATCGGCAAACGAGATTTTGTCTCTTAATCCAATATCGACAACATTTAAAACGTAGTGACACTATCTCTCAGCCGAGAACATGGACTGATAATCTTACGAACACGAAAGTCATTGCGTTTTAATGGCGCTTAGAAAAAAAAAAAAAAAAAAAAGTTGACCTTGGGGATACGCGTGAATATCCTACTAAACGAGAAATCCGCGTTCGATTTAATAATATCTTTTGACGTCTGAAAAAACGAACGTCGAAGGCAAACATCCGATATTCCTTTTAATTACTTAATCTGGCTGACGTTACTTGTCGGCTTGTCTGTTTGCTTTTCTTCGTTTAACCGCCGTATCAGCGAGATTTAAATAATCTAACGATAAGTAAGACAAGTAAATACGCGGTTGAGCGGACTTTTACGTGTACACCTGGTTTACGGACGGGGATTAAATGTTTTCATCCGATTTACATAGATGTATATAGTCTACACGGGAATGCGCCGAGGAGAATCACGCACATTGTTTGACGCGGTATGAATTACGAGGGACGCGGAATATTGGTAACGCGGGATGTAACGTGTGCGCTTGAAATCGCGTGTCGACTGTCGAACAATTCCCTGCGGCCTGATGCCAAGCCCAGCGAGCATGTCGCCCGTATCGTCAGAGGAATTCGCGTCGCATATTTCTTTTGTCTTGAACCAACCGAGTCACGGACTTTGTTGCGCAAGGATCTATTAAGAGGAATTAAGCGGACAGGTGGACGTTGGTGTAACGTAAAAATGTAGCCTACGACGATTTGTCAAGGGACATTATTAGCATTAGGCTCGCATTAGACTCGCAGCCTCACGGTCAAGGTACTCCGCTAGCGTTTTACACGTGCAATCGATCTCCCTTCGGTAGGCACAGATGTTGAATATTGAAGATTTTAAACAAGATAAAATTATTGGATGACTCTTTTCCTTTAGGTGGCACCAACGCGACGACACCTTTGCAAAATGCCCCACAAAATGAGCTGTCATGTGATTTTGACAGTGCCAGCATCGGTAGTGGAAACTCGAACCTTAGCACGGGAGCTTTGCAGGTAAGAAATGACATTATTGACGTATTTTCAAAAGGTTCATAAATTTACCTCGCAATATACAATACTGTGGGTACGAGAACCGACGTGGAGAGTCCCTCTTACCTGAAAGCACGTGACAGAATAAAATACTTTCCCCCTTGAGTAAGAAGGGAAAATGCCATTGTTGTACGTTGCTCTATCAAAGTGTACGCTTACGTTTACGTTTACATTTACGTTTGGCGCAGAATATCAGGGAGCAAATGGCAGTCTCGCTGGAGAGGATGAAGGAGTTAGAAGAGCAGGTCAAGGCGATTCCCATGCTACAGGTGAGTTTTTCCGCTAATTCAATGGCCTCCCCGCTCTGACGAGTTGGCCGAGTCAGTGGGGGCTGATTATTACGCCGAAAGGGTCGCGTCAGAGAGCAGTATAGCAAGTTATTCAGAGGATATTTCTATGGCGCATAGGTGCAAATCTCGGTGCTGAAGGAGGAGAAACGACATCTTCTGCGACAAGTGGACGAACTCAGCAAAACAGATGCCTGTAACGATAGCTCGCAGAGGTTTCGCAGTCAGTCCTTCTCGGAAGAACATCGACCCTCCGTGAGAAACCTGAGGAACACGAGCACGCCGACGAGAGATATGGGAACGATGTGTGGAGTCATGACGAGGGATGTCGGAGTTTCGCACCAACAGGTACCGCGTAATTATGTAATTTCGCAATAATTCCTGGAAAATCAGAACAATGAGGCAATTAGAGGATTAATGTGAAGCTCAAGAAATTGCGGCAACATAATGCTCGGCGAAAGTTACGGCGAAAAAAGTGCTATTCCGGGGAAAAGAATGAATTCATTGCTATTTAGCCAATGAGGAATTTTTAAGGGCAAGAGAAATAACGCTAGAGGGTCTGGGTAATTGAACCGATAAGAAGATATGATAGAGGTAAAGAGGGAAACTGTAGGTTATAAATGGATTGTTGTTAGGTTCGAACACGAGATATCGGAATGGTAACGAGCACACCGATTAAAGTTCTGCAAAAGACAGAGCCCCAAGTTGAGGAGATCGCACCGGAAGTTAGCTACCCCAGCTCGATCTTGGACGATTATTACACCCCCTCGAGTCTCATGTCCCGCAACGCTACGGACTCGTCTCACGATAGTTGGAAATCAACTCTGACGCGTAGTCAATTGAAGATGGAGCAAATACAAGCAGAGGTGAATTCGAGGAGACAGCCGGGGGGAAGTCCGCTGCAAGTGGAATCGATAACGCACGGCGCGAAGTTAAAGTCGAGGGAAAATGGCAAAAAGGTCCGCGAGTTTGGTACGAACACGGAAAATAGACTGATCAATCTCGAACGAAGCGATTTCGTCATAGAAGACATCGCTCCGCAAGTCACGCTGGAAACGAAGAAACGGTCCTTCGGGGTCACGACGAATCTGAAAATGAGAGACATGCTGACGAATGAGGATGTGGAAATCATCGTCAACGACGCCCTCAGAATTTACGAGAAATCCTTGGAAAAGGACACGTCCTCCAAGGGCACGCAGTGTACCCCCGAACCGGCGAAAATCATCGAGAAGAGAGACCAGATGGTGCAGGTAAGGCCGTAAAAATAGAAGAATCTTAATCCATTATAAAGCTCGGTCGTAAAGAAATGTCCTTTTTTTATATTAAAACACTTTTATGATTTCGTATAATTGAATTCTGCTTAGGGTATAAAATTTTCTGGTCTCTCCGCAGGTGACGGAAAAGTTTAAAATGAGGTCGAATGTTGGAGTGACGGCAAAGCCAAAAACGGCCGAAGTAGGGTTGGAAGTGAGAGTCGGCCACAGTTTCCGGACGATCGCCGTCGGCCCGGATCCCGTGACTATCCAGCCAGTTTCCTTGAATTCAATGAACTCAAGAAGCCACTCCTTCAATTACGGAGACACCAAGGTCAAACGGAAGACGACCAAGACCGTCGGCGTGATGGTAGAGGATCTCGTGAAGACTTCGGCCAGGAGCACCGACACTTCCGGGCTTACTCCGAAAATGCGAGAGTTCGGGACATCGCCGATGAAAAAGAAATTCACCGACGTGTCCGTAGGGGACTCGGTGAAATCACACATTTCCATCTCCTGCACGGCTAATTACTGCGATAACTGCAAGGAGACCATTAAGACCTTGGCCAAGCAGATCGTTAACAATAACGAGAACAACATGAATCATCAGAACACGAATTCCGTGTCGAGGATACCAAGACCTTCTCACATAGCACTGAGCAGCCCTGATCACAAACGGCAGTTCAAACGGCAGGACACCTACACGAAAATACCCACGACGGGCGTCATCAGATACGACGCCGACAACAAAGAGCAATACGACACGAGTAATCGGTTAGTATAACTCCTCCAAGGTGTCAGTTTTACTTTGAAAAGCCTCTGAAGGTTTTAACAAACATATTCTTTTTCTTTAACATATTCCTTGACGTCGTTTACTCAATTCTCTTCTCAAGTAGAAATCCTAAAAAGAATATCGCGCTACATGAAATATTTTCGATAATTGGCGGTAAGGGTTGCTTTATTCTTCTCGGCAAAGTAAGGACTGTGGCCATCTGTCGGGAGGTGCATAAAATGTAAGAACCAATCACCCTCGGCACTGAAGGTTACTGGTTCAGGGTAGTCGCAGCGAAAGGGATGAAAGACGGTTACCGTAGACGATCGATATGAGCAGTAGTTGGCGGTTATTGGCCGTCAGTTGCGCACAGAACGCTCGCGTCTTGGCGTCGCATGCGTCATAAAGTTTTACTCGGCTCAGAGGTCATATTGTAAATACGCTGAGAGGTCAGTGACGGCCGAAAAACGTCTCCCGCGCATTTGTCGTTTGCTTTTGACATGGTGAACGGGTGATTTCCCTTGCCATTGAAAGAAACCGATGCTGCAGCCGCAGCAGCGAGCCGATTCTCTCATTAACCCTCCGCCGAGCGAGGTTCAATCTTCCCTGGCTAAAGGGTAAATTATTCTCAACCCCTGACGATGCGTATAATTTGACGATGCGTATAATTTGACACTTTTATAATTTTTTATCAGAATATCCTTGGTTGTAAAAGCTCTTACTTATCATCGTTTTGTCCGTGTTTTACTTGCAGAATCCAGCAGTTAGAGTCCGAGAAAACGAAAGATGAGAAAATCAACTCCGAGGAGATATGCCTGGCGGAAAAACAAACAGACAACGAAGAAAAACATGAGCTGCCGGAATCAGCGTTATTTCAACCGATACAGGAGAAGCCTCGGAAAAAGGTGGAACCATCGAAGGAAATGCGAGCTGCCATGAAGGTTCTCAACGACAATCTCAAAAAATCTCCCAGCAGGAACATTGCCCATCAAATAAAAAATGCCACGAATATCATACAGCAAGAGTGGTTCAAAGTTTCTAGCGTAGCTAGCGCGAACCCCTTGGACGTGGAAGATTACTTAGATTGTTTCGAAGAGTACTCCGGCTCCTTGCTGGAATATATCGTTAACATGACTGATTCTAGCGGGAACACGGCTATGCACTATGCCGTCTCGCATGGAAACTTTGACGTTGTTTCCATACTGTTAGACTCAAAAGTCTGCGACATTAATAAAGCTAATGTCGCTGGTTACACGGCCGTGATGCTGGCTGCCCTTGCAGAGGTCAGAAATTCGACTCACGCCTCTGTGGCAAACAGGCTTTTCCAACTGGCCGACGTCAATGTTCGAGCTAAACTGGTAAGTAGTAGAAGCATGAGAATACATCTCTCTCTTGCGGTCTTATTTCCTTGATGCTGTAATTTTTGAACTTGTTGGCAGCATGGACAGACTGCCCTGATGCTGGCAGTCTCTCACGGGCGCAAGGATATGACACAGCTCTTGCTGGATGCTGGAGCAGCTGTTAACATCCAAGACGAAGACGGTAGCACGGCACTTATGTGTGCGGCCGAACACGGACACACCGACATCGTGCGACTACTTCTAGCCCATCCGGATTGTGATCCGTCCATAGTTGACGTGGACGGAAGTAACGCCCTGAAAATTGCTCTCGAAGCCGGTAATCGAGATATAGGGGTGTTGCTATACGCCCACGAGCACGTGAACCGGGGAACTAGTCCTTATTCGTCGTTCAGAAGAAGCAGGAGGGGTTCGAAACCTACCACACCAACCGGACCATCTCCCTCTGCACCAGCCAGTCCAGCACCCTCCCGGAGAATGCACTCCTCCTCATTCTCCGTTGGTTCATCGAAATTTTCTGCCAAGTAAACCGCGAGGATCCTCAGACTTTCCGGCTTTCAAAGGAATTGGATTTTCTTTGTAGCGTAATGACGTATTATTTTTATATCAACAGAAGGCAGCTCAAGGGGCATCCTGATAATCAACTTCGACAGAAATGGCATTACTAGTTGATCCTCTAGCGTACTCGCTTATACATGCCGATGCCTATCTTTTCGAATCATCGAATTACAGTATTCAAAGACGTTAATCAACAGTAACGGAATTATGTTCTTGCCTAACGTTCTCATTAGCTTATTAACATCGTACGGTTATAACAAGTTCAGATAACTGCTCAACTTTTGTATATATTTATTTGGGAATAGCTTAAAATCCTCTCTTGTAAACTTAGTTGTTAGAATCAACTCGAGTCGACTGTAACACTCCTCTTCAGGTGCTGTCAAATGAGCGAACAATCCTTTTGTATCGGCGGTAGATTTTGTACGATTTCATAGACACCACGTGATATATGAATTGATTTAGCGAGAGTAAATACCTATTCAAGTTCCACGGGAAATTTATAGAATTACCAAAGTACAAATGTTTTTTATACGAAGGAGACACAGCTGCAACATAAAGAGATTTGTAGTGACATTGTCTTCCAAGACACAGCAGCATCAAACATTCCAAAATGCGCAATTAGCAATCCGAATTTCTTCTCGCAAGAATTTTTCTTATTATTATTACTACACTTGCACCCAATTGCTGGGCATAATCTTGGTCAATCCTTGGGATCAAAATATCGGTAGGTAAACTGTCTAGCGGTCTACTTGCAGCAGCGATACCATACTATTAGGTTTATTAATTAAATGGTGCATAACTTGAGAGATGTAATAGATTTACAATACGCAGCAGCATGTGATCACGATCACAACAATTTTCAACTTTTTATCGTCATCGTTCTACATGGAAGTAGGCAGGCTAACGGAAATTGTGCATGTAGCATTTATGATGGGCGGAGAGCTTAGAGAATGATAAGGCGGGTTAAATCGTTATCACGATTTGTTGATATCGGCTGAATGCGAAACAAACAAGAAATTTTAATCCTTCCATAGGTCGTTTCGATGTTAAGAAGTGAATGATATATTTACGTGAAAAGGATTACACGTCTGAATGTTTTTATAGGGTTGTGAATAGATAGCTGTAATTAAATTATTTGAATTCATGATCAAAGATTTAGGTTAACGTTATCATAAGTATCTCCGTCGTTACAGATAATTCTACGAAAATGTTAAATGGCAACTATCCTATTGTTGTTAGTGTCAGAAGTAGTGTTTACATAAAACATCCGACTACAGTATCGTAGGTACCTTAGAGAGTAGTGAGATACTTTTCATTGTTTGTGCCTTTATATTTAACATATGATAATTGATAATAAATTTTCGAACACTTAAACTAAAGCTGGTATTATTGAAAAAAATGTCCACTCCTCATTTGCAAGAAATTATTATACGACCATTCATAATCTAGTGATATTTTTCAGTAATGATGTGATTGGTGATTTTATTTTCATTGTTTGGTAGTGATGTTCAACATCCACATCATGCTGTGACGTTGACACATTTGTATACATGACATTGTATGATTTCTGTACTTTCTTCTGACAGCATTACTAATTGAGTTACGAAATAAGAAATATATTTTCAAAATCAATACGTGAAAATTTAACCCAAGCATAAGGTCAACGATCACATTAAATTAGTCTTTGAGGTTATATGGGAAAATGCCCGCACAGTACTCCCGACTTTTTAATATATTCTAATGTCATATGCTATACTTTCAAATACAGTAAGTCCTTCATAATTTTAAGATGAGCTTTTTGTACATGTTTTCATTCTTTCTAATATGTCAACTCTTATTGATAGGTACAGACATATGTTTTCTTACAGGTTGGCTTAACCTTTAAAGCTTTAGGCAACAATTATAGTACCTGAACACTTTATTACATCATTTTGTCAAAATTGCAAGTAAAATGCGTCGGTCACATTCAGGTAAAAGAAATTGAAAAAATGGTATACAATTGTAATATACAGCATGGGTAAAGTTAACTTCTTGTTTAGGAGGCTATGCCTATGAGCCTCTGCCAAGTACATCAAGTCACAACCCATTGGAAGAAGAAAATGAGTTGATGGCAGAAGAGCTCAAGGGTAAAATAAATGCTTTGAAATCTTTGTCAATAGATATTGGTACAGAGGTTAAATATCAGGACAAAATGTTACGTGGAATGGTAATAGAATTACATCTTCCTTCATACACCAGTAACAAAATACCAGAAATATAATATTTCTTTGATTCTAGGATGAAGATTTTGAAAGAACTAGTGGATCTTTATCTTCATCTGTAGCTCGTGTTTTAAAAATGGCTAAAGGTGGACACAATTGTTATATCTTATACCTATTTCTTTTTTCTATAGCAGTATTTATTGTATTATGGTTAGTGTTAAAGTTCAAATAATCTATATAAGCTTTGTTATCTCGAAGACATTCTTGTCCTACAAAATATGAGTGCACTCAAAGAGCACTGTTATTCCTCCGCATTTTACATTGAATATATGATTAATGCTTATGTTTAATATTTGGTAATTTTTTATCATAGTAAAATGAGGTACAATCTAATATTTAAACAAAGCTACCTACAATGAATTCGAGTGTAATTGTGTATAAATGTCGGATAGTATACTTGTTATTAAGACATATACGTGAGAGATTGTATATTTTGTGGTAAATAAAAGGTGATAGAGGACACGAAGAGTGTCAAAATCGAGGCACGTGTACATAAAAATAAGCGCGGGATGTTGAACACTATGCTGCGCATGCGCAACATTCCTGTTCGTTCAAAACGTAGCTGTCAAAGTTAGGTTATATTCCTATATCGTTGTTCCCACGTGTGATGTAGAAGATTGCAAAGATATTATTTACGACACAAATTTAAGTCAAACAGTGGTCAAAATGAAAATTAAGGACTTGAGAAGGAATCCATTCAGTAAACGTAAGTCAAAAGATAACGCAGATCATGAAGATGCGTACAAACAAGATTCAGAGAATGGATCAAGCACGGAAGATATTAAACCAGAGGTTATGTTGCCCTCTGCTAGTAATTTTAACCATATTAAATGCAAAGCTGTAAGATTTCAAAAAAATCAAAAGTTGCTGAAGGAAAAAGCAAAAGCTAAGAAAGAAGCAAAGAAAGCTAGAATACAAGAAGGTGCCCCAAAACAAGTCCCACATACGATAGAAAGTTTGAGAGAAAAGGATGAAACTGTCATTCAGGGCGATTTGGAGGATGAAGAAAATGAAGAAATCAAAACAGAACTTGAACATGATGAGTTTGCGGCATATTACAGACAGGATTATGAACCGAAAGTTCTAATTACTTATTGTGATAACCCTACAAGAAAAACTAGAATTTTTGGCAGAGAACTTACAAGGATAATACCTAATTCTATCTCATTGTACAGAAATCGATCTGGAGTTAAAAAGATGGTGAAAAGTGCAACAGACAGAGGTTATACTGATATTATTGTTATTAACGAAGATCAGTGTAAACCAAGTATCCTTTTTGATACCTCTAACAGATGAGTAGGTTCAGTAATTTTCTGTAGTTTTTATATTATTCCTTATACTTTTTAAAGATGGAATGTTAGTGGTTCATTTACCAGATGGACCAACTGCACACTTCAAGCTCAGCAATGTTAAAATCACACCTGAGTTGAGGCGCAGTCATAAAGAGATAACGGAGCACAGGCCAGAAGTTATTCTGAATAATTTTACCACAAGGTTGGGTTATACCATAGGAAGAATGTTGGGAGCTCTCTTTCACTACCAACCAGAATTCAAAGGTAGAAGAGCAGTTACTTTTCACAATCAAAGGGATTACATCTTCTTTAGGCATCACAGGTTAGTGAATTTAAGAATATATCAATATGACCCGAGGAAATGCCATGAAACCATTTTTTATTGCAGGTATGAATTCAACTTAAAAACAGGGAAGCCTAAACTGAGGGAATTAGGACCGAGATTTACTTTAAGACTAAGGTCCCTTCAGCATGGAACATTTGATAGTAAACACGGAGAGTACGAGTGGATCATACAAGGACGTCGGCATGCGATGGAAACAAGTAGAAGAAAGTTCTTCTTGTGAATATTTATTATCAAACAAACTTTGTTTTTATACATGATACTCCTGAAATTAATATTGACACACATTCAGGACGTATTTTGAATAAAAATCTGTTCCCATTCACGAAATCAAACATCACCTGTCAGGTTACGGGGGTAATTTTGTCGCTTGCATTACTTCTAAAACGTTTGCACGTATTAGACTGTTTTGATATAAATGCTGTACAAAGCACGTCAGTTCTTTTTAACACATATACTGCAGCTTGCAGTCCACCTATGTTAACACCTAACATCTTAATCACACGGAATAGGTTTCCCGCGACTTGTAAAGCCTGTTACAATAACAGGAGTCATAAGATAAGCTGTTGGAAGGTGGAAAAATATTTTTTATAAAAATAGATGCATACCATGTTAAAGCTTCTCCGGTCATACGTGAGTAAAACCAGTCGACCCGTTGAAAGCCGTATTATTCGTCCCAATTCGACTAACAATTGTTTATAGAGTATTCTATTGTCAGTCATTTTGCCACTCCTCTTCCCAAAAGGCTGAAAAAATTATCAATACACTCCACTGTAATTAAAATAACCATTGAAAACAACATTTGATAGTAATACTTTTTTCACATACCATATCTGAAACAATAACATCAACAGAGCAATCTTTAAATGGTAATTGGACAACACTCCATTGTATTAAATCAATTTTACAATGAGGTGCAGAATCCTTTATGTTTAGTTTCGTCCTGTCCACGGCTTTGGTATGATTGTCTCCACTTACAACAAAGGAGTGTTTGTATGCCAAAGCTCCCTATAAATAATACATATTACAAATGATGGTAATAAATTAAATGTGAGTATGAGCCATGTAGGTATTATACCTCAATAGGTATAGAACCACCCCCACACATGGGATCAATTATTATGTCTCCAGGATTGGGATTTGCCAATCTAAGTAAATTATAACATATGGTTGCTCTTAAAGTAGTTGGTCCAAAATTTGTTATATTCCTACGGTGTTTGGATAAATGTGTAACTCTCAAGGCTGTCACCATCTCATCTGCGAATAACAATTGTATATTGTAATTCTAATGCTTTTCCCCTTTATACAAGTTAGAAAGTATTATACCTCTAACTAATTTGCAAATGATCTCCAGGTGATATTTTACCAAGTCAACCAGCCATAGATATTTATCTTGTAATTCCCCCCCTATGACTCTAGCAACATTGCCAGACTCAAATGAATGTTTGCCCGTTCTTTCACATGTTACTCTGAACCTCAAGACATCTTGTTCATTAGCTGCAGAAGGATCTTCTCCTCTTTTCCTGCCTCTGCTATCTCCTGATTCAACTGTTACTTCTTCCAATTTACGAGCCTTATTTGCTGCTTCATATTCATCTTGTGTTGGGTAAATTTTACCCAAAAATCCGGTCACATCTTTCCATGCGTTGAGAGCTTTTTCTAACCTTATACTTTCATGTAGCGCATCATGTATTACTTGTAGATCTTTTTCCTTTTCATTGCCATGGAAATTGAATTTATGAACATCGCCGACTATTAATATATTATCTATAGATCTCATTTCTTGCACCTAAAATATTACATATCGGCGTAACATGTGTAAACACTTTACTGTAAACAATGGAATCATACTTTTGAAAACTGATCTTTGGGTATATTGAAATAAATCTTTCCCCGTTCCTTGGTGATTTGTGCATTTTTTATATGTAATTTTTCTCTACATTCATCGATAGCTTGCCATTCGAAACCTGTATTTTGGAAAATTACGTTCTGAAGGTTATGTTTGAGAATCACATTGTGTTTCTCCCGTCGCAATGTAAACAAAATGTTTGTACCTGTATCCACCGTTGTTGCTATCATTAATGTACCGTCACTCACTAATGATTCCCTGTAGAGTTTAAGGAGACTCGATTCCTCAGGTACATCCATTCTTTCAATGTCCGATCAACGCAAGATCTAATAAAATCTGTCAGAGTCAGGTAAGTCACTTTCTCGTAGAACCGGATGAAACGGAACTGTATCTACCTGGGCGAATACAACAGTCGACCTCATAAATTCATAGTTCTTCCATGCCGTCAATCAAAATATATTTATGCACGAAAAGGTCATCATATAAATATTCGAAAATGAATCTCCACATACGTATTCAGGAAGTTGGCTTAATCATTTAATTAACTCTATTTACGGCAATGCAGTCAACAAATCACGCGTGTACGTTTTAACGTTTTCGTAAATTAAGATGGACAGTTTCGTACAATTGAATTTTCGTTGAAATTCTCCGAGGTATATATGTATGGGTTTTGCTATTCTGATAAGAGCGATAAGGGATAAATTCCGGCAATATATCTATTATCGAATGAGTGGCTTCCCGTTTATTTATTTATTTAATTATGTACAAAAA